>CM045732.1:63070995-63130995 GCA_024760905.1 Plotosus lineatus
TGAATGGGTAAGTGCTAAATATAATCAATGTCAGAGTGGTGTGAGTCCGCTGGACGCAATAGTGACAACTCAAACGACTTCCAAAATAGAGAGGTTTTCTATAATAACTTGCGCTTTATCCAACTTATATCACAGCATGTTGGTGAATGATGACAATTTTTTTTACATTTTGTTGATATAACCAATTCAAGATATTTTATTTTATCCATTTATATCAATGATTCATGTTGCTGAATGTCCAAGAAACTAGTCTCTCTCTCTCTTTCTTGCTCTCTCTGAATTAATTAGTGTAATGAGTGTGATGTCTTCTCATATGTCTGAATGAACAGCTCTGCAGAGCGATTCCACTGGAGACTTCTTACATAATGTAAATGTCAAAGACTTCAGAGCATGAACAATGATTTTTTTTTTTTTTTTTTTTTTTTTTTTTTACCTTTCTAATTTTTTTCTTTTACTTTTTTATTATTAGACTTAGATTGGATGAAGTGTCCATGAAACTAGTCCTTGTAAATTAGTTGTACAAATCCCACCCTGCAAAAAATTAACTTCCAAGGAGGACTCGCCAAATAAATGCAGAGTTGAATGTGAAATCAGTGTTGTGAACAGTG
This sequence comes from Plotosus lineatus, assembly GCA_024760905.1. Taxonomy (NCBI): domain Eukaryota; kingdom Metazoa; phylum Chordata; class Actinopteri; order Siluriformes; family Plotosidae; genus Plotosus; species Plotosus lineatus. Next base: position 63,071,604 of record CM045732.1, read on the forward strand.
CAGAGTGTAAAACTTGAATTTTTACTGATATAAATTAATCTGAAGTCAGAAGCATTTTATATAATTTTAGGGAAGTCTGGCATGCGAGACAATCTAGTAAACTGAAAGAGAGTTTGACTATAAAGTGAAACCTGGCAGGTCTAATACTCAGGGCCGATCAGGATGGGTTCCCTCTCTGTTGCTTTTATGAGTCCTTTGCTTTCCTCCAAAGATTCATTATAGGCTCAGGATTCTCTCTGTCTGTGTCTCTCTGGCTGTCCGTCCCTGTGCTCTGTCTGTCTGCCCGTTCCTCTGTCTGTCTGTCTGTCTGTCTGTCTGTCCATCCATCTTCTCTGTCTGTCTGTCTGCCCGGTCCTCTGTCTGTCTGTCTGTCTGTCCGTCCATCTCTCTCTCTCCCTCCGTCTGTCTGTCTGTCCGACACCCCCCCCACTCCCCGTCTGTCTGTCCATCCCTCTCTCTCCCTCTGTCTGTCTGTCTGTCTGCCCATCCCTCCCTCTCTCTCTCTCTGTCTGTCCGTTGCTCTCTCTCTCCCTCGTCTGTCTGCCCATCCCTCTCTCTCTGTCTGTCTGTCCATCCATCTTCTCTGTCTGTCTGTCTGCCCGTCCATCTCTCTCTCCCTCCGTCTGTCTGTCTGTCCGACCCCCACTTTCCACTCCCCGTCTGTCTGTCCATCCCTCTCTCTCCCTCTGTCTGTCTGTCTGTCTGTCTGTCCATCCCTCTCTCTCCCTCTGTCTGTCCGTTGCTCTCTCTCACTCTCTCTGTCTGTCTGTCTGTCTGTCTCTCTCTCTCTCTCTCTCCCTTGTCTGTCTGCCCATCCCTCTCTCTCTATCTGTCTGTCTGCATGTCCTTCCCTCTCTCTCCCTCTGTCTGTCTGTCTGTCTGTCCCTCTCTCTCTCTCTCTCTGTCTGTGTCTGTCTGTGTGTCTGTCTCTCTGTGCAACTGTCTCTTGCGTCTGTGTCTGTCTCTGTGTCTCTCTCTGCTTGTTTCTCTGTCTCTGTGTTGCTGTAAAAAAAATAAATATATATAAATCTGCGTGCATTCAAATAAACCACAATCAAGCACTATTTGACCACCTGAGTTATGAATGTTACAAATCCTGAGGTATAATTTAGTGTAATACTATTATTATACTAGATACAGTATTTTGATATTGTATATAGTATAATATTTTATTTCTAACTTATTTCTGACTTTCTTTCTTTCTATTTTTGTATAGATTGAGAAACAATCTTCTTTATGCCTTCTGGGCATCTCTGGGATAGAATCAAATGCATATTTGATTGGTTTCAATGATAATTAGACAAACACTGTCATTCTTGCCATCCCTTTTGATATGAAGGTGCTGTTTTGGTTGTAGGATGTGTTCTGTGAAAGCTTTAATAGTCCCCTGAAGTTGAAAGCTCTTCGCCAAAACCTCATTTGTGTCCGCCACTTGTGCGGATGATGTTGCGCGATAAAACGTTTTGAGAAGGTTTCATCTCAGCAAGCACTTCACTTTAGGAAACATTTGTTTTACTGAGTTGATCCACTCATTGTTTTTCTTTTTTTTTTTCCCCCTAATGGATTGTGAACAAAAACTATTCAATCTCCTGGAGGAAAATGATTTTCCGTAGGCAGTTGAAATATCTGATTTTCTTTTAGAGGCTTGTCAATCCAAAGTTCTGGTGCCGTTTAGGTGGCTCTTCTTGATGCCAAAGTAAACGGAGCTCATCACTGTGCTCCGGGCGTTTAGCACTGTAGGCGGCTAACAAAATGAATGCGACACATTGAAATTTCAAATTCCACTCAAAACACTTATTACAGGCAGAAAACTAAGTATCCTGCATCCATCACTTGGCTGCAGTAGCACACAGGCACTCGAAGACTCTTAAAACTAATTGGCCAGAAAGGCTCCGTCATGTGGGTACCAAGTCTACAGCTTATGTGGTAGTTATTATTAATTTTATGTCTCCCTTCCTTTCATGTAAACCCCCCCCCCCCCCCAAAAAAAAAAGCTCCATGTCCGGGACGAAGCAGAATCATGAGATAAACAATGGTTTTAAATGTTTCTTTGATGGATAATGATGGTATATACAGTGATCCCTCGCTACTTCGTGCTTCAGTTTCTGTGGCTTCAGTGCATCGCAAGTTTTTCAAAAATATTCATCGAAAAATAAGGACATTAACCCTAGACGTGCTCAGTGTTAAAGCTCAAAATGCAATGCAATCCAATCAAAAAAGGCTTCACAGTCACTTTTGTGTGTGTGAGTGCAGAATTTACAAATGGCGAATGCAATGAATTAGCGTGCGTCATAAAGCCGATTCGTTTTTGGCTTTGACATTCGAGAACATAACGTAAAGCAGATTTTTTTTCGGCTTTGGCACTGTTAGGGTTCAGGAAAAATGGGGAGAAAGTTAAGGAAAATGCCACAAAACAAGTTCAATCATGCAAAAAAAAAAAAAAAAAAAACCCAAACAAACAAAAAAAAACCAACCCAAACAAAACTACTTGATATTTTATATGAGGTGCACAGCTATATGTGTGTGCGCGCGCGTCTGGATGTGTGTGTATTTATATTTTATTTACATCTTATGCATTATTTTTGAATGTTTAATTGTTATTATAAGCATTTATAGCATTGAATATGTATTTATTGATATTATATACACATTTACGTATGCATCAGTGGGGGAGGGGGGTCAATCCAACTTCACGGAAATCAGCGGTCTTGGGGGCGGGGGTGGGGTGGGGGGGTGTCTCGGTCCCCATTAACTGCGGAAAGTGAGGGATCCTTGTATTCCATTCCAATGTAAAATGACATCATAGAATGTTAATCTTTTATTTTTAGCATGTTCTGTACCTTACGCTTCCACAATGAGTGACCTCCATTCAACTCAAATAAAAAAAGCGGAAAAAATAAATGTCTACCAGAGAAGATTTATTGCAGATAACAAGGTTTTGGGATTTATTTCTGTTTTAATTCACTTGCACAATAATTAGGTTAAGAATCTCCTGATCAAATTGGTAATTTGATTGAAAACAGATATTTTGTTGAAAAATAAAAAGATTAAAACCACGCAACCCGTTAATATGATGGGAAATGTAATGGATAAATTCTAATAATGCATACTTGGTAATTTTATCTTGAGAGCAAGACTTAATAAATCCAGATCGTCGAAACAAAACTTGTCGGTTAAGCAGAACGAATAAAAAAATGTCCCGAAATGTGTTGAGGTGGCAGTGGTGGCCTAGTGGGGGGCAGTAGTGGCCTCGTGGTACAAAGCACTGGATCACTGATCCTAAGGTTGGGGGTTCGAATCCCACTCTCCACAAGGTTGTCACTGCCCCCCCCCCCCTCCCCCAAGTCCAGCTAACTGGGTTATCAAAGGCCAGCCATGTCTCTCACTGTCTATGGCGAGAGGTTTATGTAAAAGAACCATTGCTGACTTTCGACAAGAATAGGCTGTATAGCCGTCAGCGTGTTTCCGCCCTGCGATGGCCTGACGAACCATCCAGGGTCTACTCTGCCCTCGCCCGGCGTCGACTGGGATTGGCGCCAGCCTCCCCGTAACCCTAATTAGGATTAAGCGGTGACAGAAAATGAACTGAACTGAAATTTGTTGCGATTCATGAGTGACAAGGACACGACGCACGACGAGTTATTTTTAATCTAATGACTGGACGAGATCGAGCTGTCCATGGTGTGCTGTATTCTGACCTCGTCCAGAGCCGGCTGAGATGGGCGCCAGCCTCCCTGCGACTGTAATTAGGAGAAAGTGGTTTATATAATGAAGGAATGGGTGACTGGATGAGCTACTGAGTCACTGTAGAAATCTAGGACGGGGTGTTTATAAGGATTAGCATCATGTCTGAAAAAGCGCGAAATCAATCAGGAAATCAGGAAACACTTTTGTGAAAGTGTACTGACAGCACTGTGACTATAAATGTGACGGAATTGTTAATAAATGCAGGTGGCGCACTGGATACGAACATCTTAAGGACAGATAAAGAAGACTGACATGGCTGCTTTAAGAGAGTTAGAAGATAAGCACCAGAGGGCAAAACTGGAATGTGGTGGGTGGCGTGCAAGCTTGGCAGTTTCCGAGCTCCTGCAGTGTCATTTCTTTTTTCCTTTTTCATCCCGAGTTAAGACCCAAATGTTTTTAGATTAAATGTTGCGTGCAGGTGGATATGACGCTACAGTGGGGAGAAAGAGTGAAATTCTTTTGGTCTGGTTGCAGAGCAGGCAGTGAATTTCAATCAGCAGCTTCCTTTCCCGCGTGGTTTATAATGTCCCCGTTCCTATAGATAAGCACATTCTAACTATACCATCAACAATAAAATTCGCACAATGGATTCAGATACACTTGTCTGGGAAGGGAATAATCCATTTTGTCCAATTGTTAATGTTGTTTTGCGAGGCTAAACCAGCCTGTGTCAGCACCCGAGTCACAACCCTCTTAAAATAATTCACATTTAGAGTTGCCCGGGACCAATTTAAAGGAGAATTCAGACGTGTATGCTGTAAGTACCATGCAGTTGCATAAGATGGACACGGTTGGGCTTTTTTAATGGTTCTAAAAGACACCTGTAGTAATTGTGGTTATTTGGGCCACATAAGTGATGGCATGGGCTGTGCATAAAATTTTTAGAGATGGAATAACTTCTAGATGTACGCGCAGTAGGCAATATATATTGCAAGCGCTTCTCTGAGTGCTTTTATACTGAATTAAACGCAGAACAAAATATTTCCCACTTGAAGCAAAAGTGTCAATTTAAATAGGACTTTTCTTCAAGTTATTTCTGCAGATAATTTAAACATGAGGTTAAACGGCGTGATTTGCTTTCAGAAATATGCACACAGTCCATATGTGTTGGACTTAAAGAAACGAAAATTGCAGTGATACTCTACATTTTCATTCATCCTGTCTTATATTCTGAACCCCTTGATCCTTTATTGGCTTTATATGGCTGTCGGGAGGCTGAATCCCAATCCCAACTGACACTGAGTGAAGGTAGGGGACATCCCCAATAATCTGCCAGCCGACTGCAGGGCAATCCAGACATACAACCACTCACAGTCAACGATATCCTGTCAGCCGAATGTACATGTCTTTAGAGTGTGGAAGAAATCTGTAATTGGGTACTTGGGGGAGCACAGGGAAAACATGCAAACGCTAATGATAGGAGCTTTCATCCCACCAAAAATCTGCCCCATCCAACGAGCAAAATTTTGATTTATGAGCTCTGCTGGAGAAATGGCTTTTCCGGCCTGATTAGCCTTGTATTCTTCAGTGTGTATTCCTCCGCACTCCGAGAACGCCTTGTGCAGTGCTTCTCAATTATTTTCTGTGATGCCCCCTATAGGAAGAAAAAAATGAAACATTTCACGCCCCCTCCAGCACCCCTTACGCGACTATAAATAGTGTTTACTGCACTTCATATCGTTTGCTCGGTGCTTTTTCTCTACACCACAGGGAACACCTAGTGTACTTGCGCATCCTCTACAGTAGGTGGCAGTGCCACTGCCCCACTATTTGAGAAACACTGGCCTTGTGGCAGCTCCCCACGAGCCTTTCCTTGCTGGCATTCCTAACGTGCACATGCACAAAATTCTCCTCCTCCTTCTCTGTTACATACCACCTTGTGCCTGCCCACGTGACATCTTCGCAGCCATGTGACATCCTTGCCGCAGTCCATGATCGGAAGGGTTAGTTGACTTACTGTTTATTCTTGTTTTATTAATATTTATTATTAATTATTATTAATGTTAATGTACATTTTATTTTTATTATTATGAAATGCTTATTGTTTTTACATGTTTATCTTTAATATATTATGTATTGATATGTGAAGTATATACTTATGATGCATTTGAGATAATGAATGATTTAAGAAGACATGTGAACATCATTCAATTTCATTCACGATAATGTTAATGCGATAATGTTAATGCGTCAATATGGGGCCAAAATAAGGATGTCGTGCACGCAGGCCTGCAGCTCGCAGACGGTTCCGTACGGTGTTGGGGTGAATGAATCCACGTCGTCCTTGAACTCGAGCAGCCGTTCTTGTCGCTGGTAGTGTTCGGTCTCGGATATGAACCCGTACGATCTGACGGTCCTGACATGCCGTCGTCACACGTTGTTGACCCGGTCGAGGACGGTCCCGAGTGCTCCCCGTTTGCAGAAACCTTTGATGGAGTCTTGGGATCATTGTGTGTGCATAGTGTAGTCGTCTGGCAATTTCCCTGGTGCTGGCACCGGTTTTTTTTTGAAGCCTGCCTATGGCACGTTCTCGTTCAGGGGGCTGTAAGTCGCGGCATCATGTCGGCTTTTCAAAAAATTGCCTGGCGTAATACAATTAACATGAAATTCTCGCATTTCTTGCACCTGGCATGCCGGGTGACGTCACTGTAGTGTTGTTGTTGTATAAAAATTATATTAAAGTTCATTTAAACTTTAAATATTAACTTTTTTCACGTGATGCGTTTTCATGTGTACTCGGTATATATAATCTCTGAAAGCATTAAACATTCAGACAGAAGAAACATCTATGGGCAGATGATTGTTCTTTTGAGAGCAGATGCATTCCTATCCAATATGAATCGTATTCCGAACCTTATTGTGAAATTCTCCTTTGGGGATTAATAAAAAAAAAAAAAAAAAAATACTTTATCTGATCCTATCTATTCTATAAGTAGATTTTGGCAATTAAATAACTCGATCATTTATGAATGAATCGTCTTATTTTGTTCCTCCTGCAATTTCTACTTCATTATTGTTCAGCTTATTTATCACCTGAGAGTTTAATAGTGTCCAAATGAAATTAAGGAACAAACACTTCAGAACTGAGAAAGTCGTTAGCGTGTCTCACTTTAGACTGTCAGGAGTCACATTGGAAAAAAAAAAAAAAAAAAAAAAAAAAAAAGGCTAAAGCACCCATTAAACATGGTTAATTAAGAATGAACTGGGCTCTGGGGAGGACTCATCTGCCTTCCCTTTATAATAAGACTATCATCATACTGAAAAAAGCAGGATTTTCTTTTCTTTTTTGTTTTTAAACCCCGGGCTGGAGAATGGAAAATCAGGCAGCAGGCAACTTGAACGGCTGCTCTCTTCTGTCACCATGGTGACTGCATCATCACTCTCGTCCAGATATACAGAAGTGCACTGAGCGCAAGGACGCACAACCTCATTGTAAAGAATGAAGATAATGGAACATGAGTAGCGGTGATCGCAGCCAAATGGATACTGAGAACGTTCATGATATCTAGAGAAGTTGTGACACTCGCGGTCCTGTGTTCCGAATAACCCCCACCCCATCCCCAAAGTTATTAGTGGGATACATTACATTAGGAGTTCGACACATCCATTTAAAAAGTGTGTTGCTATGCAAACGCTGCTGTGCTTGTTAGTGTATTTAATGGTAAACGACAGGGGGCTGGTGTCCATCTCGGCTGACTCTGGGCAAAGGTATTGTACACCCTGGACTGCACCCCAGGCCATCGCAGGACACCCCCCTCCCCCTTCTTCTTCTGCTTCTTCTTCTAAAAAAAGCAGTTTTTCAATAAAAAAAATTAATGTTTTGGTTTCATTTTTAATTGCTATTGTGTGATCATGGTGGGGCAGTGGTGGTCTAGTGGTATAGGGTGCTGGATCGCTGATCCAAAGGTTGGGGGTTCGAGTCCCACTCTCCACAAGGTTGTCACTGCCCCCCGTGTGCGGCTAACTGGGTTATCAAAGGCGGGCCATGTCTCTCACTGTCTATGGTGAGAGGCATGTAAAAGAACCATTGCTGACTTTCGTAAAGAGTAGCTGCAAAGCCGTCAGCGTGTTTCTGTCCCTTGCTAAAAGGGCTGTGACAGGAAGGGCATCCGACGTAAAAACCTCTGCCAAATCAAACGTGCGAATCAGATGATTCGCTGTGGTGACTCCCGAGTAAAAGGGAAAAAGCCGAAAGGAAGCCAGACATTGTGTGATCATGGGATGTTTAGAAATACAGTATAACACTTGCATTTCGGAGAATGAACCAAGAACAATGTCTGTCTGTCTTCTTTTCGGCCTTTTCCCTTTTTACTCAGGAGTCGCCACACCGAATCATCTGATTCGCCAGCCTCCCCGTGACCGCAATTAGGATTAAGCGGTTACAGAAAATAAATGAATGAATTAATAAAACTCACCACCCCATCAAAATGCACACAAATATTTTTGTAAGGAATATATAATACCATGAGAGGTTTTACATGAACCTCTCACCATAGACAGTGAGAGACATGGCCCGCCTTTGATAACCCAGTTATCCACACGGGGGGGGGGGGACAGTGACAAGAACAATAGATATAATAAAAATAGATAGAATAAAAAAAATGCCATAATGCAAAGTTAACTTTTATAAAATTTATCATTGCAATTTGTCAACAATGAGTGATTTCTGAGAACCAATTTTTGCTGGTATTTTTTTTATTTGTTTTTTAATAAAATTGCACATCATGGTATTATATATTCCTTACAAAAATATTTGTGTGCATTTTGATGGGGTGGTGAGTTTTATTAATTAATTCATTTATTTTCTGTAACCGCTTAATCCTAATTGCGGTCATGGGGAGGCTGGCGCCCATCCCAGCCCCAGACGGCTTGCCAGGCTATCACAGAGCAGAAACACTAACTATTCTTGTTGAAAGTCAGCAATGGTTCTTTTACATGAACCTCACACCATAGACAGCGAGAGACATGGCCGGCCTTTGATAACCCAGTTAGCTGCACCGTGTGTGTGTGTGTGTGTGTGTGTGTGTGTGTGTGTGTGTGTGTGTGTGTGTGTGCGTGTGTGTGTGAGAGACAACCTGTTGAGAGTGTGGCTTGAATCCCCTAACCTTAAAATCAGTGATCCGGCACCTTTTACCAGCAGGCCACCGCCGCCGAGAACAAACCATAAAAGGTTCAGTTCATTTTCTGTAACCGCTTCATCCTAATTAAGGTCACGGGGAGGCTGGTGCCCATCCCAGCCAACTCAGGGCGAGGGCAGAGTATACCCTGGACAGCTCGCCAGGCCATCGCAAGGCGGAAACATGCTGACGGCTTTGCAGCCTACTCTTTACGAAAGTCAGCAATGGTTCTTTTACATGCCTCACACCATAAAAGGTATTTTTTAAAAATAAAGGCTATTCTATAATAAAGTTTATTTTCCCTCCATTTTCTCCCTAATTTAGTTGTATCCAATTCCCATCCATCAGATATTATCTTCCCTATCACAAGACCACCACCAACCAGGAGAGGGGGTGAAAGCATGCAATGCTAGCCACTCTCCTCTTTTCAAACTGTGGCGCCATATGCATTATGGTGTGGTGTAACACACTCGGAGGAAAGCGCTATGTGCCCCCTCGTACGAATGAGCTCACAGGAGTCCACGATTGGCTGTCGATTGCTGTGAGTGACAGAAGTGAGCATATGCTGTTCCTGCCTACTGTGAAAGCTCAACCAATTAGCACCCATGGTCTCCTGGCTACGGGCGGTTGTGGCATTAACCCGGATCCGAATTTGAGATTTCCTGGTTAGTAGTCGCGCAGCTTATCGAGCTGCTGTGTGTGCTTTCAAAATAAATGTGGCTGGTATCAGGTGGTACTGTAAACACCTTGACTGACATTGGAGACTGCCCTCATGAATGGTAAATGTTTTTCTTTGTCAAATAACAACAACGTTTGTTCACTGTTTTCTTATTGTTGTTATGTTATATAGAATAGCCTGAATTTTTTTTTTTAATTAAAAATATTAAAAACTGAAGTACGAAATATTAAAACTTTGGGAAACGCTGATGTTTTTACTTACAGATCTCACCACAGATGATACGCTCTGAAATGCCGTTCAGATCTCGGTATTTTGGGAAGGGAGCCATGCTGCTGATATAGAGGTGAGGTGTTTTTAAATCAAGGCTTCCCTGGGGCCATCTGTAGAAGCAGCACAGGTAGAGGTTGAACATGATACAGAGTTGAGGCTAATTACATTTGCCTGCAGGCTTCATCAAACACAAATCACAGCAGCTGGAGGAAGAACCCCTCTGACGAATACAGTTTTCTTATTTATTCATTTATGCTGAGAGGGAATAGCCCTGGTGTTATAATGTACCCAAGCACCTATAAATAAATGTGCTGTTATCTGAACTCTTTCTCTGTTACAAAAAAAAAAAAAAAAAAAATGCTGTGCCAGTTTAAATAAAAAAAAAAAAAAAAGTTTGCAACAAGGACAAACCTGACGAATACAAAAGACAAACAAATAAATAAACTATCTTACTATTATTGTGATGGGTGGCAGGGTGGTGTAGTTGCTTTCCCATCACAGCAAAGATTGCCCAGAGTGTGATTTCCTTTTTGTGTGGAGTTTGTATGTTTTCCCTGTGTTTGCGTGTTTTTTTTTTTTTTAATGGGTACTATGGTTTCTTCTCACAGTCGAAAGCACATTAGAATAAGTGGCTATTTTCAGTTGCCCCTATGTGTGAGTGTGATTGGTTGTGTGTTGGCACTGTATCGGTCTGAAAAGCAGTGTGTAAACTCCCCCCCCCAATATCAGGCTCCAGCAGTGACCCGAGTAGGATTTAGTAGTTTGGCAAATAACGGAATTATTATTATTATTATTATTATTATTATTATTATATTATTATTATTATTGTTGTTGTTGTTGTTGTTATTGTTGTTATTATTATTATTATTATTATTATTATCTTTGTTCAGTCATTCATTTTCTGAACCGCTTAATCCTAATTAGGGTCGCAGGGAGGCTGGCACCCATCTCAGCAGACTCTGGGCGAGGGTAGAGTACACCCGGGACAGCTCGCTGGGCCATCACAGATCCAACACTCACACAACCATTCATACTCACACTCACACCTAGGGGATTAGGAATCCCTGGAATAGCCAATTGGCCTACTGTGCATGTTTTTGGACTGTGGGAGGAAACTGGAGTATCACCATCATCATCATCACCATCACCATCACCATCATCATCATCATCTTTCTCTTATTAATCCGGGGTGAGGCCATGGGAACAGCAGCCTATGAATGAGGTCCAGACATCGTTCTCCCCAGCCTACTCTTCTTCCATCTTTTCCCGAGGGTTGGAAGCACCAAGGTGTTTCCAGACCAGCCGACAGGCATAATCCCTCCAGCGTGTTCAAGGTCAACCCTGGGGTCTCTTTCAGGTTGGACATGCCTGAAACACCACACCAGGGAGGCATTCAGGAGGCATTCTAGCCAGATGTTCGAGCCACCTCAGCTGACTCCTCTCAATGTGGAGGAACAGCAGGGCTATAGGGGTTGGCTGCAGTGTGAGTTGGGTGGCAACCGAAGGCATGGGTTCTGTCGGACTGATCCTCGGCTACTGACCCTGACTCTTGGGACATGGAATGGAAACCCATCCAAGCACAGAAACAACATACAAACTTTGCACAATACACCCGAGCTGGGAATCGAACCCAGGACCTTTTTGCTGTGAGGTTGATGTGCTAACTACTACGCCATGATGCCGACCTGTTATTATTTAATTATTATTTATCTAATATTATAATTGAAATTTGTAAAAATGGGCTACAATTTTCTATTATATAACACACATATATATGTATAATATACACTTGCACACGCAAACACACAGACATTAGACAACAACATCTCAAACATGTACGTGCTTATGTTTAAGATATTGTTAATGTTATGCTCTAACTGAAAAAAAATCAAAGGGTCAGATGGAAATATAGTATAATGAGACAGGAAAATGTAACAGCTCACATAGACTGATGGTCTTCAAATCATTTTGTTTACATGGAAGAGAAAAGTTCAATGAAATTATGTGAGGAAAGCATTGTACAACATAGTCAGGGTTATATAACATGATTAAATGCTGTATGTTGAATATGACAGTTCTATAAAATCCTTTAACATTTTATATATATATATATATACAGTAACTGTAAACCACAGTCATGTTGTCACCGTTTAATGACTGCAAAGAATTTTAAATTGTTTAAACCAGCATGTCCTTTCTGCATCTTTCTGACCTTTGACCCTCACACTCTAAAAAAAAACAAAACAAACAAATCAAATTGTTAATGCTCCTTCACTTCCATGTTTATTCTCTCTCTCTCTCTCTCTCTCTCTCGCTCTCTCTCTCTCTTTCTCACACACACACACACACACACACACACTCTCTTTCTCGCTCACACACACACACACACACACAGTATTAAATACCTAAACAGTACACAAAAGCCTAAGAACAGAATGACCTACTTTATTACTTCTACGGCAATAAATAAATAATTAATAAATAAGCAAACTCCAGCAAACCCCTTCCCCCCCACACGCATAAATCTTTACTTTAATAAGTAATTGAATTGTTGCGTTAACACTATAAAGAGCAGAGAACAATTAGAATGCCAGAAGTAAGCTTCATAATCATTACAAGCATTATTAGAGCTACTTCTAAAAGTAAATTAACAGGCCCCTGAGTGAGACAAATTATTTCATCAGCCATGTCTCCTCAGAACAAAAACAAAGCAGGAATCATAATTAGTTTTCCTAAACTGTCCTGTTGCGCTATTGGGATGTCAGACTCGGCAAAGTAGTCATTTTCTTTTTTACACTACACTGGTTCGGATTGGACACCTTTCTACGCTAACAGAAGATGGCTGTGCTTACAGGAAGCAATGAGCCATGATTGCTCCAAAGAGCTCAGTTTTTTTGCAACGTCCCTTCATTTCAGCTAATTATCTCAGTCTCTAACTGTTGTCATTGGAGTTGTAATGCTAAGAGTTTACATGCTAAGAGTTGTAGCTTGCTTGTTAGCTAACAATGCTAAATTCATCTTGACTTACAACAAAGAGAAATCTTGTATAAAATCTACACCAGCAAACTATCTGTTCAGCTGAAGAACTCACCATAATAGTGTATATAATATAATATATAAACATAATAGTGTTTGACTAGGCATGCCTTGACATGGCCACTTATATCGAATGCAGTCATTTCACTTCCTGCAGCATATCCTCAAGCATTTCAGTGAGCTGTGTACAGTTGTGTTCAAAATAATATCAGTCAGACATCACTCGCCTGATCAATCTGTTTTTGGTGGAAATTATACATCTACATGGAAAATAATTTACTAGCAGGTGTAGCAGAGTAATAGAATCCAACAGAACCAACAGGCGATAACATGCATGCTGCTGATTCTGTGTAATTGAATCATTAATTGAAAGGGGCGTGTTCAAAATAATAGCAGTGTAGTTTAATTAGTGACCTCATTTATTCTTTGAAAAACAGGTGCCAGTTATTGTCCCTATTTAACCTTTTAACGCCCGATTTTTTTTTTGCAGTTAAAAAAAAGCACTAGTTTTTCCTCGTCAAAAAGGCCTAAGGAAACACCCCAAACACATTTCTTTCAACAAAATTATACTACTACTACTACTACTACTACTCCTAATAATAATAAAAAATAACACACTCACAAATTTGTGAACAACACCATCCTGTGCACTCAAGATTGTCTCACAGCTGACAGAGGCATGTGGGATGAAGCTGTGTTGCATCAGGTGGCACCACAGCAAATATACAACACTTGAGCAGCACGGAATACAATGCGTCTAGTAGTTATTAGCATTTTTTTTGAAAGAGGACCATATGGTCCTGCCAGGTGTTAAAGGGTGAAGGAAAGAAGGCAGCAAATGTTGTACATGATGGTTATAAAATATTTCTTTCTGAAATTCTGAGGAAAATGGATTGATCCAGACATTGTTCAGAAGAACAGCATACCTTGATTAAAAAGTTGATTGGAGAGGGGAAATATATTAAGAAGTGCAGAAAATGAGAGGCGACTCAGTTAAAAATGATCCCAAATGCTTTAAAATGGCAACCAAAACTTGAAGGACATGGAGCAAAGCCAAAAACTACAATTTGAATGGATGGAAGAAGAGCCAAAATGGCAAGGACTCGGCCAACAATCACCTCCAGGAAGATCAAGAAGATCTAAAGTTACTTCTGAGTCCTGTTATAATTAGGTGATGCCTATTTGAAGTCAAACTATTGGCAAGAAAGTGGCAGAAACTCCCACAAAATCCCACTGGTGGAAAAAAAAAAAAAAAAAAGATGTGCTGAAGAGGTTACAATTTACCAAGGAGCACATTGACTGGTCTAAAGAGTACAATATTTTGTAGACTGACGAACGTAAGATAGACCCAAAAGGAACAATTTTACTTTCATCCGAGACAACCCCCAAACACTGAATTGAAGCCCCACTACAATATGAAGACTGTGAAGCCTGGTTGCACAAGCATCATGATTTGGGAATGTTTCTCATACTACGGTGTTGCGCCCATTTATCACGTACCAGGGCTCATGGATCAGTTTAAATCCATCAGAACACTTGAAGCAGATGTGCTGCTTTATAAGGTAAGAGAGATAAGATACAGCTTTATTAATCTCACAATGGAGAAATTCACTGTTACAGGCTCTTGAGGTACCATCAGTAGGGGTGCAAAAATAGATACAATACAAACATACACACATACATATATATTATTAAGTAAATAAATAAATAGACACATAAATAGAATAAATTAATAAACAATAAAAGAAAAGAAGGGAACGGCTTTGTAGACTGGCCTATATTCAAGTGTATATGTATCTGAGGGCGGAGTAGATGGGTTGATGTGGTTCACAGTCAGTGGGGTAGATGTGGTTGATTAAAGTGCACGGGGTTTTTATTGCACATAACCGTTTTTTTCACAGACAGTTACAAAGTGGCGTTGTACAGTCTGATAGCGGTGGGAATGAACGACCTGCGGTAGCGCTCCTTCCTGCACTGAGGATGTCTCAGTCGTCCACTGAAGGAGCTACTCAGCTCCTCTACAGTCTGGTGCAGTGGGTGAGAGCTGTTGGACAGGATGGATGTGAGCTTTGCTACCATCCTCCTCTCACTCACCTCCTCCACAGAGTCCAGTGGGCAGCCCAGGACAGAGCTGGCCATCCTGACCAGCTTGTTCAGTCTCTTTCTGTCCCGCTCTGTGCTGCCCGGGGCCCAGCAGATGGCAGTGTAGAGGATTGCAGAGGCTACCACAGAGTCATAAAAAGTCCTGAGCAGAGGTCTGCATACTCCGAAGGACCTAAGTCTCCTCAGAAGGTGGAGGCGACTGTGGCCCTTCTTGTACAGGGCGTTGGTGTTGTGGGACCAGTCCAGTTTATTGTTAAGGTGAACGCCCAGGTATTTGAAACTGTCCACTGTCTCAATGTCCTGTCCCTGGACGTTCACTAGTGATTGTGTGTGTGTGTGTGTGTGTGTGTGTGTGTGTGTGTTCGAGTGCTTCTTCTGAAGTCGATCACCATCTCCTTCGTCTTCCGAGTGTTCAAGCACAGGTGGTTGCGCTCACACCAGTCCACGAAGTCAACGATGACCGACCGGTACTCCTGCTCGTTCCCCTCTGACATACGGCCCACGATGGCGGAGTCGTCCGAGAACTTCTGGAGGTGGCAGCTGTCTGTGCTACAGATGAAGTCCGAGGTATAAATGTTGAAAAGGAAGGGTGAGAGGACGGTGCCCTGCGGTGCCCCCGTGCTGCAGACTACCACCTTTGACTTACAGCTGCGCAGCCGCACGTACTGTGGACGGTTAGTAAGGTAGTCGATAATCCAGGCAGCAAGATGCCCGTCCACTCCCACGTCCTCCAGCTTCCCCCGCAGGCGCGCTGGCCTGATGGTGTTGAAGGCGCTGGAGAAGTCAAAGAACATGACCCTCACAGCGCTGCCAGCGATCTCCAGGTGGGTGAGTGCCCGCTGCAGAAGGTAGATGACGGCGTCTTCTACCCCGATGTTGGGCCTGTAAGCAAACTGCAGCGGGTCTAGGGTGGGGCTCACCATAGAGCGGAGGTGTTCAAGGAGGAGCCTTTCCATGGTCTTCATGAGGTGGGAGGTCAGGGCGACAGGTCTGTAGTGGGCTGGTTCCTTCGCTTGAGCTGTTTTGGGAACCGGAACCACACAGGAGGTCTTCCATAGGACGGGAACCTTCTCCAGGCTGAGGCTCAGGTTGTACAGGTAGCATAGTACCACACAGAGCTGGTCTGCGCAGGTCCTCAGCAGCCTGGGACTGATGCCATCAGGTCCTTCAGATTTCCTCTGATTTAGTCACCTCAGCTGTCTCCTCACCTGGTCTGATGTGAGGGAGAGGGGGGCTGGGGTGGGCTGCAGAGGGAGGGGGATGTGTCTGTCGGGCTGTAGCAGTCAAGTGAAGTTGGCCTGGGGAGGGGGGAGGTGTCTGCTAGTCTGGAGACGTGTGAAGAGGGGAGGGGAACGGAGAGGGGGGCAGAGGGGGGAGAATCAAACCTGTTGAAGTAACAGTTTAGTTCATCCGCCCAGCGCTGGTCACCATCAGCTGTCCCTCTGACACTCTGCCCAAATCCAGACATGGTCTTTAGTCCTCTCCAGACGTCCCACACGTTGTTCTGAGCCAGCTTCTCCTCCATCTTCTTCCCATAGTCCTTCTTAGCCCTCCTGATCCTCCACTGGAGCTCACGCTGGACCTTCTTCTGCTCCTCTCTGTCCCCCGAGATGAAAGCCCTCTTTTTCTGGTTCAGGAGGACTTTAAGCTCAGGGGTGACCCACGGGTGGTTGTTGGAGAAGCACCGTACCCTCCGTGTTGGCACGGTGCTGTCCACACAGAAGTTCATGTAATCGGTACAGTGATACAGTGTGTGAGGCTGTCGATGTTATCACCAAAGGAGTCACAGAGCATGCTCCAGTCTGTGGTCTGGAAACAGTCCCTAAGCTTCTCATTGGTCTCCTCTGTCCACACTTTCACAGACCTCTTCTGTGCAGGTTCCTTTCGCACCCTGGGTGTGTATTGGGGGAGCAGGTAGACCAGGTTGTGGTCTGATCGTCCCAGTGGGGGGAGGGGGGGAGCTGTAAGCGTCCTTCACATTAGCATACAGCAAGTCCAGAGTTTTATCGTCTCTTGTGGCACACTTCACGTATTGCGTGAACGTCAGAATCATGGCGCGTGACGAGTCTGTGTCTGACTGACAGCGCTGTGAAGACGCTCACACGCGGCCGCCGCATCAACCGAGGGCGGAATGTACACGCAAAACACAATCACGTGTGAAAACTCCCTCGGTAGATAATATGGCCGCGCGCTCACCGCGAGCAGCTCTAGGTCCCGCGTGCATAGCTGCTCCTTCACGTTCACGTTGGCTGGGTGGCACCATCGTTCATTCACATAGACTGCCACGCCCCCTCCTTTCTTCTTACTGCTCTCCATTACACTCCGGTCTGCACGCGCGAGTGTAAATCCGTTAAGAGAAATCACAGAGTCTGGTATGAGTTCATTCAGCCACGTCTCTGAGAAACACATGAGGCTGCAGTCCCTGTACTGCCTCTGCTGCAGGGTCAGCGCCGCCAGCTCCTCCGTCTTGTTGGCGATCGCGCGGACATTTCCCATGATGACAGAGGGAACACATGTCCTCCGCGTCTTTCGTCCCCCTCTGCAGCCTCTCCTTTTCTTCCGTATTTCCACAGGAACAACAGGTTTTTCCGCATGAAGGAGGGCGGGCGCGCGCAGGCCGAGGAGGGTCTCACGTGTGTAAGACCTGCGTTGCTCAGAGCCGTCGGTGAATGAATTTCCTGACGCCGATCCAAACAGTGAAAGTAAAAGTGCACAGAAAAACAAAAGCATCATAAAAGTAGGTTTTCCAGATGCAGGATTGAAGAAAGAAAAAGAAAATTTGAAAAAAGATAAAGAAACACGCCTATATACAATAGAAAAGAGAAAAAAAAGAAAAATAAACTGAAGAGCTCCTGTAACTGGCTGCAGGTCACCTGGCGCCATCTTGGGGAAAAAAATAAAATAAAATAATACAGTTATGCTGTAGAGGAAATGCCCTTGGTGTTCCAACAAGACAACAACCCCAAACACACCAGTAACATCTCAGTCCAGACCAACAAGATTGGTGTTATGGAGCGGAGGCCCAGTTGCCAGACCTAACCTAACCCAAAGAAAACTTGTGGGGTGATGGCAAAAATACAGTTTCTGAGGCAAAACCGTGAAATGCAGAAGAACTGTGGAATGTAGTCCAATCATCCTAGGCTGGAAAACCTATTCACATGTAACAGAAGTTGGTTGACTCCACAACACAGATGTGCAGCAGTTCTGAGAAACGGTGATTATACAAATACATATTAGTTCAGTGATTCAAAGGAAAACAAAATCTTACATTTTTCAGTTTTTCCGGTGAATGATTTATTTTATAAAGAATACAGACATTTCTTTTTTTGAACAGTCGAATATTCAATTTTCTTCAATTTATTTGAAGGAATAACATAAATTAGATATATTTTTCTTCAGATTTTGATTTGGAATATGTGTTGTGTTTCTAATGCAAAGTTGGTGATCCTCTCCACATCATCTCTTCTGAGAGACACTGCCACTCTGAGAAGCTCTTTTTATACTCAGTCATGTTGCCAATGGACGGGGACAGTGGTGGTCTAGTGGTATAGGGCGCTGGATCACTGATCCTAAGGTTGAGGGTTTGAGTCCCACTCTCCACACGGTTGTCACCCCCCCCCCCCCCCCAGTGCAGCTAACAGGGTTCTTAAAGGCTGGCCATGTCTCTCACTGTCTATAGCTGCAAAGCCATCAGTGTGTTTCTGTCCCTTGCTAAAGGGTTGTGTCAGGAAGGGCATTCGACGTAAAAACCTATGCCAAGTAAAATGTGCGAATCATTCGCTGTGGCGAACCCTGATTGAGGGAAACAGCCGAAAGGAAATCTCTCTCATGTTGCCAATGGACCTCATTCGTGGTTATTGCTCTTCCAGCTGTTCGTTATAAGTGCAGTTGACTTTTCCAGCAGCCACTTATTGTTACCTGTCCCAACTTTTTTTGAGATTTGTTGACACCATGAAATTTAAAAAAAATCAACATATTTCTCCCTTAAAATGGATACATTTTCTCAGTTTAAACTTTTGACCCTGTCATCTATGTTCTATTCGGAATAAAATATTGAAATTTGGCGCTTCCAAATCATTGCATTCAGTTTTTATTCCCAATTCGTATAGTGTCCCAACTTTTTTGGAATCTGGTTTGTATGTGGCTGCTTAGCATCATTTAGCCGCTGTGAGAACAATAAGCCATCAGGGATTTGGAGAGCTTAGCTAATAGCACTTCGTGTTCTTTAATGATGATTGCTAATAATGAGTGCATTACTTTTAAATGTCACACCGTTTCTATTTGCTGTGAAACATTTGAATAGATTCTTCAATCAGTTTATATCAAAACACCATCAGGTGTCTGAGTAACTCGGTTAATTCGCTAATAGGTAGCATTCTTATCTCCTTTAGTTAATAATACAGAAGGTGTCCAAGTTTTTCTATTTATTTATTTTTAAATCAAACATGCAATTCTAGTGTATTCAGAGTAAACTAAGTAAAACATAAAATTCATTAAATTGTAAATACTGGAATAGGTTCCCCCTCAACTCAAGTTCCCCCAGTGTATTGTCTCAACCACCCTGAGGCCAGACATCCTCCTGGTGTCAAAGGAGACAAAGAGCATCATCTTGATGGAGCTCACCGTGCCATGGGAGGACCAACTGGATGAGGCCCATGAGAGAAAGAAGACCAAATATGAAGATCTGGTCGTAGCCTGCCGTAAGCAAGGCTGGAAGGCACAGTGTATGCCCATCAAGGTTGGCTGCAGAGGGTTCGCAGGCCAATCACTCCATAAAACCTTGAGTGTGCTGGGCATTACGGGGATGGAGAGGAGAAGAGCCATCAAGAGGATCACTGAGGAAGCAGACAAAGCCTCGAGATGGAGATCCATGGAAAGCAAAAGCCACCTGAACACAAGTCGGGTCTGATCAACCATGGCTGGGTCGCCTGGGTGAGGGTGTCTGATGTTGAAAGACCCGAAACATCCGAGGACCTCAGGTTACATCACTGATGATGTGTTCAGGAGCATCCTAGAGATGTATCATAACAATAAATACTGGAATAGGTTAATACTGGACATATTTTTCTGAAGGTTAGTGGTGCAGTCGGTGGTCAGCACATCTGCCTTCCAGAAAGAAGGTCGTTGGTTTTAGTCTCAGGCTCAGTAAGAGCATTTTTGCGTAGACTTTGCATACACTTGTTGCACTTGCATAGGTTTGCATATCTACAGGTACTCTGGTTTCTTCCCACAATGCAAAGATGCACTTCAGGCTAATTGGTGTGACTGTGGATAGTTGGGTGAGATTTCCCACCTTTTCCCAGGGTCAGCTGGAATAAACTCCAGCCTCTCCATGATCCTAATAGGATTAAGCAGTTCAGCAAACGAGTCAGTGATATGAGTGTACAGAAAGCTGCTCGTATTTACAGCATAATGTCAGAGTCGTGTTCACACTTCTACTTCCATTTGTTTGTTGCAAACATTTGAGCACATTATTAGTTAAAGATTCACAAAAAAAATATTTGAGATTTTTGCCAAGAATGTCAGTTGGCTGGCTGGTTAGATTTCTACTGTGCTTGACGTGCAGTCAGTCCGTTCCGACCAAACTTCTACAACTGCTTTTTGTGAAATGGTCTATTGTGTATGTATGTAGAACTGTGTGGGATAGTTTTGGATTGTCTGTCTAGACAGTAGTTGAAACATATGTCTGTGGGAGGCAGAAAAACCCACCATCATTAGATATGGCTGACAGTAAATGGTGTCAGTGGGAGCTCCTCAGTTGGGTTCACCAAAAAAAGAAAAGAAAATATGGAAGAAAATCACAGATATTGACTACAGTGTAGTTGAAACAACTGAGCACTTAGGATTCTAGTCCAGTCTCATACAGAGTTACAGGTCCTGAACAGAAAGCTCTCCAAAGTGCCTTTGCTCAGAAACGGCTGAGATGGGCACAAGCCTCCCTGAGACCCGAATTACGATTAAGCGGCTTAGAAAAAGAATGAATGATGAATATGTTTTCTTACATGGGTCTAAATATTCATATGCTCATAAAAAAAAAGATTTATTATTTTATTTGTTATTATTTTTATAAAAATATCCCTGCCCTCCTCAGAATTGGCTGAGAAAGGCGCCAGCCTCCCCATGAGCCTAATAAGGATTAAGCAGTTCAGAAAATTAATGAATGGATGAATGAATAAAAAGATTATTTGTGATTTATAATTCTAATAGAACAGTACATTTTGTATACATTTATATAGATGACACATTGGGGTAATGGTTGACATCTCCACCTCACAGCCAGAAGGTTCGATTCCTGGGCTCAGGTGTTTCTTTGTGGAATTGCATGGATTTCCTCCTGATAGTACGAGTTCCTCTCACAGTCCAAAAAACACGCACAGTAGGCTAACTGGCTGTTCCAAATTGTCACTAGGGACTGGGCGTCAAAGTGTGAATGGCTATGGTGAGTTATGTCCCTCTGAGGGACTTGTGAGCTGTCCAAGATGTTGGTGCATCATGAGCTGCGCATCAGCCTTTCTGCAACTCTAATTAAGATTAAGCAGCTTCCTGAAAATGAATGAATAAATTTATATATATTTAATATATGCTAAAAATATTCATGTATTCATTTTCTGAAACGCTTAATCATAATTAGGGTCACGGGGAGGCTGACGCCCATCTCAGCCGACTCTGGGCGAGGGAAAAGTACATCCCGAGCAGCTCGCCAGGCCATCGCAGGGCAGAAACATGCTGGCAGCTATGCAGCCTACTCCTGTCGAAAGTCAGCAATGGTTCTTGTTCATGAACCTCTCACCATAGACAGTGAGAGACATGGCCGGCCTTTGATAACCCAGTTACACGGTACAGAAATGCTGTTTCTCTTGGACCTTTGTTGTAAACAAATAAGTAGTGTTAGGGGCATGTATATAAATGTGACTGTGTAAATGATGTACTGTACATACTGTAATTAGATTCAGTGTGCTGTAACTAGTGTCACATGGTATGACTCAGCTGTAAGGGGGTCTGGAAACCTCGAGATGGACCTGGTGGCAGGTCAGGTGATTCAGAAACTTCAAGAATGGAACTTTCCAGAACTTTGGCGAGGTTATATTAAGGACTTGGTGCCAACTGGCTCCAGCCTCTTCCCGTCTCGTGCGGCCTCTTCCAGTCTCTTCGGCGCGCAGATCCTCTAAGGAAACTCATCGCGGCGGCTCATGTCATCCAAGGCGGATCATGGAAACTTCACCCATGGTTTATCGTACTTCATCGCCAAAGTCCATCATCCACGTTCACCCACAGCCAACGCGAGGGTTTCAATCATTTGTTTCCTTCAACACGCAGGATTCCAAGCATTTTTCCGCCAGTGCGTGGGCCACTTCTAAATTTACCATGCTGCAGATGCTTGGTGACTATGGGACCCTTTGTGGAGCTTCAAGCTCAGTTCAGTTCATTTTCTGTACCCGCTTAATCCTAATCTGGGTTGCGGGGAGGCTGGTGCCCATCCCAGCCAACTTCGGGCGAGGGCAGAGTACACCCTGGACAGCTCGCCAGGCCATCGCAGGGCGGAAACACGCTGACGGCTTTGCAGCCTACTCTTGTCGAAAGTCAGCAATGGTTCTTTTACATGAACCTCTCACCATAGACAGTGAGAGACATGGCCGGCCTTTGATAACCCAGTTAGCTCCACTGGGGGGAGACAGTGACAACCTTGTGCAGAGTGGGACTCGAACCCCCAACCTTTGGCTCAGCTATCCAGCGCCCTATACCACTAGACCATCACTGCCCCCTGGAGCTTTAAGCTGTAAGTATTATTTTACCTTGCCTTGTTTATATTATTAAATTGTATACGTTTATGTCGTGGTTTGTCGTGCTTTACTGGTTTCACCGGGCAATTTACTTCTAAATTCCATATTTAACAAAATTGGGGCAGAATTCATTTGGCATACGTAACAGGAGACAACAAGATCCAAAAAAAAAAAAAAGAAGAAATTAGAAATTGTGCACATTCAGTAAACAATAAAAACAATTTAATGGATGGGGGCATTACATGCAAATTTGACAGTAATATTTCATCCACGCAATGAAATGTATGATCGAAAATGTCACCGAATTTATTTGAAAATTCCTCCTATTCAATTCCACAAGAAGAAAAGGGCTGCCCTGTTCAAAGCCATTCGTGAACAAATTAGTGAAGGAGCACATAAGATGCAGTTATCTGAAAAGGCTACTCATGCAGCAGGGGAATTAACATGATGACCATAATTTATCAGTAATTAACAGTAGAAATGGTGTCCCATAATAGCATTTATTTCTATGGTATTTTCCTCATTTATATTATTTTTTCAAATTTATTCTGCTATTATGGTCTGGCATGTATAATGACGAACTAAAGAACGTTATCAATGATGAAGGAAAAGTGTTGAACAGATTCTGGTACATACGTAAATCCCGTACGTAAAGGACGAACACAAAGATTAAAAAATACATTCATATCACACCAAACTCTGCTGTTTACCAATAATATAAACCAGGATAACGGGGTAAGCACAAACTATTTATACATATTAAGGTATAAAGATTGTACCAAGGGAATGAATAACACACATTGTATATTTCGAGGACGATGAAGGAAAGGAGGTACAGGTATACCTCGGCTTAAGTCATTTCGAGTTAAGTTGTTCTTGATTATACGTCGGTTTTCAAAAAAAGTACAGAAAAACAAAAAAATAAAAATAAAATTTAATAAATAAAGTTTAATAAAATAGATCTTATTTGTTATGGTATGTGCTGGCTGGAGGCATTAACTCCCTCTTCATTCATTGCAAGTGCTGGCGAGGGGCGTGGCTGCTACCTGCAGGCGAGGTCCAGAGAGCGCACCTGTTTCCATTCAGCAATCAGCCAGCTATAAATAGGAGCGGCGCGCTTCCCTCCGACGTCAGAAGAATGTCTGTTTAGTCTAGACAAGTAAATTTGACGTAGCCTAGCCTAGGCTAGCATAGAGACAAGCTAATTCTATTTAAGTCGTTTTTCGACTTAAGTCGTCTCTTCTGGAACCAATTAACGACATAGGGTGAGGTATACCTGTACAGCCCAAGGATGTTAGTGGAAGGATTCCATCACAACTATTACTTTACTGCCACGCTGTAACCGAACAGTGACCCAGAATATATGACTAAGCCAACGTAGGTGCAGTTCATTGACTGAAGACAAGAGTGAAGGTGATCTTACATCAGAGCCGACAGATAGTCATGGAATACAACAGACCGACAAATCAGTAGTACATACAGGGATCCCTCACTTTCCGCGGTTAAGGGGGACCGAAACCCACTACCCCTCATGATCGCCGATTTCCACGAAGTAGGATCGGCCCCCCTGACTGACGTATACGTACATGTATATCTTCTTCTTCTTCTCCTTTTGGCTTTTTCCCTTTCTCGGGAGTCGCCACTGCGAATCATCTGATTCGCACGTTTGATTAGGCAGAATTTTTTACGTCGGATGCCCTTCCTGTCACAACCCTTTAGCAAGGGACAGAAACACGCTGATGGCTTTGCAGCTACTCTTTACGAAAGTCAGCAATTGTTCTTTTACATGAACCTCTCACCATAGACAGTGAGAGACATGGCCCGCCTTTGATAACCCAGTTAGCTGCACTGGGGGGGACAGTGATAACCCTGTGGGGACTCGAACCCTCAACCTTAGGATCAGCAATCCTGCGCCCTATCCACTAGACCACCACTGCCCAGAGTATACATACATGTATATGTGTATATAATATCAATAATTACATATTGAACTCTATAAATGCTTATAATAACAATTAAATTTCAAAAATAATGCATAAGATATGAATAAAATATAAATACATAAATGTACAGATGCACGCATGCACACAGATGCAAACCTCACATAAAAATGGAGGTAGTTTTGATGGGGGGTTTTGGGTTGCTTTTTAGTTTTTGTTTGTTGAGGTTTTTTTTGTTGCTGTTGCATAATTGGCCTTGTTTTGTGGCATATCCTTAACTTTTCCCCTAATTTTCCTTATTTAAAAATTTTTTGATGAATATTTTTGAAAAACCCTCAATGCACTGAAGCCGCAGAAACTGAAGCTTGAAGTAGCGAGGGATCACTGTATATACATTCATTCATTCATTCATACATTTTCTTAACCATTTAATCCTAATTAGGCTCGCGGGGAGGCTGGTGCACATTTCAGCCAACTCCAGGCAAGGGTGGGGTACACCCTGGATAGCTCGCCAGGCCATCGCAAAGGTGACACTCACACAAACATTCATTTATCACATTCACACCTAGGGGCAATTTGTAACAGCCAGTTAATATTAATCTGGACTGTGGGAGGAAAAACTGGAGTACCCAGAGGAAACCCACACAAGTGTGGAGAGAACATACAACCTCCACACAGAAACGCCTAAGATGGAAATCGAACGCAGGAACTTCTTGCTGTGAGGCAGACGTGCTAACCATTACGCCACCATGCCGCCACCAGTAGTATATTAGTATTGATAGTACACCAGTAGGGCAGTAATGGGTTAGTGATTAATGCGATACCTCAGTGATCCAAAGGTCAGCAGTTCAATCACCACTGGTGGGCCATTGGATAAGGCCCTTAACCTGAAACTGCTCAGTTGTGTGTGTGTGTATATATATATATATATATATATATAAGAAATATAAGAAAGTGCTTATATATATATATATATATATATCTTCTTCTTCTTCTTTTACTTTCGGCTGCTCCCTTCAGGGGTCGCCACAGCAAATCATCCGCCTCCACCTCACCCTGTCCTCCGCATCTTCTTTTCTGACTCCAACGACCTTATATATATATATATATATATATATATATATATGTATATATATATATACATATATAAAAAATATATATATAAATAAAATATATATATATATATATATATATAAATATAAAAGAAGTGCTTTTATATATATATATATATATACACACACACACGCACACATATATATATATATATATATATATACATATATATAAGCACTTCTGTCATGTAAATGTAGTACATATGAGTTTAATTCAATAAACATTAATATTCATTTACGCAATTATCTTAAACGATGGCTTTGCACAAAATTGTCCAATATAAATAACCTTGATCTCGAGGTATCTCTATCTTTATTCTCTACTCCGCGTTTCTTTAAAATCTAGAACATCTCTAGACATCATCATCATCATCATCATCATCATCATCATCATCATCCTTTATTGCACTTGGACAGCTGTAATATTAAATACAGTATAACTGACCATTGTTAAAATTCCCTTTTCTTCTCAAGCACATTAAATGTAACTTGAATATATATCATGAGCAATGTTTTATTCAGACTATTACACTTAACTTTTCACACACCAAGTCATATTTCTGAGGTTTTTCCCTTAACACTTTTACAAATTTATTAAATTGAGTTGATTAAAAGCGATTGTTAAATTTTTCTTCTCTCGATTCACTTTTTTTTTTATTCCTATTCCAGTGAACCTATGATCATTAAATTGAATTTCTGGCCTCAGGGGGTTGACAGCCGGCAAAGGAAGTGCTGGGGATTTCACCAGTTTATCAATGCTTCGCAACAACAGAACAAGTTACTGATCGAACTTTATTTTTTCTCAATCGATGGGTGACCATAAATCAAACATTAATGTTTCGATTTGATGGGCTGTTACTCGTTTACCCACTGCATGCAGATATATTTTCTGGAGGAAAAGAAATCTTGAAATAACAGTAACAGCTTTTGGCCTGAGATGGCTTTTTTTTTTTGTGTGTGGTTCACTACAAGAAATGAACTCTGTATTCTTGGATCTGTGTTTATTTGTTAAAGATTAATACTGGTTAAACTAGCACCATTGCTGACCTTCGACAAGAGTAGGCTGCATAGCCGTCAGCGTGTTCCTGCCCTGTGATGGCCTTGCGGGCTGTCCAGGGTGTACTCTGCCCTCACCCAGAGTCAGCTAAGATGGTCACCAACCTCCCTCAGACCCTAATTAGGATTAAACGGTTCAGAAAATGAATGAATATACATATCCTTCCACAGTCCATGAGCATGATGAATGCAGTTGTGGTCATGTGACACATGTGGCTTCTGGGAACTGTATACTGGCAGATGTGATGTCTTTGATAAAAGTTGCCCTTATTATAGTCATGAAATGCATCCAGCTGCTAAACAGTCAGCCTGCATTAATGCAATATAAGTGT
Source organism: Plotosus lineatus (assembly GCA_024760905.1). NCBI lineage: Eukaryota > Metazoa > Chordata > Actinopteri > Siluriformes > Plotosidae > Plotosus > Plotosus lineatus. The sequence goes on from CM045732.1 coordinate 63,098,777, forward strand.
TGTTTTTGTCCCTGACCTGAGGCAGACAGCATGCTATCAAGACTACTATTCAAACTGAGAAGAGCTTTCAGAGAATTTACGGCTTTTGGTACATTACTGGGTTCTCGTATTTTATTGGTCTTATTATCACTGGTAGTTCAGTTATGAAAAAAAAAAAAAAAAAAAAAAAAAACATCATGAGAAGCAAGTGGGCGATCAAAATCTCCTCCATGGCAACAACTCCAAAGGCAGGTTTGGATAAGTGCCATTACTGATTTTCTTTAAAGTGAAGTGGCGTCACGTTTGACTAACCATGACAGTGTTGTTTATTTCTGAGAAATATGCCTCCATTCTCTGAATTTTCACCTGTCTGGAAAACGTATGCCTGGTAATACTGTCAAGGTGCGAGGAATCTGGAGTTAATCTGACTTAGTTGGACTGTCATATAAAAAAAAAAAAAGCTTAAGTGTCTGAAAAGAGCAAAAGTGACTAGATCAGGCCTGAGAGCGGCCCACACTAGTCTTCATTTGGCCTAGAAATCTGACACAAAAGCTGTCATACCAGGCTCAGAGTGTTCATTCATTCACTGAGCTCCTTAATCAGGGCAACACACACACACACACACACACACACATACACACACACACACACACATAACCATTGACACTTACGCATGGATTTATCTGAAACTTGAAAATTATCCTCATGTGTATGTCTTTGGACTGTGGGAGGAAACCAAAGTACTCCAAGGAAAACCACGCCAGCATGGCGAGAACATGCAAATTCCCCACACACAAGCATCAAATATTCTATTTTAAGTTGCTTAATCCGAATTAGGGTCACGGGAAGACAGTCACCCATCTCAGCCAACTGTGGGCGAGAGCAGCGTACACCCTGAATAGCTTTAAAAAAAGAATACAAATCATTTGCAAACCTCAAACTCATATTTTATCCACAATTTGAACATGGGCAAAATCCAACGTTTAGCGTGAAACATTTTTCTTTTTCATGAAAAATATCATCTCGGTCTGAATTTGATGACAGCAACATGTTTTAAAATTTTTAAGAATTTATAAATTCTGTAAGCTTTGCAATGCACAGACATACTAAAAGATCTGAATGTTTTCTCCATGTTTATTTACTCCTCATACACTGTTCAGTTCATTTTCTGTAACCGCTTCATCCTAATTAGGGTTGCTGGGAGGCTGGTGCCCATCCCAGCCAACTCAGGGCGAGGGCAGAGTACACCCTGGACAGCTCGCCAGGCCATCGCAGGGCGGAAACACGCTGACGGCTTTGCAGCCTACTCTTGTCGAAAGTTAGCTGCACTGGGGGGGACAGTGACAACCCTGTGGAGAGTGGGACTCGAACCCCCAACCTTTGGATCAGCGATCCGGCACCACTGCCCTCATACACTGTGTATCTGTTTAATAGTTTGGTTTCAAATGTTTATACTGTAGCCACACCAAGGGCAGTGGTGGCCTGGTGGTAAAAGGTGCTGGATCTCTGATCCTAAGGTTGGGGGTTCGAATCCCAGTCTCCACAAGGTTGTCCCTGCCCCCCCCCCCCCCCCCCAGTGCAGCTAAGGTTGTCATTGTCCATGGTGAGAGGTTCATGTAAAAGAACCATTGCTGACTTTGACAAGAGTAGGCCACAAAGCCGTCAGCGCGTTTGTGTCAGGAAGGGCATCCGACGTAAAAACCTAAGCCAAATCAAACATGCGATGATTCACTGCGGCGAACCCGGAGAAAAGGGAACAGTCGAAAGGAAAAGAAGATATCTACACCATATATGTCTATTCAAATCTGATCATTTTAAATATTCTGTGTATTATTCATTCATTCATTTTCTGAACCACTTAATCCTAGTTAGGGTGGTGGGGAGGCTGGCACCCATCTCAGCCGACTCTAGGCGACAGCAGAGTACACTCTGAACAGCTCGCCAAGCCATCGCAGGGCGGAAACATGCAGACAACTATGCAGCTTAAAGTGAGCAATGGTTGTTTTACATTAAACTCTCACCATAGTCCGTGAGCGACATGACCGGCCTCTGGTAACCCATTCAGCTGCTCTGGGGGGGGGGATTCCAACCTTGGGATCAAGTGATCCAGCGCGTTTACCACCAGGCCACCACTGCCCATTCTGTGTATTATTTATTCACTAATAGTGAATCCTCATGTGCCTTTTTTTACTTACTGCATCCTGTATAATATTTATATTTATATCTCTTATAGTTCACCATGTGTACACTAAAATTACAGAACCGTTAAAGATAAAGATATATTTATTATCAACTGTTGCATGAACAATGAAAATCAATTCAGCAGCCCTTTGTTTAGCAGCAATTATAAAAAGAAAAAGCATAAAAGACAACAAAGGAACCTCACTAAACTATTGTCTGTATATTTTGAAGGTGTATTTAGTCTCTGCCCCTCCCCCAATGTAAACACAAAGATCCCTCGCTACTTCACGCTTCAATCGATGCAGCTTCAGTGCATCATGTTTTTTTTTTTTTTTTTTTTTTTTTTTAAATATTCATCGCAATAAAAAATAAGGAACTTAAGGAAGAATAGGGGAAAAAGTTAAGGAAAATGCCACAAAAACAAGGCCAGTTATGCAAAAAAACAACAACAACAAAAAAACCCATAAACAAACAAAAACAAAAAACAACCCAAAATCTCCCATCAAAACTACAGTACTTACATTTTTGTGCGGTGCATGTCTTTGTGTGTGTATTTATATTTTATTTACATTTATGCACTTATTTACTTATGCATTATTTTTAATATTTAATTGTTATTACAGATGCTCCCCGACTTACGTTCATTCGTTTTACGTATTTTTTCGATTTTACGTTTTTTTTTTAAAAAAAGGTCAAATTTTGAGTTTAGCGTGTTCTCTGTAGTATGAGACGTACCTACATAGTACACTGACGTAATGATGCAATGACGTAATGATGCTGCATCCACTGTTTACAAACGACAGACTGAACGTGCCCCTCCTTCTTCCCAGTTCACCGCGTGTTACCCTTGTGTTAAGGCGTCGTCTCTGTGATCTTTGTGTTTACACTGTTTTACGGACTTTTGTAACCCTAAGCAAATATGGTTGGTCAGAAGAGTAAGCCTATTAGTGATAATGATAATCAGAAAAAGCGGCAAGCCATTTCGTTAGAAACGAAGATGTCTATTATCATGAAAATTGATGCTGGTGAAAAACATGTGAATGCTGCACGTTTCTTCCAAATGGCTCCGTCGACCATCGGAACTATTTACAAGCAGAAAGATCGCATCACAGAGGATGTTAAAGGTTATATTTGATACTGTATTTGATATTTGATGAATGAATTTGATTAAAATTTATCTATTTGAAATTATGTTGCTTGAATTTAATTTATTTTAAATCAATGTTGCTATTATTTGAAATATTTGATATTATTTTACAATGTTATGTTTATAATAATTGATTTATGGGTGTTTTATGAGATATGATAATGATATTTATGGATGTATAGTACAGTATGAACGTCATACGTCACTGGAACATACAGTAACAACTTACGTTTTTTTTTTTTTCACCTTACATTCGGCCGTCCGGAACCGAACTAAAATGTCAGTTGGGGAGCATTTGTTTCAGCATTTATAGCATTGAATATGTATTTATTGATATTATATACACATATACATGTACATATACGTCAGTCAGGGGTGGGGTGGGGGGTTTGATCCTACGTCGCGGATTTCAGTTTTCTCGGAGGGATCTCGGTCCCAATTAACAGCGGAAAGTGAGGGATCCCTGTAGTACCATAGTGGATATTTTTCTTTTATCTTTTAATAGTTCATTGACATTTGGTCACTTTTTTCCTTTCCTGAGACTAATGCTGATGTGACTTGAATTTCAGTGACATCAATTTTCAGTGGGGTAAAAAAAAAAAAAAATTCTCACCTCCCCTCACAGACAGGATAAAACATATTAAGAAATCCGACAGAGCATGGTGACACCCACCCTTAATAAAACAGCCTTAGCACATTCCACAGAATTATTATTAAAAAAATATAAAGATTATTATTTTTCCTGTTTCTTATGCAAAGCTTCGCTCCTGATTTTCTGGCACTATATGATCTACTTCAGGGTCATTCTGATTAACATGCTGAAAAGTATTTATTTTTGATTTTCTTTTTAAATTGTGGCCAATGGACAAATGGGAAATTTTTGAATAAATAACCCTGAAAGCAAGGTTTCATCCGCACTTTATTATGCTGCAGATTTGATGAATCCAACTAGTTTGACTTTCAACAACTTTGCCGTCTTAGAAAAAAAAAATCCTTTGCAATTTTTTTTTTTTTTTTTTTTTTACAATGGAATGTTTGCCTGTTTTCCACTGACATCATGATGATATATGAAGGTGAATATTATAGTTCCGGATACAATAACAAAAAATAAATAAGCTGACACATGAAGTAACTTCACGCTTCCAACAGTCCTTAAAACTGGGCTTCAGCATGGCCCCAATTTATGTCACCACCCAGCTGAGTGTGGCATTCTGTGGTAAGAATAATCACTGCTGGTGAACTCCAGCAAGTGTTTGACAGCACAGGACAACTAGTAAAACTCTGACAAGTTAGAATTTTTTTTTTTTTACTATGGACAGGAAGTTCCTGTTCTCTTGATGGAATCATGACAGGACACAAACAAATTCAACTAATATCAAAAGCTCGCCTTCAAGCCTTGACGTGTTCATTACTCATCCGGATTTAATGTTCACTAAGGCTGACAGTTCTTCAATTTGTTGGTGTCATTTCCATCATTGTGCCAGTTGGGGTTTATTAAAGGTATCCTTATTGTGTACTGAACTCTGTAAAATAGCTGAGGAATGTTTGGAGGATTAATAATACAGCTTCCTTTGTATTACTCAGCTAATAGCACAGAAATAGTCCAGAGTAAAGAGTCCATAAATAACAATTGACCCCTCCCCCAAAAGAAAGCAGCATCAGCACTACAGTTGTGCAAAATCTTTTTCTGCTTACCTTGTTTAAGTACGTAAATTCATTTATGTGGCTGTGACCGTCTGTCTTTATAATAGCATAGCAGTTTCCAGCCAATCTGTGAACTGGAGCAATCTATACAAGGGCTGATGGTGTTGACTAAGTTGTACCTGATGCCAGATACTTCCCTGTATTGCCAATAAAGCGAACCTCTTTCATTGTTGCAGATCATTTTGTTGGGGAGCTGTTCCCCCGGAAGCCCTTGAGGACTTCTCATGAGACACCATCCCTACAATATGTCAACCCAGGGGTCGGGAACCTTTTTGACTAAAAGAGCCAAAAAAAAGACATATTTTAAAATGTAATCCTCCGAGAGCCATATATATACACACACACATATATATATGTATATATATATATATATATATATATATATGTGTGTATATATATATATATATATATATATATGTATATATATATATGAGTATATATATATATATATATATATATATATATATATATATATATATATATATATATATATAAAATAACACTGAATACAACTAAATTTAAAAAGAAGACCAACAAGTTGAGAGTACACTAAGACTCTGAATTTATTTTAAACGACACTATCATAATGAAATGATTTATTAATAAGGAAAGTACTTCTTAGTATTAATACGATTTCTGGTGCTGCATGGTGTTGCTGATGGCTTTGTAGTCTGCTTGATACGTGCTGAGGTTCAGCTTCATGCAGGCGTTTAGGCTTCCATCTGTTAAACGTGACCACAGGTTGGTCTTGATGTTTTTCAGGTGAGAAGGACCGCTCTTGTGCGCACGTGGAGCCAAACATGGTCAATACGACAGGACTCACACGCTGCACTGTTTATGTGACAGGAAGCGCGTCCCAAGTTTTGGCAATCAACTGGTCTGCAGGTTGAAGTTTTTCCATGTCTGTCCATTTGTGTTTTGCTTGCCAGCTGTGCTTGGCTTTGGGCAAATGAGAGGATCAAAAACGAGTGAAATTTACCTCTTTACTCAAAAACAACATGCACAGTCTGTTGTTATAATCCAATAAAATTAGAGTTTCAAGGTATCGGACCGCCCGCATACTTGCATACTGAAAGGATTGGCTTGCCGCTGCGCACCACAGTGACATGTGGCACTGAAAATAGATGTGTAGATTTAAATGCATGAGATTTATTCATCAATTTTTGTTTTATTTGATGGCTTTTTTGTATTTTTATTTCAATGACAGTGAAATTATGTATTTGTTATTCTGTTAAGAAAGGCCACCTGATTTATCTGAGAGCCGGATACAGTCATCAAATGCGCCACATCTGGCTCGTGAGCCATCGCAGGACCCCTGCGTTAACCCATTAAGTGAAGGCCAAAACGTGATATAAAAATGGAAACTTCACCATAAAGGAATGATGATCTAATGCTATTCTTGTGATATTTGGTTGAGTTCAACAACCTCAGGTCTGGTACAGTACATACATATGATTCAACCGAAGAAAATCATCATTCATTCATTTTCTGAAATTCTTAAGCCTAATCATTGTCACTGAGAGGCTGGTGCCCATCTCAGCCGACTCTGGGCGAGGGCAGAGTCCAGAGCCATCGCAGAGCAAAAACACGCTGACGGCTATGCAACTTCTCTTGTTGAATGTCAGCAATGGTTCCTTGACATGAACCTCACATCATAGACAGTGAGCGACATGGCTGGCCTTTGGTAACCCAGTTAGGTGCACCGGGGGTCAGTGACAACCCGTTGAGAGTGGGGCTTGAACCCTCAACCTTATAGTCGGTAATCCAGCACCTTTACCACTGGGCCACCACTGCCCCTCTAAAATCATTGTAAGAAAGTCAATAGAATACATGTGGGTAATGTAGGCTTAATATATGGTGATCATAGGACTGTTTAAAAAACAACAACAACATAGTATTCTGAGCATATCAGACGCATGAAAAGCATATTAAATTCATCTGGCTATCATAACACACCCATCAGACATTGTGGGTCATCACACTACAGACCTAGGAAATGGTTCTGAAGTCAGTAATTACCTGAATATTTTGTTGCTCATTGCCAACCTTGGGCCTTGAATGTCAGACGTAAGAAAACTACCAAGTTAAAACCTAGACGACTTTATGAATGGCAAACAAACAAATAAAACAAGAAAGAAAGTACTGGTACTCCCAAGGTCAATTTAACCTCTTTGTAGTCATTAAAAACATGCTTATTAATGCACAACCCAAAGACGGAAAAAAAGACTGCCTTCCCGTGACTATCAATAATGGATTGCAGAAATCTATGGCCTCAGAATGAAAGAAATCAGCACCAAATATTCTTCTTTATACCACTCTGCATTTTGTTTAATTCTTATTTATAATTGGTGGATCTGTTGTACTTGGTTTCATGGAAAAAAAAAAATCTGACATTTCTTCCAATAAATCATGATGTGGAAGGTAAAAAGAAAACCCTATTGATTTTTTTTTACTTTTAAAAACAGAGGGGTTCAGCTCTGCCAGTGCATTTAAACCAGCCACTCCTGCTGGGATACTTCCATTAAACCACCATCCATGGACAATTTGTGCATCTCCAGGTCACAAACAGCTACCTTCACAACATCACGAAAACCTCCCCAAGGCAGGGTTTATCCCACACAGCTTGACGCACCAAGCTCCAGGAATTTGTGTTAATAACATAAAAGAGTTGAAAGGCTCACCACACATTGAGAGCGCTGAATGCCTATGCATATCCCAACATTTATAATATCAGAATGCTCCATTTTATAAATTGTTGGATTTTTTTTTTTTGTATTTATGCTTAAAAAATTAGGGCTACAAAAGCAGAATGATGCAAGATTAAACATAATTAATTTAGATGAGCTGGATAGTATATGAACAAGATGAAGTCAATACTGTATTGTAATAACATATGCGAGTACTATACTGATATATAGATAAAATATTAAACTATATAGAAATAAATAAACCTATGGAAGACATCAAAATAATGATAAATTGAGAGATTTGTAAATTTGGATCACTTTAGTCATTTAGGATCATTTTAGATAATAATCTTAATTCACTTTTACGACACACATCAATAACCAACATAAAGACTGGTTCAAATTCATTTTTATATATATATATATATATATATATATATATATATATATATATATATATATATATATATGATATAACTATTTTATATATCTATATACATATATATATCATATCATATATAACCAGATATATGATATAACTATTTTATATATATATATATATATATATACATATATATATCATATCATATATAACCATATATATGATATAACTATTTTATATATATATATATATATATATATATATATATATATATATATATATACTGTATTTTTATAAACAACCCCCCCCCAAAATAAACGGTGTCTTCCTGCTAATGTTTGGTTTCAATATACAGTGATCCTTCGCTACTTCGTGATTCAGTTTCTGCGGGTTCAGTGCCTCGTGGGTTTTTCAAGTATATTCATTGAAAATTAAAAAAAATAAGGAAATTAAGGAACTATAGGGAAAAAATTAAGGCAAATGCTGCAAAACAAGGCTATTTATGCAAAAAACCCCAAACAAACAAAAACAAAAAACAACCCAAAACCCCCCAACAAAACTACTTACATTTTTATGTGAGGTGTGCATCTGTGTGTGCGCACGCGCGTCTGTATGTGTGTGTATTTATCGTTTATTTACATCTTATGCATTATTTTTTAATGTTTAATTGTTATTATAAGTATTTATAGTGTTGAATATGTATTTATTGATATTATATACACTAGTGTTATAGGGTGCTGGATCGCTGATCCTAAGGTTGGGTGTTCGAGTCCCACTCTCCACAAGGTTGTCACTGTCAACCCCCAAGTGCAGCTGACTGGGTTATCAAAGGCGGGCCATGTCTCTCACTGTCTATGGTGTGAGGTTCATGTAAAAGAACCATTGCTGACCTTCGTAAAATGTAGGCTGCAAAACCGTCAGCATGTTTCTGTCCCTTGCTAAAGGGTTGTGTCGGGAAGGGCATCCGACGTAAAAAACTATGCCAAATCGAACATGCGAATCATCCGCAAAGTGAGGGATCTCTATGGTATTTACAAGTGATGAGGTGGGGTCATCATGCAGTGGTCAGCTCTGTTGCCCCACAGCAAGATCTGGGTTCAAACCTTGGGGTCTTTCTGTCTGAAGTGTCTATGCTGTCCCCATGCTTATATGAGCTTCGTCCTGGTATTCGGAGTGTTTTTGCTCGCCCTGCCGTAGATGAGTGATCTGCTCAGGGTGTACCCTACCTCTCATCCAAAGTCAGTTGGGATCGGCGCCAGCTTCTCTAGAACGCTAATAGAGTAAGCAGTACGGATAATAAATAAATAAATGTGAAAATAAAGGAGTAACTAAATGTCACCAATAATGCACAGGTGGGTAAAGTGCTAATTCATGCTCGCATAATTTCTACTGATGCAATTTGTAATTTGCAAAAAGTACCTATTAATTTAAATATGTATTCATAGATACAGCTATTTGATGTGTACTATATAACAATGTTTATGCACAAAATAGTTTAATGTATTCAAACTCATTTTCAATAACTTTTTTCTTTATTCTTTTCGCCCTCTCTTTGATTTTGTCCATTTTATATGTCCGCATAACATGACTTGTATGCATACGTCATGAGAATCAAACCTATTTGATACGCGCATTTTGTAGCGCCCTTCCTAATTAAACACTTCCTGTTTCGTTGTTTTAATGCAAGTGAATCTCAAAAGGAGGTTATGTTTAAACTTAGATTAGTTCACCATTCAATAAATAAATCTCAGAAGTATTGCATCTGCAGTTAAAAAGCGCCTACTCCAAGAAAAGACGTTGACCATCTGCCATTAAGTCTTGAGGTAATTAAACCAATACTGTCCTAATGAAAATGTATAAATAAAACATTTTTTAAAGTTCCATCTGGGTGATGCACAGCATGTAATGAGTCAATGTCATGTACTGTCCCATGTGCATGGGAACCAACACTCTCTCCTTGTCAGCTAGAATGAATGGTTGCAGAAGGTCATGGTTTACTTTTTAGCCCACGGGATACCCGCACTGCTCATTTAAAGAAATATCGGCAATGCTCATATAACTTGTGCATTCCACAGTATCTCTAATTAAACTTTTAAATTAGTCCACCAATGATCTTACTGAACACTTGATGGCACGTTGATTGATGCAAGTACAGTACTGTATTCCGAAACCAGCGTACGAACAGGGAAGCAGCGGTTAACGAAATAGTTTCTGTCCTGGCACTGGGGCTGGTAGAAACTGACCAGAAGCAAAAAATAATTAGACCTCGAGGCTTAGGCACCACTGATGAATCTCTTTCGCCAAGCTGTGTTAATTGCCTTCTTGCTTGGAGGTTATTGCAGAGCAACCATTGATAAACCCATCAGGATGTAAACATGCGGGTATGTTGCCAAATTTTCCTTCTTTCCCTGGAGCTGGTGCTCAATGGCCTGGCAAACAGCATTTTAAGACTCCTCTGGTCTACGCACAGACACCATGATCATAAATCTTCACTAAAAGGATGTTTGGGGAAAGTATGAGTAGCAACTGCTATCAGCGCAGAGAAGCTTGTTGGACTGATGAGAATTTGAACCCCCGGTTTATTGCTACATGAACATGTTAAAATATTTATTAGTGTCCGTCCAGGGGAGTCTGCAGGATTCTCGTTCATGGGACGCGCATTACATAAAAGTTTCAAATTAATCAAATTAAATTGATATCTTGTTTACTACCTCATTATGTCCACCAGAATAGTAAGCAACGCTTGTTTACTTGTTTGTGTTCTGCTTTGTGATTGCTGAAATGGACTTCTCGTGGTGTATTTAAGCAGCTCTGAGCAGACAATTGCCTTTTGTTGTTCTCTCCCTTTGCTACATGCACCAATTACTGTGTACAACATTGTGCCTAGTGCTGACTTTGCCTTTGAGCGGAGTGTATATAAAACAAAGGTGACCCTGAAGCCCCAACCCAGTGACACGCAAGCGTGAACACATGAAGTGATATTGTTGTGCTGCACAAGTGGGTCAGTTTAGAGATATCTCGACCAACACTGGGTGTAGGCAGGGTATATCCTGGGCAGCTTGCCAGACCATTGTAGGGAAATATACTGTATATACATTTATGCTCACACCTAGGGTCAATTTGTAACAGCCCATTAGCCAAATACAGTGGCACCTCACTTTACGAAAGTCTCACCAAACGAAAAATTCAGGTTACGAAAGCATTTTCCTAAAATTTTTGTCTCTGGATACAAAACAAGTTCACGTTATGAAAGCGCCATCTTAAAAATTCAAACACGCCATTCAAACATTCAAACAATGCGTGAGTCTCTTTCCCATTGGTTTGTCTCCCAACACCCCGCCCCGCTGGCCGCCCATTGGCTAAGAGGAAGCTGAATCTCCATAATAGAGTACTGTACCCATAATGCTTTTCGTGTGCCTTTGGCCCATTGTTCGACACATGCGTGAAATAGAGGTTGGTTTGTGAGTTTTTTTGAGCGTGCTTATTGCAGAGTTATTTTTCGTTATTAATCATGAGCCCCAAGAAAGTGATTCCCGGTGAGACTGAAAAGAAGAAGCGGGCTCCGTTATCAATAAAAGTAAAACAGGAGATGATAAAAAAATATGAAAGTGGGATGCGGTTGAGTGAAATCGCAAAGGAGTATGGCCGAAACCCGTCTACAATCGGAACGATATTGAAGCAGAAGGAGGCATTAAAAGCGGAGATACAGTGACGGAGGCGATTATTTCGGAAAAAGCAACCGCCATATTGAAGGACCTCGTGAAGGAGGGTGGGGGTGGGGGTTCTTCAGACCAGCAACCCCCGGACTTTAAAGCGTCGCATGGGTGGTTTGAGAGATTTACAAAAAGGTAAATAATTTTCTTTTACTTTTAACACACATTTCATACAAAATTGTGTACTTTTATAATTTTTAAATGGTTTATGGGGTAGTATTGGAGCCTTGGAACGAATCACGCGTTTTACATGTAAAATGCTGTTCAACTTATGAAAAATGCAGATTACGAAAAAGGCGCTGGAACGGATTAATTTTATAAAGTGAGGTACCACTGCATACAGTATGGCTTTGAACTGTCGAAGATAATATGAGGAGGAAACCCACACAACATGCAAACTCCATACAGAAATACCCGAGTCATGGAACTAAACCCAGGACCTTCTTACTGTGAGGCAGACATGCTACCCGCCATGATACCGTGCCGTTCATACCAAAGTCAGATCTAATAAACACAGCGTGTGCTGCGAACTCACTATCCAAGTTATGATGTACGCGAGTTACGACCACCCGTACTTACGACCGCGTCTCGCAGATGCCTATTATTAGTTTACTGTATATGTCTGACAGCGCCGCGTGTAAGATGGTTGTGGCAGCACAGCATCCCAGCATCTCACACTCACAGCGTTCTACCGCTACACTCAGAGAGTCGATACCGTCGCAGTGACATCTCTTTTACAGTACAATTTTACATTCATTTACTGTACACCGTTACCATGGCCCCCAAGAGGAAGTCCGATTCAACAGATAGAAATTCTACCAAGAAAGCAAGGAAGGCACTGTCATTGGAGACAAAGATGAACGTGAAAGTGAGATCTCCATCTCTTCCACTCCATGGTGTCTACAATTTTGAAGGACATGGAAGAGCAGCCCCAATTAAGTCAACTACCATCACAACACAGTGTGAAGGACCGATTGCAGAGATGGGAAAGTTGCTATACATGTGGTTGGAAGATAATAGGCAAAGAAATGTGAATGTGGGTAGTTTCGATTTCGTTGAGTTAAATATCCGACTTACGACCAATCCGACTTACGACTCGTAATTCTGATAGTGAGTGTATATAAGAGGGGCAGTGGTGGTCTAGTGGTATAGGGCGCTGGATCGCTGATCCAAAAGTTGCGGGTTCGAATCCCACTCTGCACAAGGTTGTCACTGTCCCACCCCCCCCCCCCCCCCCCAGTGGAGCTAACTGGGTTATCAAAGGCCGGCCATGTCTCTCAATGTCTATGGTGTGAGGCATGTAAAAGAACCATTGCTGACTTTCGACAAGAGTAGGCTGTAAAGCCGTCGGCGTGTTTCCGCCCTGCGATGGCCTGGCGAGCTATCCAGGGTGTACTCTGCCCTCGCCCGAAGTTGGCTGGGATGGGCACCAGCCTCCCCGCGACCCAAATTAGGATTAATCGGGTACAGAAAATGAACTGAACTGAACTGAGTGTATATAAATATCAATGTATATGGTCATTACATCAGATTTGATTCACTGAGATGTGAATGTAGCATCATTGGCCTTACATGTGTGGCATCTTTGCAAATGTACCGCGATTTGATATTTCTTCAGAGTTATAATATTATCCCAAATCAATCTCACCATTTTTGCAGCATATATAGTAAGAAAGTAAAGTATAAATCAATTACACATTTTAACACCACATACAGGACTACACCATTAAACATATTCATTTAATGGACGTTTTACATCCAGCTGTTAAAGTTTAATATGAAATGAGAATCTATGTAATGAGTATCATTGCTCATCGTGGCACGTTGATGCATATTAAGGCTCATTAACTCTTAACATCTGCAGCGCTTAAATCAACCAGAAGGGTTTGGTTTATCAGAGAAATGAAGCCTGTGACAATTTTACAGATTCGAGTGTTCATACAACTATTATAACATCAAAGAAGTATAATAAAGAAGCAAAACATCAGCCATATGCAATGTATAGCAATTATGGTTAGAGACCATGTCCAAAACGTCTGTCAAAGAAACAAATGGATCTGATGGATATTGCAATAAATCTTGTCGTGCTGGATGTCAGATTGTCGGTCCAAGCATCTGTACTGGTGTGACAGATCACACGCAGTGGTGTTGCATATTCAGAAAACACTTCCTCACATTTACATACGCGGCAATTAGAAGACAGCCGTATCCTGAATGATTCTACCAAAGAAAAGGAAAGAAAATGCAAGACAGGGTTGATTTTTAATATATTAAACATACTTATAAAAATAATATATTCATGTAAAGTGTGAGAGGCAGGATGGGACAGTAGTTAGCATGTGTGTCTCATCGCAAATAGGGGCTAGGGTTGAGTCCCTGGCTCAGTGAAGGTATGGTCTTCCTGTTTTTTTGGTGGTTTTCCTCTGGGTACTCCAGTTTCCTCCTACAGTCCAAGGACAAATGCACGCTAGGCCAGTGGTCCCCAACCACCGGGCTGCGGACCGGTACCGGTCCGTGGATCAACTGGTACTGGGTCGCACAAGAAATAATAATTTATTTCTGTTTTATTTATTATCTGAGGCTGAACGATCTTTTATTTTTGAAAAAACTTTTATTTTGAAATTGACCGGATTCTCTCGGTTACATGTCGGTCATCTGAGCATCATGAACATGAACAGAGGCGAGTTGGACATGTTTCAAACAATAGTGGGGATTTTGGGTGAGACTGAGCTTCAGACTTTATTCTCCCAGCTGGTGCACCATCACCTGTGGGGTTTTTTTTATTATTTTTTACGAAGAGTTCGAGCTCAATTAAAAATGTAACGCCTAATCCTGATTAGGGAGGCTGGCGCACATCTCAGCCGACTCTGGGCAAGGACGGGGTATAATATTTACAATATAAACAAGATAACCCCCACCCCCCAGGCCGCAGTAAAATTGTCAAGCGTTGACTGGTCCGCGGTGATAAAAAGGATGGGGACCACTGTGTAAGGTGACATGGCTGTTCCACATTTTCTCCAGAGGTGTGTGTGTGTGTGTGTGTGTGTGTGTGTGTGTGTGTGTGTGTGTGTGTGTGTGTGTTGGGGGTGGTACTGCGATGGATTGGCAAGTCGTTCAGGCTGTACCCTGTGTACTTCCTGCAGAAACTTTTCTACCACCAGGGTGCGAGTAGAAGTGGACAGTTTGAGGCTCAGAGGGAAAACTTTTGCAGACGGCGAGATCTGAATGATGGCCATGGAGATCATGAGATCATGAGAAAAAGTCCCAGGTTGCTGAGGACCTGCGCAGACCAGCTCTGTGTGGTACTATGCTACCTGTACAACCTGAGCCTCAGCCTGGAGAAGGTTCCCGTCCTATGGAAGACCTCCTGTGTGGTTCCGGTTCCCAAAACAGCACAAGCGAAGGAACCAGCCCACTACAGACCTGTCGCCCTGACCTCCCACCTCATTAAGACCATGGAAAGGCTCCTCCTTGAACACCTCCGCTCTATGGTGAGCCCCACCCTAGACCCGCTGCAGTTTGCCTACAGGCCCAACATCGGAGTAGAAGACGCCGTCATCTACCTTCTGCAGCGGGCACTCACCCACCTGGAGATCGCCGGCAGCACTGTGAGGGTCATGTTCTTTGACTTCTCCAGCGCCTTCAACACCATCAGGCCAGCGCATCTGCGAGGGAAGCTGGAGGACGTGGGAGTGGACGGGCATCTTGCTGCCTGGATTATTGACTACCTTACCAACCGTCCACAGTACGTGCGGCTGCGCGGCTGTAAGTCAAAGGTGGTAGTTTGCAGCACGGGGGCACCGCAGGGCACCGTCCTCTCACCCTTCCTTTTCAATATCTATACCTCGGACTTCATATATAACACAAACAGCTGCCACCTCCAGAAGTTCTCGGACGACTCCGCCATCGTGGGCCGTGTGTCTGAGGGGAACGAGCTGGAGTACCGGTCGGTCATCGTTGACTTCGTGGACTGGTGTGAGCGCAACCACCTGTGCTTGAACACTAGGAAGACGAAGGAGATGGTGATCGACTTCAGGAGAAACACTCAAACACACACACACACACACTTACTAGTGAACATCCAGGGACAGGACATTGAGACAGTGGACAGTTTCAAGTACCTGGGTGTTCACCTTAACAATAAACTGGACTGGTCCCACAACACCAACGCCCTGTACAAGAAGGGCCAGAGTCGCCTCCATCTTCTGAGGAGACTCAGGTCCTTCGGCGTATGCAGACCTCTGCTCAGGACTTTTTATGACTCTGTGGTAGCCTCTGCAATCCTCTACGCTGCCATCTGCTGGGCCCCAGGCAGCACAGAGCGGGACAGAAAGAGACTGAACAAGCTGGTCAGGAGGGCCAGCTCTGTCCTCGGCTGCCCACTGGACTCTGTGGAGGAGGTGAGTGAGAGGAGGATAGTTGCAAAGCTCACATCCATCCTGTTCAACATCTATCACCCACTGCACCAGACTGTAGAGGAGCTGAGTAGCTCCTTCAGTGGACGACTGAGGCATCCTCAGTGCAGGAAGGAGCGCTACCGCAGGTCGTTCATTCCCACCGCTATCAGACTGTACAACGCCACTTTGTAACTGTCTGTGAAAATACTGGTTATGTGCAATAAAAAACCCCGCGCACTTTAATCAACCACATCTACCCCACTGACTGTGAACCATATCAACCCATCTACTCTGCACTCAGATACATTACACTTTAATATAGGCCAGTCTATAAAGTTGCTCCATTCTTTTCTTTTATTGTTTATTAATTTATACTATTTATGTATCTACTTATTTATTTACTTATATAATATATATGTACGTGTGTATGTTTGTATTTGTATCTATTTTTGCACCCCCTACTGATGGTACCTCAAGAGCCTGTAACAGTGAATTTCTCCATTGTGAGATTAATAAAGCTGTATCTTATCTGTATCTTATCTTATCTTATCTTATCTTATCTCCAGGACACCTCTGGCAAGGGCGGGGTACACCCTGGACAGCTTGCCAGGCCATCGTAGGGCATTATTGCCTTATATAATTTTATATTTAATTGAGAAATACAAGCGTAGGGGCAGTCCAGGGATGTTGTGATGTGATTCGCACATTGACCTCACACCAAGGAGTTCCTGGTTTCGAGACCCATGCCTGGTGTTTCTGTCTGGACTTTCCCACCATGCTCATGTAGGTTGGCCCTGCGATGGTTGAGTGAATTGTTCAGGGTGTACCTTGGCTTATTCTAGAATTGGCTGTCATGGGCATGGCATAGCCATTCAGAAAATGAAAAGCATATTGAATGTGTGTGTGTGTGTGTGTGTGTGTGTGTGTGTGTGTGTGTGTGTGTGTTTTAATGCATGAGTTAAATCGTACATTTTAGTCCATTATAATAACCTCATGCTCTCCTCAATATTGTTCTGACATCTCTATTAAGAATACAGACCTTCACTACTTCAATTAGCAAAGCCTATTACTGTGTCCTACTTTATATCTTTTGGTCTCAGTTTGAAGGACACATAACACACTCCAATATAATGGCTTCATAATGTGGAAGATCCTCATCTCTACCAAAGGGTTTCCACTTCATTCTTGAGCATGCGGTCCGACTGTCAATCAACATGTTGGAATAAATGTTCGGGTCCCTGTTGTACAGTATATTGCAATCACAAATACCACATTTCAGACCAACTATCACAATGTTTTTGTTTTTTTGGTCTTGTTTCTAAGATGAATGAATTTGAAAGATGGTGCTGGTTGTTCATTTTGCCGAGTGCTTTCTGCTGTAGCTCAGATTTTTAGCCCCTGCAATAATAATGAACGTCATGTTATTTTTATATAACTTTATTCAGAGATATTTTATGTGGCAAATAAAACAGCTGTTTCTGTCGAAAAATAGAATCAACAACAGGATGAGCTGTAACGAGTACTATTTTCTGAAGAACTGAATTTCCTGGGCCCTGCACACTGTCCAGGGTGCACTCTACCCTCGCTCAGAGTCGGTTGAGATAAGCGTTCAGGGTGTTCCCTATAACCCTAATTGAGGATTATGTGATTCAGAAAATGAAAATAAATCCATTCATTCATTTTCTGAACCGCTTCATTCTAATTAGGGTCGCGGGAAGCCAACTTTGGGCTAGAGGAGGGTGTGGTCCATCTTGGACAGCTCGCAAGCCCATCATAGAATCAACACTCACACAACAATGCACACCTAGGGATGATTCAGAACAACCAATTAACTTATTGTGCATATTTTTGGTCTGTTGGAGGAAACCAGAGTACCCGGCGGAAACACAAACTTCGCAGAGAAACTCCTGAGCTGGGAATCGAACTCAGGACCTTTTTGCTATGAGGCGGGCGTGCTAACCACTATGCCAATGAATAAATGATATTTTTGCACAACATATATACATACTAGTATATATATATATATATATATATATATATATATATATACATACATGCATATATATATATATATATATATATATATACACATACATATATATATATATATATATGTATATATATATATATATATATATATATATAAACACATATATATACACACACACACACATATATATATATATATATATACATATATATGTATATATACATATATATATATATATATATATATATATATATATATATATATATATATATATATGCTTGGTGAACATGCTTTTCAGAGGTTGGAGAGTCAGTCACTGCTGTAGCAGCATCCCATATTCTGGAAGATCATGCATCATGTTTTCCTCTCAGCTTTTTCCCTTTTCCAGGGGTCGCCAGAGTGAATCATGTGATTCACGTTTGATTTGACATAGGTTTTTACGTTGGATGCCCTTCCTGACACAACCCTTTAGCAAGGGGCAGAAACACGCTGACGGCTTTGCAGCTCCTCTTGTTGAAAGTCAGCAGTGGTTCTTTTACATGACCCTCTCACCATAGACAGTGAGAGACATGGCCCGCCTTTGATAACCCAGTTAGCCGCACTGGGGGGACAACGACAGTGACAACCTTGTGGAGAGTGGGACTCGAACCCCCAACCTTAGGATCAGTGATACAGTGTTCTTTACCACCAGGCCACCACTGCCCACTGGAGGATCATACATCATACATGTGTCTGACGGGGACACATGTTGGGGCTGCCAGTTAATTCCAAAGATTTTCAGTAGGGATTAAGTCAGGGCTGCCTCCTGGCCACACAATTTCCTATATACCAACCTTGGAAAACCATGACATCATAAACCATGCATGCATTGTGCCAAAATTTAAAAATTTTAACAGACAAAAATCTTAAAGTTACAGTGTACAACCTCATTTTATCGCACAATCGTGTGCTTCCAACTTGTTTACATAAAAGGCCCAAGTATTGGTGTGATGGTCAAATTTCAACATGATTATTACGTCATAGTGCACAATTGTAGCCCGATTCTAAAGATCCAGTTCAACAGACTTTTTCTGAGAACATATGTGAGGTGTTCTACTGAACGTAGGCGCTTGTCACAAGTCACCCCCCCCCCCCCCCCCACACACACACACATACACATCAGGAGTTGAGTTCTGCTGGACAAGAAATTATATGTATTCACAATCTTATAAATAAACTTAATGACTGTTATTGAAGAGAAAGTCGGAGATAAGTTTCGCATGACGAGAGTCAGGAAGTAAACCGGAAGTTAACGTGTAACGGGCACTGCGCATGTGCACGCCCGAGCTGACCAATCAACAAACATAATATTATCAGTAAGCAATAATAGCTGAATACTGTCAATCAAACAAAATGCGAGTGTGAGAATAAAACACAGTTTGTTAGTCCCGCCTCCGGCTCCTGCACATGTGTTTGAACACAAACATTGACGCACAGAGAATGAATGGCTAAAATAATCATAATCCATCCAGCCTGGATCTGCAGCCTAATGGTCAATTTGTAAATGTATTTCGCACATGTACTTGCAGATGTAGTTTGAAATATATTTGAGAATGTTTTTGGGTTGAACTGTAATATTTGATTCGTTTTCTGAGAGTAATAGATGAATCGTCTTCTGCTGAAAAACTGTGCGTGTTGTTGGCGTGAGATTCCATGTTGTTGATATCATATAATATGCTGTGATATGCATGCACTATATTTCATGTGGTACTTTGTACCAACCCAGTGACGTCACGGTAACTTTGTGTAGGTGGGCACTTAGCAGTGGCGGCTTTCGGGTCAACAAGCACATAAAACGAAACCGCTGTGTGTGCAATGGTTTATTTATGATATAAAATTTAAGTCACAATCGCTTCAATAAACTATACTTAAGCTACCGACAACTTATTTAGTCTGCGTTTCATTTCCCCTTTAAGGCTTAGGCCTATCGCCCCTGGGACTTGAGTTCCGGTCAACCGAGATGTGCACCCCTCCTACGGTCAGACCAGCCTACACTCTTGTGACGTATGGTGCAGCGCGGCTTATCCAGACTTCCGATCTTTCAAGTGAGCAAGTGAAGGTTGAGTACTAAACAAGTATTCAACGCGCGCTTGCTGACTTGAAAGATCGGAAGTCCGGATAAGCCGCGCTTTGTCTCACAAGCACCATACGTCACTTGCAACAAATGCCTACATTCGGTGTCACATATGGAGTCATTGATGGGCATTTTTGGTCGACGCTTACATTGGTACCCTCCAAGCAGACACGGTCTATACCTGTCTATAAAGGTATGATTGATATAAAACATTAAAAATAGTTAAATATACATCATTAAACCGCAGTCTGATCAACCTCAGAATATTCTAGATTTTCTGGATAAAAGACACAGTCACAGATACCGCACTGTCTAACAGCGGAGCTCCTGATATATGTCTCAACGGATAAGTGTCCGAGCCTGGATTTAAATTATCCATTTAAACAAAGTCATGTTCTGTCCAATTTCCAATTTCCGTGTTTTCTCCATCGACATGATCCCCCCCTGCACATCCAAATGAGTTAGATTGCATGCTTTATATTCTGTGCGCGACTGAGTCATGGTGTATGTGTCTATGTAAGTCTATTATTTTTGCTTCTCATTTGTTTTTAATAATATATATCTTTTTTATTATTATTTTTTTTAAATCACTCTCTGTTGCCATGCAAATCAGTGATACATAACAGCCAATCAGCACCAAACTCAGTGACACAGTGGCAGTTAATGGGATAGACACAGGACAACCATCCAAGCCATATTCCACGACAATGGGGCTTTGTTTGTGAGCTCTGCTTTTAATTGTGCATAACATCAATGATGATACCACCCCAGTGATACCACAGATACAGCTGCGGATAGAGAGAACATCTTGCTCAAGTCTCATTATTTCATTGCTCCCATAGCAACAACCAACAAAGCTAAGGACTCGTAATGAATAACATTTGACTATCATCTACATTCTTTGAAAATCATATCATTACCTTGCTTTTCCTCAGATTCAGTGGAAGCAAAAGATCTTGCTAATTCGATTGGTCTGAAAATAGAAGTGTATTTAAATATACAATAAAAGTATTATATTTAAACACATTTTAATGAATTTCTTCCGAGGCTGTTTAAAAAAGTCGGATGGTATTACTTTAATGAAGAACATAATCAGAAACCCTTACATTTATAAATTGTGTCCGCTACACTAACTACTCTGTGACAGTGATTTGCTCCACTATTCTGACTGTCTCCCTCACCATGGCACCACATACAGTATGATGCCAGTTTACAAAAAAAAGTGTAATGTTGCATCAGAAAATCAGATTTCCGTCCCAATGGCCACATCTACAACTCTGCTGTTTCATTATTTATTTATTTGTTGTACAATATCATCTCTTTTTGCTTTTGTTTAAAGGAATGAGAAAACTATCAAGAGAAAATAAAATTTATCATCATCATCATCATCATCATCATCATCATCATCATCAAAATTAGCTTCTTCTTAATCTGGGGCTGGGTCATGGGGGTCATAGCCTAAGCAGTGAGATTCAGGATATAGTCCCTTCAAACATGTTCTAATGGGGCAATGGTGGTCTAGTGGTATAGGGCGCTGGATCGCTGATCCAAAGGTTGGGGGTTTGAGTCCCACTCTCCACAAGGTTGTCACTGTCCCCCCCAGTGCAGCTAACTGGGTTAAAGAGGCATGTAAAAGAACCATTGCTGACTTTCGTAAAGAGTAGCTGCAAAGTCGTCAGCGTGTTTCTGTCCCTTGCTAAAAAGGGTTGTGACAGGAAGGGCATCCGACGTAAAAAAAAAACCCTCTGCCAAAATCAAAAAAAAAACGTGCGAATCAGATGATTCGCTGTGGCGACTCCTGAGTAAAAAGGGAAAAATGCCGAAAGGAAGACAGCCTAAGCAGTGAGATTCAGATATCGTCCCTTCAAACGTGTTCTAGGTTGTCCCCGGAATCTCTTCTCGGTTGAACATGCCTGAAACATCACACCAGGGAAGCGTTCGGGAGGTTTTCTGACCAGATGCCCGAGCCACCTCAACCGGCCGGCTCCTCTCAATGCGGTTCGTCTGGAAAAATGAAATTAGCACCAATTAACAGGCGCCTTGAGGAGATATCTTCAGTGGTAAGCAAGGACAGGAATAAATCCAAGACAGGAAACATCTAAGAACTCGGAGGCATGTTGGACGATAAAATGCTGCTGAAGTTTACTTTTCCGCACTCAAAGTCCAATTCCCCCTAATGAGCCAAGCCATTTATCAGCTTAAAGAAAAGGCGAGTTAATAGCTCGGAGAAAGAAGAAGAAGAAAAAAAGTCGGTCTTTTTCAACCCACCCCCCACCCCCATCACCCCACCCCACCCCCCCTCCCCCCACCCCACCCCCCATCACCCCACCCCACCCCCCATCACCACACACCTCTCAGAGGGCTACATTTAAAAACTTTGGGTCGGAGCTGGATGCAGTGTATTAAAGACAGATTGGACTCAGCAGCTTCCCTTGGTACAACTCTAGATTGTACTCAGACAGCTTGTGTCAAATGGAAAGAGCCTAAATTTGGTACTAAGTGAGAGGAAGATGCTGATGCAGGAATGGAGGAGCTGCAGTATACAATTAACTTGCCAAGGAAGACAAATAATAACAAGGCAGGCCATGGTTTTTGACCATTTATAGCTTATATAGAATTTTGTTTGTATGACTAATTAGGTTTATTAATGCTTTTCACTTTTTCCTGATGGCACCTGCACCACATGCTGATGAAATGGTGAGCACGTCCCCGTCACAGCGAGAAGGTCCTGGGCTCGGGTGTTATCGTGTCCAGTTTGTTTGATGTTCTCACCGTGTTTGCATTTGTTTCCTTCAGGTACTCTGGTTTCTTTCCTCAGTCCAAAGACATGCACATTAGGTTAATTAAAAAGCGCTTTGAAGTAAAGACGTGGCACACTTACATAAAGGAAAAAGCACTAAAAGCAAAAAAAAAAGGAAGAAGAATCACTCTGGTGTCATAAAGATGCAATGTGCCATGAAGAAGAGACATGAGAGATTTCCTCCCCACCCCCCTATTTTTTCAGGGGTCGCCACAGCGAATGATTCGCATGTTTGATTTGGCAGAGGTTTTTTACGTCGGATGCCCCTCCTGACACAACCCTTTAGCAAGGGACAGAAACACGCTGACGGCTTTGCAGCTACTCTTTACAAAAGTCAGCGATGGTTCTTTTACATGAACCTCTCACCATAGACAGTGACAGACATGGCCCGCCTTTGATAACCCAGTTAGCTGCACTGGGGAGGGCGGGTTGGGTGGTGGACAGTGATAACCTTGTGGGGACTCGAATCCCCAACCTTAGGATCAGCGATCCAGCGCCCGCTACCACTAGCCCGCCACTGCCCCATATGAAGAAGAGACACGATGAAAGAAAAAAAAAAAAGAGTAGTAAAGACATAAACAATGCATACAATATGTTTTCATGTTTTTTTTAAAAAAAAGAACAAAAAATATCCAGAATGTATCTACTGCTCGACAGAAAAAAAATTGATCTCATTTTTTAAAATCCCCAGACACTCTACTCATTTATAACTGGGATATGAAATCAATCCAAGCTTTAAAGCTTCGCTCTCTAAGGGCCATGTGAGATTTATCAAATCTCGGATTGCAAACCGCATTTATTCTATGCCCGTTAAAAAAATTATAGTACGCAATAAGAAACTTAACTATCATTAGTACATTTTTCCATTGATACATGAATATATAGAAACATTTGGCAAATTAAAATAAATCCACAGTAGGCCCTTGACCATTCGCGGTTCAACGCTTGCATCCCCGCATACTCGCGAATTGGCGACATTTTTTCTCCTTCACGCAACAAGTTATCAACATGATTGCCTGAATTGCGAAGTAAATTTTTTTTCGTGTTTTTAATGATTATTTAAGCCCTATGATGTCACTCAAATTCCCTGTGTCTTCTCTAGCTTCTGGTAAGGAGCCTAAGTGCTTTATTTATTAATAAATATTATCACAGTATGAAATTAAAAAGTTTTTACTTAATCATTACTACATTTTACAGCATTATTATTATACTCGCGGATTAGCAGCAAACCCAGAAGTTACTGGAACGTGATTCAAATTTAGCCAATGGTTGAGAGCTTTTGTTTCTCCCTCCCTCCTGCTGATTGGTTGCAGATGATGTGTACACCTCTTTTTTCTCCTTCACACACATGTCATCAACGTGATTGCCTGGATTGTGAAGTAAATTTTTTCAAGTGTTTTTAATCATTTTAATGATAAGCCTTACGATGTCACTCAATCATCCTGCATCGTCTCTAGCTTCTGGTAAGAAACCTAAGCGCTTTATTTATTAATAAATATTATCATAGTACAAAATTAAAAAGTTTCTACTTAATTATTACAACATTTTATTGCATTATTACTGTATTAATGAGTAAGACTGTCTATAGAACGTGTTTAAGAAGCATATTTTAGTGCATGTAATATCATACATAGGGTTTTGAAACCATGTCATTAACTCAGAGATTTTTATGATCCGCGGGCCGGGCCGGGCCGGGCTGGGCCGGGCCGGAACCAAACCATCGCAAAAAACAGGGGCCCGCTGTACTAGTTTTATTGAGTTGACGTGAAAAGTTGTAAAATGTTTATGTTGACAGATGGTGCAGTGACACAGAGGTTAGCACATCTGCCTCAGAGTAAGAAGGCCAGAACCCAGGTCTAGGTTTAACCTAGGCGTTTAATCCATGTCACCCAGTTTCCTCCCAAAGTCCAAAAACATGATAAATTAGCTGTTTCAAATCACCCCTAGTTGTAAGTGTGTATGGCTGTGTGAGTATTGGCCCTGCAGTTGTGTTTGTGTTGGCCCTGGTGAGCTGTCCAGAATGTATCCTTCCCTCAGCCAGAGTTGGCTGAGATGGGCACCAGCCTCCTTGCAACTTTAATTAGGAATAAGCGACTTAGAAAATAGATGAATAAATGTTTATGTTGGGAGTGATCTTAATGAGTTAAATGGATAGGATATCATTATAATTCTTGTCATGTTGGTATTGTAAGTATTAAGTAAACCAACAAAACATAAAAAAAAAAATCTCTATTTGATTCTTCTATCCAGAGAACCATCAACATGTTTGCTTAAAGCGTTCTGTTAGTTCAGATGCACTACCGACTGAGTTGTGCCAGCTACTAATTATCATACGTGCTTGGAATATATAATACAACGAACCTGGATGGACTCAGATAAAAGAGGACGCAGCCTGCACTCATTCCCGCGTGACAAGGGCTTTGTTTTAGACGTTATTATTACAGAAATCATTCAACAAGCAGCATGACACAGGAAATTATGTTAGGGAAGAGGATATTCCCACAGGTGCCTAATCAATATAAAGTTTTCCGAAGAGACAATTTTTTAAAAGAGTCGTTTGTAAATCATATGTCGAAACCAGGACCAATCCAAACGCAGAAATCAAAACATGATCGGGTTCAACCGTGAATCATGAAACACTTTGTATTGTCAGTCAGAATGATCAGGGGCTGATAAATGTAGTTCCTGAAGAACATTGTCATTTAAATATTGTGCACCGAAATCTTTTCTTTGTCGAGATCATGAATATTGACTTTACAACATGGAGAGAAGTAATACAGCCAACCACAAACTTAGAGAGAGGATGAGCCCCCTGCGCCCTTTTGAGCTCACTTGCTAGTATCTTTTATAATGGAGAGACTTGTTCAAAATGGCAGTGAAAAATCTTGTCGTGTTTTGTTATGCGTGGACATAATGACAATAAAGACTCTTGAATCTTGAACCTTGAATCTTGAACCTCGAATCTCCACAATGCCACCAATGCCTTGGGATATAGTGTCCATAAAACACTAGTGAGAGAGAGATTTCCTTTCGGCTGTTTCCCTTTATCAGGGGTCGCCACAGCGAATGATTCGCACGTTTGATTTGGCAGAGGTTTTTACGTCGGATGGCCTTCCTGACACAACCCTTTTTAGCAAGGGACAGAAACACGCTGACGGCTTTGCAGCTACTCTTTACGAAAGTCAGCAATGGTTTTTCTGAACGAACCTCTCACCATATACATAGGGAGACATGGCACGCCTTCCATAAAACATCAGTATCCTACCAGAAACGAGAAGCCTATCTGAAAATAAAAGTGAATTAATCTAACACCAAAAAATTGCTAATCCTCTTAATTGTAAATAATTTCATTCATTCATTCATTTCCTATAACCGCTTCATCCTAATTAGGCTCATAGTGAGGCTGATGCCCATCTCAGCCAACTCTGGGCAAGGGCAGAGTACACCCTGGACAGCTCGCCATGCCATCGCAGGGCAGAAACACATGACGGCTTTGCATCTACTTTTGTAGGTTCAACGGTTCTTTTACAGCCTCACACCATAGACAGTGAGAGACATGGACAGCCTTTGATAACTCAGTTAGCTGCACTGGGGGGACAGTGACAGCCCGTGGAGAGTAGGGCTTGAACCCCCAACCTTAGCACTTTTACCACTAGGCCACCACTTCCCTAAACACTTTCTAAATACCTATTGATGTTCGAAATACAGGGACCCCTCACTTTCCATGGGTAATGGGGACCGAGACCCCCCGTGACCACAGATTTCCACGAAGTAAGATCGACCCCCCTGACTGACGTATACGTACATGTCTATGTATATTATAATTATATAATATAATTATAAGTAAATATATAATAATGACGTATACGTACGTACATGTATATGTGTATATAACATCAATAAATATACAATCAATGGTATACATTCGTATAATAACAATTAAACATTAAAAAATAATGCATAAGATGTAAATAAAATATAAATACACAAACACATAGATGCACAGCTCACATAAAAATTTCGGTAGTTTGGAAAAATGTATGTAGTTCTGTTGGGGGGTTTTGGGTTGTTTTTTATTTTTGTTTATTTGTTTTTTTTTGCATAATTGGCCTTGTTTTGTGGCATTTTCCTTAACTGTCCCCTATTTTCCCCTTTATTTCATTTTTTAAAAATTTTTTGATGAATATTTTTGAAAAACCCGTGATGCACTGAAGCCGCAGAAACCGAAGCACAAAGTAGCGAGGGATCACTGTATCTATTTATGTTCGAGATATAGGCCATAACACTCAGCCAACAATTAAAAAAAAAAAAATAGAGCATATTATAAACTCTACATTCTGCCATTAGTTTTGTTTATAGCTGAGTATACTGCTGTAACTGAAAGTAATTAGGAAATTGATTAAAAAAAGTGTTGCTTCATGGGCAGAACCAAGAAGGTCCTGGGTTCGATTCCCAGCTTGGGCGTTTCTGTGTGGAGTTTGCATGTTTTCCCTGTGCTTGTGTGGGTTTCCTCTGGATACTCCGATTTCCTCCCACAGTCCAAAAACATGCACAGTAGGTTAATTGGCTGTTTCAAATTGTCCCTAGATGTGAATGTGATAATGAATGTTTGTGAGGGTGTTGCCACTGCAATGGCCTGGCGAGCTGTCCAGGGTGTACCCTACTGTTGGCTGAGATGGATGCCAGCCTCCCATGACCCTAATTAGGATTAAGCGGTTCAAGGAATAAATGAATGAATAAATGAATGAATGAATCTTATTTTATGGTTAAAGCCCATCCCATCCCATCCATGTCCAAAAGGTGGGGTTTATCCTGAAAACCTCCCCAAGTTATCACAGAGACAATATTGACATGCAACCACTTGCACTCATGCTTACACCTTGGGGTATGCGCCTGGGCTATCAAATTAGCATAATTCGCACGGCTTTAGACTGTAGGAAGAAACCGGAATACCTAAAGGAATCCGAGACAAACACTTAGAAAACTCTTACTGTAAATAATTTAGGTTAAGGGTTAAAATTGAGAAATTGTTTGCAATGAGTCAATTAATTATAATACATTTCCCTCTCCGTCTCAAACACATGCAGACAGATTACATCTGACATGAAATCACAGAGGCGACTGTAGCCTAATGGTTAGACAAGCGGCTTTGGGACTAAAAGGTCGCTGGTTCCCAAACCAGCAGGAAAAATGTGTGGTGATGGGGGGGGGGGGGGGGGGGGGGTTGAGTTGAACCTTCCCTTCTTCCACATTCATTGCTGAAGTGCCCTTGGGCAAGGCACTCATTTCCTTACTGTTTTCAGGGGGGCCCAAAGTTTGTGAAAAAAAAACTTACAAATGTGTATGTAATGAACATTTTCTTGCTCAAGATTGTGTTGATTACAACGTAATATCATCGGATCAGTGCAGGAATCACTGAGACTTGCATATAGTAGTAATAATAATAATAATAAAAAGGTTTAGAAAGACATTGAGCCGATTCCATTTCCCCCCCCCAAAAAGAAAATATTGAATTTCATGTTTATTTATTATGCCTGCTAAGTGAAAGACCAGAGTACAGCTGACTTGCAGTCAAAGAAATAGAGACATAGAAAGGTTGAGACATCAAGCCAGTCTCCACTTCTATATATTTATTCATGAGGAATCATTGATTCTTGTTGATGAAATGTAGTGTGCCCCTTTAGTAACACCTGGATGGGTAGTGACTATAATCCTGCTGCTCAGATTACCTGCACAAAACGTTATTTGTAAGACACTCCACTACTTGGTACACTTCACTAAATGGAAACTCCCCATTATTTTTCCTGACATCCACAAGCCCCTTCACAGATACATATTCTGCACCTACCACCCTGAGGCCTACAAACCTTTGTTCTTCTGTTTCTGTCTGGATCCTACTTATACTGCATGATGCCTACAAGTTCCACTTAAATTCAGAAGACAGGAAGCACAAAGAGTCATAGCACCTATTTGTCATTTCCAACCTGTCTCCTTTCCTAAGATTTACAGCTACAGTTGTACCTTCATTTTTTTGAATAAGCTAATAGACTACATACAGTACAAATTCAGACCAAATTAATTTAGCTGAAGGACATGATGGACAGACTCAGTGTTAACCCAAGGACATGATGCTCAGGCTCGGTGTTAGCCCCAAGAACATGATGATCAGGCTTTGTGTTAGCCCACAGGCATGATGGTAAGATTCAGTGTTAACCCAAGGACATGATGGTAAGACTCAATGTTAACCCAAGGACATGATAGTAAGACTCAATGTTAACCCAAGGGCATGATGCTCAGGCTCGGTGTTAGCCCCAAGAACATGATTATCAGGCTTGGTGTTAGCCCACAGGCATGATGGTTAGACTCAGTGTTAACCCAAGGATATCATGGTCAGCCTCAGTGTTAGCCCAAGGACATGATGGTCAGCCTCAGTGTTCACCCAAGGAGATGATGGTGAGGCTCATTGTTATCTTATGGGCATAATGGTAAGATTTAGTGTTAACCTAAGGACATGATGGAAAGACTCAATGTTAACCTAAGGACATGATGGTCAGACTCAGTGTTAATCCAAGGACATGATGATCAGGCTTGGTGTTAGCCCACAGGCATGATGGTAAGATTTAGTGTTAACCCAAGGACATGATGGTAAGACTCAATGTTAACCCAAGGACATGATGGTCAGAGTCAGTGTTAACCCAAGGACATGATGATCAGGCTCAGTGTTTGCCCCAAGAACATGATGATCAGGCTCGGTGTTAGCCCACAGGCATGATGGTCAGACTCAGTGTTAACTCAAGGATATCATGGTCAGCCTCAGTGTTAGCCCAAGGACATGATGACCAGGCTCAGTGTTCACCCAAGGAGATGATGGTGAGGCTCATTGTTATCCCATGGGCATGATGGTCAGGCTCAGAGTTAGCCCCAAGAACATGATGATCAGGTTTGGTGTTAGCCCACAGGCATGATGGTAAGACTCAGTGTTAACCCAAGGATATCATGGTCAGCATCAGTGTTAGCCCAATGACATGATGATCAGGCTCGGTATTAGCCCCTAAGCATGATGGTCAGACTCAGTGTTAACTCAAGGATATCATGTTCAGCCTCAGTGTTAACCCAATGACATGATGGTCAGGCTCAGTGTTAGCCCATGGGCATGATGGTCAGGCTCACTGTTTGCTCCAAGGACATGATGGTCAGGCTCAGTATTAGCCCCAAGGACATGATGGTCAGGCTCAGTGTTAGCCCATGGGCATGATGGTCAGGCTCACTGTTTGCTCCAAGGACATGATGGTCAGGCTCAGTGTTATCCCATGGGCACGATGGTCAGGCTCAGTATTAGCCCCAAGGACATGATGGTCAGGCTCAGTGTTAGCCCATGGGCATGATGGTCAGGCTCACTGTTTGCTCCAAGGACATGATGGTCAGGCTCAGTGTTATCCCATGGGCACGATGGTCAGGCTCAGTATTAGCCCCAAGGACATGATGGTCAGGCTCAGTGTTATCCCATGGGCACGATGGTCAGGCTCAGTATTAGCCCCAAGGACATGATGGTCAGGCTCAGTGTTAGCCCCAAGGACATGATGATCAGGCTCAGTGTTAGCCCACAGGCATGATGGTCAGACTCAGTGTTAACTCAAGGATATCATGGTCAGCATCAGTGTTAGCCCAAGGACATGATGACCAGGCTCAGTGTTCACCCAAGGAGATGATGGTGAGGCTCATTGTTATCCCATGGGCATGATGGTCAGGCTCAGAGTTAGCCCCAAGAACATGATGATTAGGTTCGGTGTTAGCCCACAGGCATGATGGTAAGACTCAGTGTTAACCCAAGGATATCATGGTCAGCATCAGTGTTAGCCCAATGACATGATGATCAGGCTCGGTATTAGCCCCTAGGCATGATGGTCAGACTCAGTGTTAACTCAAGGATGTCATGGTCAGCCTCAGTGTTAACCCAATGACATGATGGTCAGGCTCAGTGTTAGCCCATGGGCATGATGGTCAGGCTCAGTGTTTGCCCCAAGGACATGATGATCAGGCTCAGTGTTAGCCCACAGGCATGATGGTCAGACTCAGTGTTAACTCAAGGATATCATGGTCAGCATCAGTGTTCGCCCAATGACATGATGGTCAGGCTCAGTGTTAGCCCATGGGCATGATGGTCAGGTTCAGTGTTTGCCCCAAGGACATGATGACCAGGCTCAGTGTTAGCCCACAGACTTCATGGTCAGGCTGAATGTTACCTCAAGAACATGTTAGTGTAGCAGAATTCTATCCTGGGGCGGTGAAAAATGATTGTACAACTGATCAATGGAATCTTGGTATGGAATTAACGATGCAGTATTTCTACAGTTACTTTACTAAAGTACAACACAGTCAAGACAGTAATATGCACCTGAGTGTACACATCATGCAAACTACTTGTTACTCCCTGGTGTGCTTTTACTTTCCACGTGAGCAGATTTTCTCCATCAAACACTCTTTGGCAAGTCTGCCAAGGTGCACGTACACCTGCCTCTTAAAGGGAATGCAAACTCTATGTTCATGAAAGGCACTTTTGCACAACAGTTTCTGTTCTATTGATTTGTTTGTTTGTTTGTATGTTTATTTCTTTGCTGTTGTACTCTACTTTGTATTGTCCACATAAGGATAGTTGTATATAAATGTATTATCATCTATTCATACAGGTGTATTTTATTGTGTGTAGCTACCTGAGTTTCCAGATTCACTGCTAGATGGCAGCGGTGGTTTGATTTCACTTCTTTAAACAGAGCTTTCTACAAAAATGGCAAGTGAGCAACAAAGTAATATTAATAATTCCCATTTTTGTGATCTTATATTAAATTGCATATAAGGTCGGTTCTGTTCATGCAGAAAATTTCACTCTGATTTATCCTTAAAACTTCTGAGCTTGAGTTTTATTTTTTGGACAGTGTTGGCTCTGTGGCTGAGCTGGGTTGTGCTTATAAAGGACAATGCTGGGTCTCTGTGTTGCAGTAAAAGAAATGGCTATATATTTTTGCCCATGCGTTTTTGTGGCTGCTTTTCGAATGTGATGATTGTAATTTTTGTTTAATTAGCATAATTTATTAGCCTTTGCTGTTGATTATAAAGATATTTAGGGGT
>CM045732.1:63133495-63153495 GCA_024760905.1 Plotosus lineatus
GGGCGGTGTTAATGTTTCGGCTGATCATTCCATGTAAAAAATATAGAATTTGAATGAGCCATGGAATTTTTTATCGAGATCAACTCAATAATTTTACAGCCAAAAATCTTCATTGCTTCTCATAGAAATGCATATCACATACTGCAGGGGTCCCCAACCACCGGGCCGCGGACCGGTACCGGTCTGTGGCTCAATTGGTACCGGGCCACAGAAGAAATAATTAATTATTTCCATTTTATTTATTAGCTGAGTCTGAACTATCTGTATTTTTGAAAAATCTTTTATTTTGAAAAATGACCAGATTCTCGCGGTTACATGTCGCTGATTTGAGCGCGAAAATGTAACCCACAAGGGAACAGCATGCGAGTTGGACATGTTTCAAACATTAGCAGGGATTCTGGGTGAGACTGAGCCTGAGCCTTCATTCTCCCAGCTGGTGCACCATCACCTGTGTTTTTTATTTTTATTTTTATTTTTTAGAAAAGTTCAAGTTCTACTTTCCAACCAACTTTATTTCAGCTGTTGAAAAATAACATTCGTGGAGTGTTTATTATTATTATTATTATTATTATTATTATTATTATTATTATTATTATTATTATTATAAATAATAATAATAATGATAGTGATAATTATTATATAAATAAATAAATTATATTTACAATATAAACAAGCCATGTCCCCCCACCCACTCGGTCCGCGGTAAAATTTTCAAGCGTTGACTAATTCGCGGCGAAAAAAGGTTTTGGGATCACTGACATACAGAATATAAAATGCACACGGACACGACTCACACCTTTCCTCTAAGGGCACCAGTGTTTGTGTTTCAAAATGATCGGTTGTAATCTATACCTCTTCATGACTGCCAGGAAGACCTGTACCTCCCCATGTTTATCGGTGGATGTGTTTATATCTTAAGGTCAAAATAGACAAAGAGTGTAGGCAGCTGCTTAGCATGGATTCATCAATCTCGATTGCAGCAGAGACAGTCACTCCAGGGACCAAAAGATAGATTGAATGTTAAGGTTTACACTCGAGCAGAAGGACAGGATCAGACCAGTAGGTAGAAGTCGTGCATGCATTGTGGTACAGGCTTCCCTGTTTTGGCTTTTAGAGAGGATATACCAGTGACTGTTGATTTACAAGGACACTATTGGGTACGTGAATGCGACTGTGCCAAGGCTGCATTACCGTTTGTGAATGATTGTGGGTGAGTAGGTTGGAGCCGCAGCCAGTAGGCATCGACAGAGCCACAAGCTGTATTCCTCAGATAGCCGACATCCCTGAGCCTGAATTTAGTTGAACAATAGCAAGTGTATTCTGGAACGAAAATGGTATAAGTGTTTGTATTTGAGGTGTTTAATGATGTCCGGACTGGTCTGAGCCATACACGACCAATCATGTGTAATGTTTGGAGCTCATTTCAGTTTTGGATTAAACATATCCTGACTGTATTTCCGAGAAACTGAGCTGCAGCGGTATCTGGATCTTTATCATCAACAATATGTAAGCTAGATGAGAAGTAATTGGGTCATTTCTCATTTGCTATATGGGGCCATTTTTGTGAACTAATTTGTCCCCTCCCCCTCCTCCGCCTCCCCCGTCCTGTTTTTCCAGTCCAGCTCCATCCTGCTCCACCTGCTCTTCTTCCCTTTTACAATTACATTCTTTTGCATTTATGCAAAGCTTGCATATTATATTAGGTAAGTTTGAGGGCTGGAACCACAAACTGTGTCCAGGATCCATGAAAGAAGGGACATTCTGTTTCTCATCACTGGATCATCAGCTTACGAAGCTAAGATTAGAGTCGATTCTTCATTAGGTTTAATCAAGCACAGCATGCTTTAAGGTGCACTGCAAATACGAGCAACGGTTTATTTATTAATGAAGAAGTTTGTTTTTTTGCATATTATTAATCATGCATGCATATACTTGCACATGATTCATATCTGATAGATTTCACCGGAGTCCTTGAAGTAGTCTCTTGGATAAAATGGATCACACTAGTTGATGTGACAGGA
Source organism: Plotosus lineatus (assembly GCA_024760905.1). Classification (NCBI taxonomy): domain Eukaryota; kingdom Metazoa; phylum Chordata; class Actinopteri; order Siluriformes; family Plotosidae; genus Plotosus; species Plotosus lineatus. The sequence goes on from CM045732.1 coordinate 63,135,517, forward strand.
CTCCTTCGGAAGCACTTCTCATAATCTGTGTATTTATGAGGATGGTGGTGGAGAGTGCTGTCTAACAGGCTACAAAATCAACTGAGTTGAGATATGTTGGGTGTGACCGACATGACATGTGATTTACATCACTCATCAGTTCCATACTTGGACCAGTATGTCGGTGTTTCAGGGCCTCTGTGACACCACAGCAAAGATTTAATAGATTTGACAACAAATTCAAAGCAGGAAAAATGTGTGGCGGTGGGAGAGTGAGCAACACCTTCCCTTCCTCCACATAAATAGCTGAAGTGCCCTTGAGCAAGGCACCTAAACCCGCAACTGCTCTCCGGGTGCCCCCCCAATGTGTATGGCAGCCCACTGCTCCAAGTGTGTGTTCACTTTCGATTTGGGTTAAATGCAGAGGAAATAATTTCCCTTATGGGATTAATACAGTACAGGGATCCCTCGCTACTTCACGCTTCAATTCTTGCGGCTTCAGTGCATCGCGGTTTAAAAAAAAAAAAATATTAATGGAATTAAAAAATTAGGAAATTAAGGAAGAATAGGGGAAAAGGTTAAGGAAAATGCCACAAAAACAAGGCCAATTATGCAAAAAAAAAAACCCCCAAACAAACAAACAAACCCCCCCTCCCAAAGCAACACAAAACAAAAAACAACCCCAAACCTCCCATTAAAACTACGTACATTGTTGCGTCTGTGTGTGCACGCACATCTGCGCGGGCGTATGTATGTGTGTCGTCTTCTTCTCATGCAATACCATCTGTATGTTCAGTTCAGTTCAGTTCATTTTCTGTAACCGCTTCATCCTAATTAGGGTCGCGGGGAGGCTGGTGCCCATCCCAGCCAACTCAGGGTGAGGGCAGAGTACACCCTGGACAGCTCGCCAGGCCATCGCAGGGCGGAAACATGCCGACGGCTTTGCAGCTACTCTTGTCGAAAGTCAGCAATGGTTCTTTTACATGCCTCACACCATAGACAGTGAGAGACATGGCCGGCCTTTGATAACCCAGTTAGCTGCACTGGGGGGGACAGTGACAACCTTGTGGAGAGTGGGACTCAAACCCCCAACCTTTGGATCAGCAATCCGGCGCCTTATACCACTAGATCACCACTGCCCCCCATCTGTATGTGAGTGTATTTATATTTTATTTACATCTTATGGTATTTTTTTAATGTTTAATTGTTATTATAAGCATTATAGCATTGAACATGTAATTATTGATATTATATACACATATACATGTACGTATTTGTCAATCGGGGGGGGGGGTGATCCTACTTCGTGGATTTCGAAGGTTGCGTGGGGATCTCGGTCCCAATTAACTGTGGAATGTGAGGGATCCTTGTATAGCAAAATTTTTAAATTTTAAAAATGTACCCACTGCCCCCAGTGGGCAGTGGTGGTCTAGCGGTATAGGGCGCTGGATCGCAGATCCAAAGGTTGGGGGTTCGAGTCCCACTCTCCACAAGGTTGTCACTGTCCCCCCCAGTGCAGCTAACTGGGTTATCAAAGGCCGGCCATGTCTCTCACTGTCTATGGTGTGAGGCATGTAAAAGAACCATTGCTGACTTTTGACAAGAGTAGGCTGCAAAGCCGTCAGCGTGTTTCCGCCCTGCGATGGCCTGGCGAGCTGTCCAGGGTGTACTCTGCCCTTGCCCAAAGTTGGCTGGGATGGGCACCAGCCTCCCCGCGACCCAAAGTAGGATTAAGCAGGTACAGAAAATGAACTGAACTGAAAAATGTTCCCATAACAGGAATGACAATATATGTACTTGTGTGCCTAGTCAATGGTCTGTCAATATTGACCACGCTGTTTACCAACGTTGTTTATTGTTTTCTCCTTTATATAAGTAATCATAAACTTTTCTCTTGTTTTCTGCGGATGTTGAAACACACCTTCATCTTTCTACTGAACCTAGAAATACTGGTTCACTGCATTATTGTTGAAGAATAAGAAAAAAAAACATTAAATTATAATATTCTAGGATATAATTCTGAGCTGCTATATTTCATGCTTCTAAAAGAGAATAGTTTAAGTTTTAATAAATTTGTATTTTTCTCATTTGGTCATACAGAATGCAACATACTACCAAACAAAGCATACACATATCCACTGCAGGAATGATAATGTCATTCTAACAGCTTTCTGCTATTCTGAGCCTCTGCGATGATGCTTTTTACAGATTTAGACTTGAACAACCCAACAACCCATTAAAATAGAAGTGTTTAGATAATAAAATTCACTGCACCAAAGTCACACTTCAAACAACTGCAACAATTGCATTCATTAGAAACCCAAGGTCACTGATATTCAAGTTTCCTTGAAGATATATATTTATATATATATATATATATATATATATATATATATATATATATATATATATATATATATATATATATATATATGTGTGTGTATGTATATATATGTGTGTATATATGCATATATATATATATATATATGTGTGTATATATATATATATATATATATATATATATATATATATATATATATATATATATATATATATATATATATATATATATATATATATATATATATATATATATATATATATATATATATATATATATATATATATATATATATATATATATATATATATATATATATATAGGGATCCTTCACTTTCAGAGTTAATGGGACCTGAGACCCCCCTCCCTTGCAACCGCCGATTTCCGCGAAGTACGAGTGACCCCTTGACTGATGTATACGTACATGTATATGTATAGATAATATCAATAAATACATACTCAATGCTATAAATGCTTTTAATAACAATTAAACATTCAAAAATATTGCATATTATGTAAATAAAATATAAATACACACATACAGACACATGCGCACACACACACACACACACACACACACGCACGCACGCAGGCACGCACGCACGCACGCACACACACACACACACACACACACACACACACACACACACACACACCAATGCAGACCTCACATAAAAATGTAAGTGGTATGGCTGGGAGTTTTGGGGTGTTTTGTTTTTGTTTGTTTGGGGTTTCTTTTTGCATAATTGGCCTTGTTTTGCTTTTCCTAAAGTTTTCCCCTATTTTTCCTTAATTTCCTTATTTTTCGATTAATATTTTTGAAAAACCCGCAGTGCACTGAAGCCACAGAAACTGATGCATGAAGTAATGAGGGATCACTATATATATATATATAGATATATATATGATACAGGCCGCTAAGGTTGGGGTTTCGAGTCCCACTCTCCACAAGGTTGTCACTGTCCTCCCAGTGCCGGTAACTGGTTTATCAAAGACCAGCCATGTCTCTCACTGTCTCTGGTGAGAGATTTATGTAAAAGAACCATTGCTGACTATCGTAAAGAGTAGCTGCAAAGCCGTCAGCGTGTTTCTGTCCCTTGCTAAAAGGGTTGTGCCAGGAAGGGCATCCGACGTAAAAACCTATGCTAAATCGGGCGTGCGAATCATTCGCCATGGCGACCCCTGATAAAGGGAAAAAAGCCGAAAAGGAAATCTCTCATCATCAAACTAAAATAGTCTGTGACGACATACCATGATCCCACAGTCCTACTTTCCTCAGCCTGGTAGACACGAGACTCATGTACTTATGCTTTAAGTTTACGAATATTACCAATTAATCCCATGTCTGGAGACAGAGCATAGAGAAATGCGTTCCACATTTTTAGCAACAAGCACGCCACGTTTCACACACCTGTCAAAGCAGAACAGCTTAAAAAAGACTTACATCGCATTTAGGAATCAGCCAGCATTATGGAGCACTACTGCACAGATTAGAATCAGTTCCTTGGATATACACCAGACTTTCCCTTTCCGCACTATCCCCAGAACATAAATTAAATACATGTTCAAGGTTCAAGCTCTATACTCCTGTTTACATCATGTCCCACATCAGGTAAGATCTTGGCACAACAGCAAGCCACTGAGGAAGTGGCAGTATATATAAAATCACACACAGAGGTATCATTGATCTCTCTGTAGTTCTTTATTACATGAACCTATCTCTGACTGCAGCGCATGGTGACTATTTTCTGCTCTGGTTTATTCTAGTGTTGTGCCGCTGCATCACGGAAATACATTTATCTTCTGTAAATGTCCTTTTTTATGTCTCTTTAGAATGGACTGGTTTTAAATCAAACACTTTAATGCATGCATGAATTCGGTGGGTTGATAAATATTCCTTTATATTTATTTTTTATCGATGATGCTTGTCAAGATTCAACGATAGGTAACCTGAAGAAAAGTATGATATTACCAAAAACAAAACAAAAAAATCCCCCCCAAACAACAACAACATCAACAACAAATCAAGGCGCATGTTTCATATCGCATAATCAGGAATGAGACATAACCAGTTTTTTGTTTGTATATAAAAATAAACCAAGGGACACATGAAATGGAAATATTAGTGGAGATATTCTTCCAGGAGACTGTATCTATGTATTTAAGTAGAACTATCAAGCCTAAGGGTAGTGGGCAGGTCTTTTGGACCTGTGATGAGGTTAGGCGTCCCAGCCACCATGTGTCTCCATTGTCATGTGTGCATGCCACAAGACAGTCAGTTAGAGTAGGACCTGTCTACCTACGCATGCGAAGACTGGATATGAATGATTGTGTGGAAGAAACCACAAAATTGGTTCAATGGACAAGAAGGCGGACCCAGCAAAGCGTCATGGAGCGCAACCAGGGTACGGTGAGACACAAAGGACACTGCTAGCCATCCGCTGCATCCTGACCTATTTCCAGCCGTCTCAACTATGTTGTGCCAATGGACTCAGACAGACCGGGACGAGAGAGAGAGAGAGAGAGAGTGAGGCTGACGATCTGGGCAACTCTCCCTCACTCAAATCCAAGGCAAGCGCAAGTCATGACTTCAGCCATACCGCAGATCATCCGTCTGATACCTCGAAGGACCAACAACAACAACAACAACAACAACAACAACATATGTATGTATTTAATGATTTTATTTTTACATGAATGTTCTCATCAATAATAAAAGTCCAAATGTGATTTTGAGAATTGGTCCTGCAGAAAGAGAACTGTCATTTATATTCAACAAAAACGGGCCAGCTGGTGATGTTGCATTTTTCAACAATTCTTTTTTCATTTCCACTGACTGCTCAAGACAGCAAACAAACAACTCTCTTCCAGGAAAATTCACATTTACAATGATTAGATGGAATGATTCTGAGAAATGGTATCCAATATATTTACATACATTTACAGAATCGGGGCAGTGGTGGTCTCGTGGTATAAGGCGCCGGATCGCTGATCCAAAGGTTGGGGGTTCGAGTCCCACTCTCCACATGGTTGTCACTGTCCCCCCCCCCCCCCTCCCCCAGTGCAGCTAACTGGGTTATCAAAGGCCGGCCATGTCTCTCACTGTCTATGGTGTGAGGCATGTAAAAGAACCATTGCTGACTTTCGTAAAAAGAGTAGGCTGCAAAGCCGTCGGCGTGTTTCCGCCCTGCGATGGCCTGGTGAGCTGTCCAGGGTGTACTCTGCCCTCGCCCTGAGTTGGCTGGGATGGGCACCAGCCTCCCCGCGACCCTAATTAGGATGAAGCGGTTTCAGAAAATGAACTGAACATTTACAGAATCACCAACCTGATAATAATTGACATAATAATTGACAAAGATATGGCTGTCATATAATATTTTTTGTTGTTAAACTTCACAGTGACATAATAATAATAATAATAATAATAATAATAATAATAGGTAGGTAGGTAAGGTCTGTTGGGTTTTTGCACCCGAGCCTCGTGGCTCATCAGGCCGGTGCTTATCCCCAGTTTCCATAGCGTGAAGCGACTAGGAGTTCAACTCCCCCTGGATGGGACGCTAGTCCATCGCAGGTTCCCTTCCCAGTATATTTTTACTGGTACCCATTTATACTGCTGGGTGAACAGAGGCACACTTGTGGTTGAGACCTTGCTCAGGGGTCTTAGCACAGTGAAGGTCTCAGTGGGATTTGAACTCACAACCTCCCGATCATGAGCGCAGCACCCTAACCATTACGCCACCGGCCCCACAATAATAATAATAATAATAATAAGGAATAATAAAGTTAGTTGAACTAACCTACCTGGGCCAGCCTAATGCTCCCACGGTGGCCCAGTCTCCTCAAAGGCAGACACAGACTGATAGGGATTCTGGTCCTCGTCAGCCACCGACCAGGCCGGGTTACTTCTATGAGCATGGGTTTCGGCGACTTCCGGTGGTACCCCCCCCCCCCCCCCCGGCCTGGCGCCCCCAGCAGCTATTGCCACTAGACCAGATAATCCCTCTTCTTCTGATGGATTTTCAGTCCTCTGCCTTTCTTAGAACTTCTTGCATACAACACACTGTTCATTGGTTGCCTTCTTTAATAATAATAATAATAATAATAATAATAATAATAATTCATTCATTTTATGAACCACATAATCCTAATTAGGGTCACAGGGAGGCTGGTGCCCATCTCAGCCAACTGTGGTTGAGGGCAGAGTACATCTCGGACAGCTCACCAGGCCATCACAGGGCAGAAAAACGCTAACGGTTATGTAGCTACTCTTGATGAAAGTCAGCAATGATTCCTTTACAGCTTCTCACCACAGACAGTGTGAGACACGGCCGGCCTCTGATAACCCAGTTAGCTACACCAGGGAGGTCAGCATTGACAACCTGTTGACAATGAGGCTTGAACCCCCAACCTTGAGATGGGTAATCAAGCATCTTAACATCGGGCCACCACTGCCCAGGATGTACAATGTCAGGAGTGAAATTTGTGATTGCACTCAACACGATACTACAGACTGGGGGAATTGAATGCAGAGGCCCGATACCAGAAAATGGAACCAGACACCGTCTTGCCAAGCCTTCATGGATGACCTAACAATCATGACCCATTCAACAGCTGGAACAGCTGGTGGATATTGTCAGCTTTGGCGATAATAGCGAATTGGGCTCGTATGCAAATTAAGCCAACCAAATCAAGAAGTCTCACCATTCGAAAAAAATGAGGGGCGAAAGACCGTGAGATACCTGCTGCGGATGATGACAAGGCCATCAAGGAATGTGGTTCCAGATGCTCCTCACAACATCACAGGTTTATAGAAGATTGCACGTGCACCTTGTCACAGGTTTGGGGTTCATAAACTACTCCACCCAGTGGCTCATCATCAAAGTCATTGTAGCAGTAGCAATGCAGTGTTTACAGAATTTAAATAGGGTTATTAACTATGCTTATTCATCCACCGCTCAACACTCTTTGTGTTTTCATTTTTTATTTATTTTTTTTCTTCCTCCTCGCTTAGTCCTTTGACATTCGAGATACTCCTTCCTTACTTTCACAATCAAGTGGAATGTTTAATTCCTTGTATTCCCTGAACTTATTAGGAATTTCACTTGTATGAAAACTCCTGCCTTAAATGTATCAGCTGGCTTCAAAGCTCCAGATAAAACATGGAGATTAATAGATTAAGAACCTTCTTTCTGCATTTTGGCCCTTAGGAGGAAAAAACAGCTGCATTTTAAGTGTTTTTATTGAAGCAGATCTGCATAAGCTTTCAAAGCCGAGATTTCATTAAGCAGATCTACTTTGTGTATTCTTCGTAAAAATCCCTGGATTAGAGAAACAAGATTACCATTTACCCCCTGATCCCTCTAGCCACGTACATTATCACAGACATTTAAAGGGCCTTGACCTTTAACCTTTATCTTCAGGTTGAATTAATCAGATATTGTCAGGGCAGAAAGATTATATGTATGAGGCGTAGTAATGGTGATGTTCCATGACACTTGTAATTATCATTCCTTGCAGTAGTGGCTCATTCATTCATTTTCTGAACCGCGTAATCCTCATTAGGGTCGCGGGGAGGCTGGCACCCATCTCAGCCGACTACACCAGTGTAGAGCAGGGCAGAAACACACTGACCGCTATGCAGTTTCCTTTGTCAAAAGTCAGCAGTTGTTCTTTTACATAAATCTCTCACCACAGATGGGGGCAGCAGTGACAACCATTGACAGTGGGGCTTGAACCCCCAACCTTATGATCGGCACTCCAGCGACCGACCACCGGGCCACCACTACTCAATGCCTCATCACATTGCTAATGTTTTGCACACGGTGAGAAAAAAATATTAAAACGCAATAATAATAATAATAATAATAATAATAATAATAATAATAATGAAGTCAATCATAGTGACATGTCAAACAGAAGTACGTACATATACCTCATGCAAGTTTGAAACACAGGAAGGAAAAATATTTATTTAAAACTAGAGGCAGGTGTGCTACATATAAATATACTCAGTTTATATCTCGAAAAATTAAATAAGTAAGGACATTTTTCCGGTAGAGATCTTTATAAAGAACAAGAGCTGTTTAACAGCCGGGTCACATGATGTGACATCATTGTTAATGACATGAAATAAATAAACAACTGATCATATTCTTGTGTTATTGAAACGTTATATAAAGATACAGTTTCTAAATGGTGTACATGTCAATACCAGGTTTGTTTACCTAACGTTTATTCGCTTCAGTAAGCAAGTGATTAAAATTAAATAAGGTTGATGTATGTATGAGGTATAAAAATTCCCATGAAAATCTTGTCAAGTCAGGGAAATCATATGGGAGCGCAGCTTTTATGTAGTGCCTTGATCACAATATTAAATACCCTGTTCAGCCATAACATTCATTTTCTATAACCGCTTAATCCTAATTAGGGCCGCAGGGAGGCTGGTGCCCATCCGAGCTGACTCCAGGCAAGGGCAGAATACAGCCTGGATAGCTTGCCAGGCCAGCACAGGGCGGAAACACACTGACGGCTTTGCAGCTACCCTTGTCGAAAGTCAGCAACGGTTCCTTTACATGCCTCACGCCATAGACAGTGAGAGACATGGCCGGCCTTTGATAACCCAGTTAGCTCCACTGGGGGGACGGTGACAACCCATGGAGCGTGGTGCTTGGGCCCCCAACCTTGGGATCAGTGATCCAGCACCTTTACCACCAGGTCACCACTGCCCAGCCATAACATTAAATAGACAATGGCACTAACAAGTGAGGGGACGAACATTATCTCGTTACAGTGGCACCGGCCAAAGAGGGGGGGGGACGCAGAAAGTGAACGGTCAGTTCTCAAAGCTGATGTTTTGGAAGCAGAAAAAAAGAGCAACTGTAAACATCTGAGTGCCTTTAAAAAGGTTTATGCTGTCATGGCTAAATGACTGAGTCTATTCATTTCCAAATTACAGGTGGGTGTTTCTGGCATGTTCCGGTAAATTCCTCCGAAAGATCCATTTTTGAAGTTATTAGCATTGCAACCAATGATTAACCATATACTGTGTATTTAGTCCTGGATAAACAAACAAACAAAAAGAATAACCCGTGTTGTCCTATAAATCAACAGCATGCATTGTTTGTTTATTCATTTGTCTAGCAAATCTTTAATTTGTATACAGTCGGCCATCTACTTACGAAAACCTCTGAATATGAAAAATCCAGGTTACGAAAAACATTTTCCTAAATTTTGACCCTCTCTACACCAAACAACCTCTTCTCACGAAAAGCACCAAACGCGCCATTCAAAAATTCAAACAATGCGCGAGTTGCTCTCTCATTGGCTGTCTCCCAACATCCCGTCCCGCTGGCCTCCCATTGGCCAGAAGGAAACTGAACTGTACCCATACTTCCTGTTTGTCACATGCATGAAGGAGAGTTGAACCGAACTGTTGGCTTGTGAGTTTTTTGAGAGTGATCATTGCAGCGTTATATTTCATTATCCATCATGGACCCCAAGAAAGTGATTCCCGATGACACTGTATCGAAGAAGCGGGCTGCGTTATCAATCAAAGTGAAGCAGGAGATAATAAAAAAAATACGAAAGTGGGAAGCGGTTGAGCGAAATCGCAAAGGAGTATGGCCGAAACCCCTCTACAATCGGGACGATATTGAATCAGAAGACCTTCAAAGCGGAGGTACAGTGACGTAGGCAATTATTTCAGAAAAAGCAACCACCATATTTAAGGACCTCGTGAAGGAGGGTGGGGGTGAGTGTTCTTCAGACCAGCAACCCCCAGATTTTAAAGCGTCACATAGGGGGTTTGAGAGATTTAAAAAAAAAAGGTAAATCATTTTCTTTTACTTTTAACACATATTTCATACAAATTGGTGTACCGTTATAATTTTTAAAGGGTTTATGGGGTACTCTCGGGAGCCTTGGAATGAATCATGCGTAAAATGTAATGTAAAATGCACCTCTACTTACGAAAACTCCAGGTTACGAAAAAGGCGCTGGAACAGATTAATTTCGTAAGTAGAGGGCCGACTGTAATTGATTCTCAACAAGACATGGCTCACAGTCTACCTTCAGTAGTTTGTTTGAGAAAAAGCCATTTTTCTCATTATTGTTGGGAGAGAAATGTCAGGGTTGCCAGATTGACTTTAATTCAAGTTTGTACTGTATCTAATAAAACTTTAAAAAAAATCTTTTGTGAGGAAGAATTTGTTTAAAGTTAACAGAAATTCAGACTGCACCCTAATTCAAATAGATATGTTCGTGATCATCGTTCATTTCCTGTAACCGCGTAATCCTAATTAGAGTCGTGGGGAGGCTGTTTCCCATCCCAGCCGACTCCGGGTGAGGGCAGAGTGCACTCTGGACAGCTCGCCATGCCATTGCAGGGCAGAAACATGCTGGTGGCTTTGCAGCTACTCTTGTAGAAGGTCAGCAATGGTTCTTTTACATGAACCTCACACCATAGACAGTGGGGAACATAGCCGGCCGTTGATAACCCAGTTAGCTGCACTGGGGTGGGGGTGGGGGGTGGGGGGGGGGCAGTGACAACCCATGGAGAGTGGGGCTTGAACCCCCAACCTTCGGATCGGGAATACAGCACCTTTACCACCAGGCCTCAAATAGATATGGTAAAATATATCGGCAGTCACAGTGCTTGTGTAAACTTGAGTGACTTGCAAACTGACAAATCAGAACAGAGCTTGGGAAGTTCTGGAAATGACCGCACCAAAATAGAGGTAAAGTGTTTCATATGATTAAAATTACAATTCTTCAAATACCTCACATCAACAAACCACAAAATCAAAACACTGAAATGATTGACAATATTTTATTAATAAATAGATTATGTGTGTTTGTATGTATTGTATACAGCTGCTTAACAGTCTCCTTATTAAGTAGCAAACATCACTGACATGATTGGACGGTTGGTTATGATGATTATTTAAAAAAAAAAAGTCAAAAATAATAAAAATAATAACTGTACTAATGGTTACATTTTTCCTCATTATACATAAAAATGTCCAAGAACAAAAAGTCCAATTTGACCATTGACAATGAACATGATCAATAATAGCTAGAATTGTAATAATAAACAATTAACTTTCTCATACATTTCAGTTCATGTTTCCTGTTTTGATGTGTTTATATCTTTCAAAAAAACCCAGAAAACAAAATGTTACTTTGATCTTACACTAAAAGAAGATATTTCTTTGTCTTGTTTCTGACAGAATGCAGTCATGTACTATAACTGGATTAGTGAGACAGAAAACCATTCATGAGGTGAAAGAAAAAGTGATCAGACCATACCATCTCCATAGCAACCAGGCTGTCTTAGAGGAGGAATACAACAATACTGGAAAAAACAAACATCATAGTTTTAATTGTCGCATTATAACTATATGCATGCAAATATGTATATTTTGTGTGGTTGACCATAAATGCGACTTTTAATTTTGTCTTCCAAATGTAGTAAAATATTGTTGGGTTTAGTTACTAAGGACGGAATGGCTGTTTCATTTCTATCCTGTTAGCATCCATGTGAAGTCTGACCCACAGTGCATGATGTACGAGGTAATTAAGGTGTGATCACGCATTACTAATCGTAATCCCAATTTTCATTACATTACATTTATGGCATTTGGCAGACACTCTTATCCAGAGTGACTTACATTGATGTTTTTATATATATATATATATATATATATATATATATATATAAACAATTGATCAATTCAAGGTTAAGGGCCTTGCTCATGAACCAATCAGGAATCCCGTGGTGGTAATGGGGCTTGAACTGCCAACCTTCAGATCAATAACCCAGAGACTTGACCACTGCCCATATTCTACTGTTATGTCTGTCTTCCTTTCGGTTTTTTTCCCTTTTACTCGGGAGTCGCCACAGCGAATCATCTTGATTCGCACATTTGATTTGGCAGAGGTTTTTACGTCGGATGCCCTTCCTGTCACAATCCTTTTTCGCAAGGGACAGAAACACGCTGACGACTTTGCAGCTACTCTTTACGAAAGTCAGCAATGGTTCGTTTACATGCCGCTCACCATAGACAGTGACAGACATGGCCCGCCTTTGATAACCCAGTTAGCCGCACTGGGGGGTGGGGGGTGGGGGTGGGGGGACAGTGGCAACCCTGTGGAGAGTGGGACTTGAACCCCCAACCTTAGGATCAGCGATCCAGCGCCCTATACCACTAGACCACCACTGCCCCACCCATATTCTACTGTTATATCAGAAGAAAATTGGAGAAGATCAAAAAAATCAGAGAACATTATATAATTCTGGGAGAACTTTAGGAGAAACAGCAGAGAAGAGGACGTACTAGTATTTGGGAAGTGTTAAAAAAAAAAAAATTTTTTTTTTTTTTTTTTTTGTGTTCCAAGTTTATTGAGAAACAAAGTGAAAAATCAGAGTAACATCAGTACTGATCAGTGTAACATCGTTGTAAAACTTTGAGCAACATTCGGTCACATTATTGGAAGTTATTCCTGTAATATTTATGAAAAATATACACTTATCAACACTAATTCAACACAGCAATAACAACAGTACAAATTGTATTGACACCGCTATAGACTGGAGTAACATAAAACAATATTACAACATTATTACAGCAATGAATCCTAATGTATATGATGCTATCCCGACCATCTGTGAGGATTCATTAAAGGTTTGGTTTATAAGCCCCACGTCCTGTTGCCAGTTGGTGGCACCATCACAACAAATCACTTTTGACACACATATGTGATTATGAAGGAGAGGGCGTGTCTTGGTCCTCCATCAGGGTACAGTACTTTGCTTTCCTCACAAACTCCAACGACGTATACATTCGGCTAACTGGCTCCTCCAGATTGCCCTTGCTTGCGAGTGTGAATTGTTGTTGGTGTGTTGACCCTGCAATGGACTAAAATGCTGTTCAGGGTGCACCCCACCTTTGCCCAGGATCAACTGAGATAGGCTTCAGTTTCCTTCCCACCCAACAAGCAGTTTGGAAAATGATTCAATCATTGAATGTGATTATGATCCATCCTTGTACATTTATTCATACTGTATACTCCATCTCACCATGTCCTCTGTATCTTCTACTCTTACTCCAACGACCTTCATGTCCTCCTTCACCACATCCATAAATCGTCTTTGGTCTTCTTCTCGGCCTTCTGCCTGGTAGTTCCCACCTCAGCATCCGACTACCAATATACTCGCTATCCCTCCTCTGTACATGTCCAAACCATCTCAATCTAGCCTCCCTGACTTTGTCTCCAAAACGTCTTACATGAGCTGTCCCGCTGATGGGCTCATTCCTGATCCTATCCATCCTCGTTACTCCCAAAGAGAACCTCAACATTTTCGTCTCTGCTACCTCCAGCTCTGCCTCTTGCCTTTTCCCCAAGGCCACAGTTTCTAAACCATACAACCAGAACCTCACGGCCACAATTTTTTATATTCATGCTGTTTCATTTTCCTCACTTTTTGAAAAATTATTAAAATACATTCAAAAACACACTTTGTCTCATTTTGACCTTAGATATTAGAAAGAAAATGTATGAAATTTACTTAATAATAATTTGGTTTGGATGGGAAAACCAAAAAAATGAATACTTATTGTTCTGTCATTTTAATAAGAAAGGTCAATTTTGTGGAACTATGGACAGAAAATTGCAGCAGGGATGTCGGCGGAGTTGTTTCAGCCAATCTTACAAGCGCAGAAAAGCAGACAAAGCTCTCACCTTTTCAAAACACAACGATGGGATACTTGTCTGTTCTTGTATGTTTCCTGCAGTGGCTTCACAGGACAGTGAAGCTGTCTACAAATAAGCAACATAATTCGAACTAAGGGCAGCGGTGGTCTAGTGGTATAGGGCGCTGTACCAAGCTGATCCAAAGGTTGGGGGTTCGAGTCCCACTCTCCACTAGGTTGTCACTGTCCCCCCCACAGTGCAGCTAACTGGGTTCTCAAAGGCTGGCCATGTCTCTCACTGTCTATGGTGTGAGGCATGTAAAAGAACCATTGCTGACTTTCGACAAGAGTAGCTGAAAAGCGTGTTTCTGCCCTCCGTTGGCCTGGCAAGCTGTCAAAGGAGTACTCTGTCCTCTCCCGGAGTTGGCTGGGATGGGCGCCAGCCTCCCCGCGACCCTAGTTAGAATTAAGCGGTTACAGAAAATGAACTGAACTTACAACTAATTCTAATTTTACATTTCAGTCGCTAATATTGCACATTAACTTTAGCGCTACAATACATTTACATATAGAGTGATCCCTCGCTACTTCGTGGTTCAGTTTGTGCCGCTTCAGTGCATCGCGGATTTTTCAAAAATATTCATCAAAAAATAAAAAAATAAGGAAAAATAGAGGATAAGTTAAAGAAAATGCTGCAAAACAAGGGAGATTACGCAAAAACCTCCCCAAACAAACAGAAACAAAAAACAATCCCATCCCTACTTACTTAATTAAAAAAAATTACGTACTTACATTTTTATGTGAGGTGCGCATCTGAGTATGTGCACGCGCGTCTGTATGTGTGTGTATTTATATTTTATTTACATCTTATGCATTATTTTTGAATGTTTAATTATTATTATAAGCATTTATAGCATTGAACATGGATTTATTGACATTATATACACATGTACATGTACATATACTTCGGTCGGGGGAGGGGTGTCGATCCTACTTCGCGGAAATCGGCAGTCGCGAGGGCCTCTCAGTCCCCATTTCCCGCGGAAAGTGAGGGATCCCTGTAGTGCGGTATTAAACATTTATGATAACTCATGTTTCCTACATTTCAAAATTGATCAGGTTTCACCCATACCAGCTTAATGACATTTTAAAATTGCTTTAATCTATTAAGCATGAGCATAGTGTTGTTCTATAATTTACACAACAAGGTCACCGCTTTTGTATTTTCTCTAACAGATTAATGAATACGTTATTTGTAAGCTCAGGGTTGACGTGGGGATTGAGGAGCTGTGATGCATCAAATGCATTTCTTGGGCAGGTATGCTATTAGCAACCTGATGCCATGATTTGCATAAATTAATTTTAATCTTGTTTTTTTTTTTTTTGACAAAAATAAGTTAATCCACATCAGCATGTTTTTGGAAGGTGGGTAGGAATCTGAAGCTCGGTGCCTGCATTGAGGATCATGGATTTTCTGGAGGTTGAATACAATAATGTTTTACATAAAACAAGTCCTTATGTAAGATAATTTAGACATACAGATTGCAGCATGCGGTAAATACCAAGGACAAGAGTGTGGTTTCTGGTGATCTTTAATAATACACAATACCCATATTTTACATTCAGTGCCATAGTTATATCTTCCCTGGTCAGAGGGTCTCTCTCTCTCTCTCTCTCCCTCACTGTGTGTTATTGTGAATTAGCAAAGCCAAAGCAGACAGTGTTAAAAAGCTGGTTCTTGTACATTTGTTTGCAACAAAATATTATGACATCAATAATTTTGTGGGCAGGTGTCTCCAGTAAATGTCCAGTAAAAGTTGTAATCTATTATATTATATACTCAGATGACGTTCACATGGTTACTGGGAGACCAAAACCTACCCTTTATTACGGAATAAACAATATTCCTAACTTTACAAAAAATGTCAAAACTAGAGCTGCGCAATAAAACTGGTTTCCTGGTTTAAACCAGTTCTAACATGCAAACAATACGAAGTGTGATACTCTGAAGCAAAACCGTTTTTTTTTACATGCATTCGGAAAACTTCGGAACAGTTAAAAAACTTAAAAAAGCTACTCCCACTGATTGAACCGGAAGTAATGCTTGAGTTGAAAAAAAAAAAATGGCGACCGCAGAGGTTCCGGCATATAACCCTGCCCCAACGTGTTTCCGTTCATTCAGTGTGGTGTGGAGAGCCCGGTATAATGAGAGCCATGCCGTGATTGGGCAGTGCAGATGTCACGAAGGCCTTCAGCCAATAGAATTTGTTTTTATACAGGATCCGGAAATTCCCGCTAAAAACAAAACCACAGTTCATTGTTGATAATTGCTCTGAAATTTACTGATGTAATGCAGCTAGATTTTCGCTTAAACATGTATTTTAAAATGAGATAAAGAAGGAAGCGGTCCCATGAACCTGATCTCCAACAAGGCGCATTAACCAGGCATGTTTTTTTTGTTTTTTTTTGCTGAACACGGCACAGTCGACTCTGAAAAAAATGACGTCACACAACTTGCGGACTCCGCCTCGGGCTCAACATGCTCCAGATAAGTCCAGATTCCGGTAAATTCTCTTCAACTTCTCTCCAGCATGATGATAATATTAATATGATTTATATGATAACCGATATTGCCTGTTATTATTGTAAAGACTTTCCTGAGCAATGTCACTCTCAAGTGTTATACGTGCGGCACGTGCCCTGCTCATTGAGTCACAGGTCTGATGAGGTCCAGTCGTGCATGATACAGTTCTGCGCATGCGCGGATGAAATTTAATCTGCCCGCATTCATAATGAATGCTTCATAATATGCAAGTTAAATCCCAAGATTCACTTCTAATGTTTATGTGTATTTAATATGTTTAAATAGATTATCTTGATCAATTTTCAGTTCTATTTCAGTGTTATGTTTGTGCCAAAGTTTAAAACATTAAATTTTAATAAGTAGATTTTTTTTGATGCTTAGAATTTTTATTTCAATGACTAAAAACAATGTTTTTAATGTTGATGATTTCTCTTTTGAAATAAAGAATAAATACTATCAAGAACAGGCTCACTTTTAATTTAAAATTCTTCTTGCAATATATCGCAATATAGACGCTTCACAACTTACGTATTCGTTCATTTTCGGAAGGCTGAACGTAAGGTGAAAAAAAAAAAACCGTAAGTTTGTTACTGTATGTTTACATCCATAAATACCATTACGGTATCTCATAAAACACCCCTAAATCAATTATTATAAAAATAACATTGTAAAATAATATCAAATGTATCAAATAATATCAACAATAATTTCAAATAAATTAAATTCAAGCAAAATAATTTCAAATACATAAATTTTAATCAAATTCACTCATCAAATATCAAATACAGAATCAAATATAACCTTCAACATTCTCTATGATGTGATCTTTCTGCTTGTAAATGGTTCCGATGATCGACGGATGGTCACTTTACATGAAGCTGATCCGAGTCACTTTACATGAAGCTTAAAACAGCCAATCAACACTGACAAAATATGAGGCGCTACAGGGAAAGTTGTTCACTTGCTTGTGCTTGAGACAAAGCACGGGTTATCCGGACTTCCGGTCTTTCAAGTGAGCAAGGGCGCTGTTGAATACCCGTTTAGTACTCAGCCTGCACTGATGTGAATCACCAGCAGAGCAGAGAGTTCTCTTTCTCTTCTGGATTCGGGTTTTCATTCATTTTACAACTCTCTTTGCATAACTGAGTATGCATGGTAGATTGCGCCAATCCGAGCAGAAAGTTAATTCAGTCTTGGGAAAACTGGAAATTTGGGCATATGCCAGAAAACTTGCACCCATGCTAGTAGGCTTATGCTTCTGACCAACCATATTTACTTAGGGTTACAAAGGTCCGCAAAACAGTGTAAACACAAAGATCTCAGAGACGACTTCTTAACACAAGGGTAACACGCAGTGAACTGGGAAGAAGGAGGGGCACGTT
>CM045732.1:63158495-63178495 GCA_024760905.1 Plotosus lineatus
TTTATATATATATTTAAGTGTTATGGGGTTTATTTGAGGGTTAGAACTTTTCAGCACAGGACTGAAATTGTGACTTACAGCAACCATGAATCTCATAAAACATCTGGCTCCACTGAGAAACATTTAAACCTGTCCAGAAACAAAATCATAGCGGCTTCACTTCATCCCCTGACATTTCATTCATATTATTATTTTTTTTTTCCCTCTTTCGTTTCTATTTCTGTCTTGATCATGCTGCTCTCTAAGTGACTCTCCTGATCAGTATTCTGTAACCCTTTCTCTCAATTACAGTAATTAATATGACCCGACTGTGTTTAGCAATAAGGGTGTGCCAGCTGGCGGTTTTCTTAGTGATGACCAGCAGAAGAGGCAAACATCCATTTCAGGATTGTACAGGGCCATTTTGGACCTGCCATTACACACATCTCTGGCAACATTCTCATCCTCAGAGTACTACAATGCAACGTCGACTTACAGGGAAAAAAACCAACAGCTTAGTTGCAAACCCCCGCAGTTACGCGCCTGCCAGAAATCCATGGAAGAAAATTTCAGTTTTTGTGCCTTTTATGGAAATTTATGTTAAAATGAGTGTCTGTATATTACATACACACAAATTATGCTGCAAGGATGACCAGTGCCACTACTCTTTAAGGGTGTGCATATTTATGCAACCAGTATTGCCGTCTAAAAATGTAAGTGATTCTTACTTCAATTGTACTGACGAGAAGTCCCATTAAAGGTGGATTTTTAAATTTTTTTATTTATTTATTTTTTTAAATATGTGTACAAATACCAATGCTTGGCGCGACAGTGAAACCTCTAATTTTAACATGGGTGTGTAGGTAAGTAAACTAAAAGCCCCTTGAAGAACAAATAATAAACTAAAAGGATCTTTAGCAAATATCTCATGTAAATCATCCTCATACTCAACGGTGCAGATGATGTCGAACATCCAATAGTAAATCTCAGTCAATGTTTGATGGCCTCTCGGTTCACCGCCTCATTTCCTCTTTTCCAGCCAGTATTACAAAGTCTTTTGAATAAAATCATTCAACTAACAGTGTAATGTCTGCAAACAACTAAGACACAAAAACATAAAGTGTAATAAGTACATAGAAGTTAAATTATTCACATTTTCTATGTAAACTAGTTATAAGCATTCATTATGAAAAAAATATATCGCGGTCGTGGTACAGTGATGAACACTAGTGATGGCCTGTGTGGAGTTTGCATGTGTACCCTTTGTATGCATGGGCTTCAGTGCATTGCGGGTTTTTCAAAAATATTAATCGAAAAATTTAAAAAAAGAAATTAAGGAAAAATAGGGAAAAAGTTAAGGAAAATGCCGTAAAACAAGGACAATTATTTTAAAAACCCCAAACAAAAACAAACAAAAAAAGCAACCCAAAACCCCCCAACAAAACTATTCACATTTTTATGTGAGGTGCGCATCGGAGTGTGTGCGCTCGTCTGTCTGTGTGTGTGTATTTATATTTTATGTACATCTTATGCATTATTTTTGAATTTTTGTGTTATTATTAAGCATTTATAGTGTTGAATATGTATTTATTGATATTATATACACATATAGGCGGCACGGTGGCGTAGTGGTTAGCACGTCCACCTCACAGCAAGAAGGCCTGGGTTCGATTCCCGGCCTGGGCGTTTCTGTGTGGAGTTTGCATGTTCTCCCCGTGCTTGTGCGGGTTTCCTCCGGGTGCTCCGGTTTCCTCCCGCAGTCCAAAAACGTGCACTGTAGGTTAATTGGCCGTTCTAAATTGACCGTAGATTCTCTCCTGCAGCGGCACTGGAACCCAGTCGTATCGGCATTTGCCCTTCCATTGGATCCTTCCGGTGGCGCCGAGACAGGGGGGGACTTGCTGCTTGGGTAACAGCCTGTCCCTCATTACTCCCTACCCAGGCTCTGCGCACTGGGGGGTATCACCAGCTGGGGTGCCAGCCAGAGCGCAGCCATAGTCCTTCGGGACTGACGGAGGCCTACCATACACATATACATGTGTGGGCAGTGGTGGTATAGTGGATAGGGCGCAGGATCGTTGATCCTAAGGTTGGAGGTTTGAGTCCCCACAAGGTTGTCACTGTGCACTGTGCACAGCTGCACCCAGTGCAGCTAACTGGGTTATCAAAGGCGGGCCATGTCTCTCACTGTCTATGGTGAGAGGCATGTAAAAGAACCATTGCTGACTTTCGTAAAGAGTAGGCTGCAAAGCCGTCAGTGTGTTTCTGTCCCTTGCTGAAAAGGGTTGTGACAGGAAGGGCATTTGACATAAGAACCCATGCCAAATCAAATGTGCGAATCAGATGATTTGAGAACAGGAAAAAGCCGAAAGGAAAAGAAGATATATATATATATATATATATATATATATATATATATATATATATATATATATATATATATGTGTATATATATATATATATATATATATATATATATATATGTATATATATATGTATATATATATATATATATATATATATATATATATATATATATATATATATATATATATATATATATGTATATATGTATATATATATATATATATATATATATATATATATATATATATATGTATATATATATATATATATATATATATATATATATATATATATATATGTGTGTGTGTGTATATATATATGTTTGTATGTGTATATATATATGTATATATATAATATATATATATATACACACACACACACACAGGTACTTATATGTCAGTCAGGGGGGTTGATTCTAACTTCGTAGAAATCTGCAGTTGCGGAGGGATCTCGGTCTCCATTAACCACAGAAAGTGAGGCATCACTGTATTCTGGTTTCCTCTCACATAACTGGAGTAGATTATACATGAATGAATGGATGGTGAATGTCTCTAGGTAAAAATGCACAAAAGAAGCCCAAAGAAGTGGCTGTATTTCCTTAGGATATGGCCAACTTATCCAAACGGTTTTTAAAAGTTCTATCACTGTTTTACAGAAAAAATACTCGTCAGGGCATCTTGGCTTCTCTGTGGCTGACAAGAGAGCTCTCCAGAAGCAGAAATCACATCAATTCATCCAGGAAAATCTGCTGTCAGGGAATCAAGATTTACAATAACTGGATCCCAGCACTGATGTGAAGAGGTAAACTTTAAACCATGTTAATGCTACAAGGTTTCTTCTCAGCTGCAGGCCTACACTGAAAGGATACTGCCTCAGGCCATCCTCTTTTCAGTGTCTAAATTTGGATAACTTTAGCAAAATACCCTACAGTGGATTCCAGTTATACTTACTAATGCATAGGCATTAGTCATTTTATCCCTCCATAGGAAAGAATAGCCAGGAAGATTATTTATTCGAGTGGCTATGCATATTCTACTGCAAAGAATTGGAAGCAAAAGTGACATGTAAGAGTGCTCAGTTTGTTTCAGTCTGCTGAAGTCCATTATCATCGCCTTGGTTTTGGACAGTGCAATACGCATGTTTACAGCAGCGCTCAGACATCATAACATTTTAGCACCATGCACCTTATAATTAAAAGTTCTACCTCTTGCCTGGTGTATATCACGCACCTTTGACATATCATTCGCCCTTCTGTGTATTTGTGAATAGGAGTGAATATAAGTCTGTAAATATGTGAATATGTGAATAGATATATCGATGTATATGGGATATATGTGTGTATAGGTGTCTCAGTTTATATGTGGTTCTTTACTTGGCTTTTTTTTTGCATTTACTCTTTATAATTGCTGCTAAACAAAGAGCTGCTAAACTGATTTTCAATGTTCATGCAGCAGGTGACAAGAAAGATCTCTATCTTTTTTCGATAACTTTCAAGAAAAGGGGGCCAAGAACACACCTCTGTGGTATTCTGGTGTTTAGGATGAAAGTCGAGGAAATGTGTCCTCTTATCCTAACTTTTTGAAGTCTGTTGCTGAGAAAGTTTAGTATCCATGTACATGCTGAGATTCCTAGGCCCAGATTGCCCAACTTCTGAACCAGTTTATGTGGTTGGACCATGTTAAAAGCGGACCTGAGGGCTATGAACAGCAATCTCATATAGGAGTTTCTGCTGTCCAGGTGTGTGAGGGCTGCATGGGGGTCTGTATTGATGACATCCTCTGTTGACCTATTTGCTCTGTATGCAAACTAGTGTGGCTCGAGACCAGTAGGGACGACAGCCTTAATGTAAGATAAGACAAGTCTCTCAAAACATTTGGTGATGATGCGGGTTGGGAAACTGGGCGGTAGTCGTTCAGGTAGCTTACTGTCACTACTGATGGAAAGTGAACACATGAACATTTGTGTAATATAACTTAACTTTTTCCTCCTTGCCAAACTTGTACAGCTGCTGGACTAATGGCACTAATGCTGGAGAAGTAAAAAATAATTATTTATTCAATTGGTGGATTGTTTTTACGCCTATCCAATAAAAAAGCTTTTATATGGCACTGTGGGCAAATCTACAGATCTGGTTTTTCTTTAGTTTAGACCAGAAACGTGTAATAAACCGGATATCATCAACGCCTATATTCAAAGTTTTAAGAATGACAGTAGAGAAATTCAACTGGGATTTTTAAAAATTTTATTCTTGGTTCCTATAAAGATACAGGAATGCGTAGATAAATCTAAGCCTGTAGATTCAGGTCAAAACAGAAAATCCACAGCAATAGAAAAATTATTAAAGTCCAGTTTGAATAAAATGACTAGCGGGAATAAACTCTTCAATCTTTCAAACATTAAGTATTTTTTAAATTCAAATATTACCATATAACCGATAACTGTATCACAAATTGGTATGATGAAAATCTGGGGCTAGTTTCTTTAGAGCCCCACTATAGTACACCTTTCAAGTGACCCCCATCTGGTGGGTCAGGCCTGCAAGTTGACTTAAAAACCCGCTAACCCACCAAAATAATGAAAAACCCATCTGCTGGAGATTGCCCAACAGTCTGACTTCTTACAATCATTTGTTGTCGCTTTTTCATGGCACGACTACTATTAGTTCATTTTCATTTCATTTTCTGTAACCGCTTAATCCTGATTAGGGTCGCGGGGAGGCTGGCGCCCATCCCAGCCAACTTCGGGCGAGGGCAGAGTACACCCTGGACAGCTCGCCAGGCCATCGCAAACGACTACTATTAATCGAATGAAACACGGCCATCCCGATTACGTTAACAATGTTAGAAACAATGTCAGATAAAATTAAGAGATGATGCCATAGTAATATTAAAAGTAAATTTGTTGTTAATTTGGACTTCTGATATCAAAATCTTATAATGATATGGCTGAAGTCTGTGAAGATGATCGTGATCTGAAAACAAAGAGATAAAAGGTTGCATTACAATACGGTTTAAGCGTGAGTGCGCTCAATCATTTTCCTGCATTCAGAGTGGGAAAGTTCAACCAAACAAAGCACACCACATGGTTAGTATTATACCAGCTCATGGACAAATGGCAAGGCCAGGCGAACGTTACTGTGTACATGATCCGATAAGAATCACCAGAATCAGAGTACTTTATAGATCCCGGAGGAATTGTGTGAAGTACTCAGCGTGTAGTGCTGCGCAGCGGTCTGAACTCTCTATTAGAATTAAAGTTCTGCAGCAATAAAAAGTACAAAAACTCTCTCAACCCACATACTGAGACGGCAGCTACTTATGAATAATGAAATAATAAGTACAAAAAAAAGTTAAAGTAAGAAAGAAAAAGTCAAAGGTATGGGAGGTTCATGAGCAACTACAAAAAAGGCTCCATGGGCACTTGACGCATATGAACCAAGAAAAAAATAAACAAAAAACAATAAAAAAATAGTAATAATTAGAAAAAAAAACATCAACTTGAAATGTGAAGATTGTATGTCTCTGTTATTACGATTGACATTATTATTATTATTATTCACTTCACTTCACATATCCCTTAACATCCGAGGATGTCGTTGGGGCGCCTTCATGGTGAGACTTGGGCTGATTTGGCCTGGCGGAGCCCATCCCTCTCCAGGTCATAGAAACACGCTTACAGCTTTGCAGTCTACTCTTTACAAAAGTCAGCAATGGTTCTTTTACATGTCTCACACCAAGGACAGTGAGAGACATGGCCTGCCTTTGATAACCCAGTTAGCTGCACTGGGGGATTATAATAATAATAATAATAATAATAATAATTAATTATTCTTGTATTACTGTAGTTTTAAACAGTGGGCAGTGGTGACCTGATGGTAAGGTGCTGGATCACTGATTCTAAGGTTGGGGGGTTTAAGCCCCTCTCAACGTGTTGTCACAGTCCCCCCTGAATGCAGCTAACTGGGTTATCAAAGGCCGGCCATGTCTCTCACTGTCTGTGGTGAGAGGTTCATGTAAAAGAATCATTGCTGACTTTCATCAAGAGTAGCTGCATAGCCATCATTGTGTTTCTGCCCTGCAATGGTCTGGCGAGGTGTCCAGAGTGTACTCTGCCCTCGCCCAGAGTCGCCTGAGATGGGAACCAGCCTCTCTGCAACCCTAATTAGGATTAAGCGGTTCAGAAAATGAATGAATTTTAAACTTTTGTTTTTAATCATTTTATAGAAGATATTACTAATGACAAGCATAATTTTTGTTTATTCATGTAAATCCATAAATACAGAAACATAGACAAACAATGAGATTACAAAGTAGATGATATCAATATAGGTGTATCGTGGAATAATAAAAAAAACGATCAAAGCTTTAAAATAATATATCATAGAATAATATGTTTATTCAAGTTGTTACGTATGGAAGGTGTAGTGGTTAGAGTGTTGGGCTCATGATTGGGAGGTTGTGAGTTCAAATCCCACCGAGACCCTCACTGCGCTAAGAACCCTGGGCAAGGTCTCAACCACAATTGTGCCTCTGTTCACCCAGCAGTATAAATGGGTACCAGTAAAAATATATACTGGGAAGGTAACCTGCGATGGACTAGCGTCCCATCCAGGAGAAGGAGTTTCCTGATTGCTTCACGCTACGGAAACCAGGGATAAGCACCGGCCTGATGAGCCGCTAGGCTCGGGTGTAAAAACCCAAACAGTTAATCAAAAAAAAAAACAAGTATGGAATATAGAAGATGGAAATTGCCTCGTGAAACCAGCAAAGCACGACAAACTATGACATAAACGATATACAATTTAATAATATCAACAAAGTAAGGCAAAATAATAACTTACAGCTTAGAGCTAAACAAAATACAAATTGACCAAGGGTCCCAAAACAAAGATAGTCACCAAGCAGGTGCAGCATAGCAAATTCAGAGGCGGCGTGCGCGCCGGCGGTAAAAGTCTTGTAATCCTGCGTATCGAAAGAAACAAATGATGAAAATTCTCGCGTTGGCTGTGGATGAACGTGGTTGATGGACTTGGGTGATGAAGTCTTGAATGACGAAACTTCGGTGTAGTGCGTTCCATGATCCGCCTTGGATGATTCTCTCTGGATGATCCGCCGCGAGCCAGTCGGCAACAGGTCCTTGATATAGATTCCCTGAAGTTCAGGAAAGTTCTATTCTGGAATATTCTAAATCACCTGACCAGGGTGCATGCACAACTAGGTCCAGCTCGAAGTTTCCCTAACATGCTGGTCGACTACGCAGACAAAAAACAAAACAAAAAAACAACAGTGACCCCAAAACAGCTGAGTAATACCATGTGTCACTATTTACAGCACACTAACTGAATATAATTATATACAACGTTTATCCAGTCACATTTATATTTACATTTGCATATTTATTTACACGCCCATAACAAAGTCATCATTAAGTGTACTACACTGAAGGTCACTACATGAAAGTTTCCCTGCTACATGCAAACAAAACTAAGATGCTACATTACAGAAGATTTTGATGCAAATACAGAAGAAAGTGTTTGTTCCTTTGTGGAAAAAAAAAAAGATTTTACTTTGATTGAACGTGTGTAGACTTCTGAATAAAGTTTATTTATGCACATATATAATGGTATGATTTTGCCTCCCAAAATGCACCAGCAATCATAATTTACCAGCTGTTTAAAAAAGAAAAATGGATACCCCCTCCCCACGCTTCGCACACCATGCTGCTATGCACCGAGCTCTGTTACTTCACAGCCTGGCTACTGCTTCATTATTATCAGCATCAGATTGCTTGGAACTTGGGTCCTATGCTATATATGCACGATGAGTGTGGAGATGAGATCAGTGACCATGGCCATGAATTTTTGATAATGGTCCCTTTTTTTTTTTTTTTTTTTTTTTTTTTTTCTCCCCCCCCCTCAACTTGATTCACTCACATCTCTTACACATTATCAGTGTCATGGACTGGAGTTAACTGCAACGTCAAGGATAGAAAAAGCAGAGAGAGCAACGTCAATAACCTAAAATTGAGAAAATAAACAGCCAAGCCAGCAAAACGAAAATACAACAAAACACAAATGGCTGAAAACAAACAACTTGTCGAGAAATTAATGAGGAGGAGCATAAAACCTGCTCTTGTGTTCAGTTTTCATGTTCTTGGAAGGGTTTCCTCCCACATTCCAAAGACAAGAAGTTTACTACTGGGTCAGCAATAAATTTCCCTGGGTTTGAATACAGGGATCCTTCATTACTTCGCGCTTCATTTCATGCGGCTTCAGTTCATCGCACTTTTTTTTTTTTTAATAAAATATTCATTGAATTACAAAAATAACAAAATTAAGGAAAAATAGGGGGAAAAGTTAAGGAAAATGCTGCAAAACAAGGCCAATTATGCAAAAAAAAAACCCCAAACCCCCCAACAAAACTACAGTGATACCTCTGCTCACGAACATAATTGGTTCCCAGAAAGTGTGTGTGAGGCGAAAAGTTCGTCTTCCGAACATTTATTTCCCATATGAAACCATTAAAATGAGAATAATCCGTTCCCAGGTCCCCATAAAACATAATTTTCTACTAAATAAGCCTTAAAACTACACAAAAATATACCTTATTTTATGTATAATAAATGTCTATTGTATTGTAATTAAAGAAATAAACTGTACTGTATAATAAAGTCGTTTTATTTACCTTTGTGATGGTAGTTGATGGCTTGATGGAATGGAGTGGGAGGAGGAGGGAGGGAGGGAGGGACTTACTGTTTGGAAGGAGTGTTTGGAAACGCCTACTGTTTGGAAACACCCTTAGCCACACACGCACCCTTAATAGCTTCCTTGTTCTTAAGGATGGTGGTAGACTTAGCGTACTGGTACTGGGACGCTGAGTCACACAAACGCACACCTCGTTCGTGTTTTTCAATGATCTCCGCCTGTGGTGGGGTCTTTTTCGGTCCCATAATAGCAAAAGTACACTCAATATGGTCCAAAATGTCTAGCAAACACAAACCACGTCCGCACTCAAAGAAAGGGGTGTGACGAACTGTGACGCCGTGAGCATGCGTCAACTTCTCATGGCCGCCACCGTGGCGCTGTTCGACCGCGTGGTTTGATTCGTCCGCAGAAAACTAGTTCGTCAGCAGAGACAATATGCTCGCAAATTTAATGTTCTTGAGGCGAAAAGTTCGTGAGCTTAAACGTTCGTCAGTGGAGGTTTTACTGTACTTACATTTTTATGTGAGGTGAGCATCTGAGTGCATGTGTGCGCACGCGTCTGTATGTGTGTGTATTTACATTTCTTCTTGTGCATTATTTTTGAACGTTTAATTGTTATTATAAGCATTTATAGCGTTGAATATGTATTTATTGATATTATATACACATATACATGTACGTCAATCGGAGGGGGTGTGTTTGATCCGACTTCGCAGAACTCGATGGTCGCGGGGGTTCTTGGTCCCAATTAACCGTGGAAAGTGAGGGATCCCTGTAGTTATTCATTGCAGTGTTATTCCTACAATGAATTGACCGTATGATTGTAATCCTGACAAACAAGCAGTCTAGATGGAGATAAATGGATAAACATTGCATACAAGTAGGAAATGATTAATTTTAAAGGGTAACATTGCTTCACGCTATTCTTATGAGTTAATATAATACAGCATAATGCATTGAGCACATGTGATGATATGCATTGCACAAGACCAGTAATATCATTGTTAGGCTACTGATTTATATATATTTTAACTTGTACAACTATTTTTCAATTCTGCACACTGTGCAAAGAAGTAAACAAATAGCAGAAAGGAAATTAATTATTGATGTCATATGTGGAACAAAATAGGCAACTGGGTGTCAAAATAGGTCCACCCAAAACAGGATTTTGGACAATTCCACAATTTAATTTTGTCTCTGTACACCTACACAACGGATTTAAAGTGAAACCATCAGTATGTAATGTAAGTATTAATTTTATCTTAAATCTGAAGCATTTAACAAAATATTTTTATTGCATATTAGTACTGTATTGAAATTATTACTTCTGATCTCCTTCCAGCCTCGTCTCAGAGTCGAGGACGGCATCATCTACCTGTTTTATCATGTGTACACTCACCTGGGACAGCCAACAAGCACTGTGAGGGTTGTTTAACTTTTTCAATGCATTCAACACCATCAGGCCGACCTGCCTGGGTGAGAAGCTGACATCAATGCAGGTGACCTGGACTGTGGACTTCTTGACCAGAAGACTACAATATGTGTGCCTGCAGCACTGCTTGTCATACACAGTGTTCAGCAACACAGGAGACCCACAAGGGACCGTCCTCTCCCCTTTTCCTCTTAACCTCCGTCACAACCTACTTCAGCTACTGCACAGAGACCTGCCATCTCCAGAAGTTTTCTGATGACTCCACTGTGGTCGGCTGTATCAGTGGAGGTGATGAGACAGAGTATTGGGCTGTGGTGGATACCTTCATCACATTGTATGAGCAGAATTAGCTTAATGTGACAAAGACGAAGGAACCGATTATGGATTTTAGAAGAATCAAAACATAACCAAACTGGTTTCCATTCAGGGCAAGAATGGGGAAATCGTGGAGGATTACAAATACCTTGGCGTTCATATTGACAATAAACTGGACCGTGTTAAGAACACCATGGCACTTTACAAGAAGGTCCAGAGCCATCTCTATTTTTTGAGGAGGTTAAGGTCGTTTAACAGCTGTCGGACACTTCTCAGGATGCTTCTGGGGTCTGTTGTGGCTGGCACTGTCCTCTATGCTGTTGCATGCTGGGGAAGCTGGCTGAGGGTTACAAATGCAAACAGACTGAACAAACTGATCCGCGAGGCTGGTAACTTTGTGGGTATGGCGCTGGACTCTCTGACGGTGGTGTCAGAGAGGCGAATGTTGTCAAAAATATAGACAATATAGAACAATACCTCCCACCCACTTCATAACCTGCTGATCAGTAACAGGAGCAGGTTCAGTCAGAGACTGATACCATCTGAATGCACCAGAGAACCACACAGGAAATCATTCCTACCCGTACACATTAAACTGTATATCTCATCGATATAGCAACAACATCCACTGTTATATATTTAGATTCTAGTGTTGATCATATTTATAATACAGTGCATATTACTCACTGACACCATTCATGCTCGAGCTGTATATATACAGGGATCCCTCACTTTCCATGGTTAATTGAGACTGAGATTCCCACGCGACCAGCAAATTCCATGAAATAGGACACCCCCCCCCCCCCCCGTCTGACATATACGTACATGTATATGTGTATATAATATCAATAAATACATATTCAATGCGGGGCAGTGGTGGTCTAGTGGTATAGGGTGCTGGATCGCTGATCCAAAGGTTGGGGGTTCGAGTCCCACTCTCCACAAGGTTGTCACTGTCCCCCCCCAGCAAACTTGGTTATTAAAGGCCGGCCATGTCTGTCACTGTCTATGGTGAGAGGCATGTAAAAGAACCATTGCTGACTTTCGACGAGAGTAGGCTGCAAAGCCGTCAGCGTGTTTCCGCCCTGCGATGGCCTGGCGAGCTGTCCAGGGGTGTACTCTGCCCTCGCCCGAAGTTGGCTGGGATGGGCGCCAGCCTCCCCGCGACCCAAATTAGGATGAAGCGGGTACAGAAAATGAACTGAACTGAACATATTCAATGCTATAAATGCTTATAATAACAATTAAACATTAAAAAAATGCATATGATGTAAATAAAATATAAATACACACAAAGGTACAGATGTGCGTGCATGTACTCAGATGCACACCTCACAAAAATGTAACTGCTGTATTTGAATATATATAAATATTTGTCATTTTGTTAAATTTTCTTGATTGTATGGAGCAACTGTGGGCACCCAATTTCCTCCGCAATGCATTAAGGATTCTGATTCTGACAGATGAGAATTACAGCCATTTCCATACAGAGTTCCCCCATTTTCACAGGATTAAAAGTAATTAGATAGTTGACTTGTTGTTGTTGTTGTTGTTGTTGACAAGTTGTTGCTTGGCCAGTTATGGCTCATTTCCTGATTAATTTATGTCAGTTTAAGGAGATAGAAAGTCTGAAATTAATTCTTTGTGTTTGATTTGCATTAGACAGCTGTTCAATCATTTGGAACCTGGAAATATTTACTAAAGGAGTGTCAGTGCTCGTAAAAAATGCCATCATTAAACTAAAAATGATACATACCACAGAGATAACAAAAACATTCATCGTGCCCGAATCAATAATCTGGTACATTCTTAAAAAGAAAGTTGGCTGTTGGTGATTGATGATTAGTGACAGTGATTGATGTGTCCAATCAGGTATATCGACAAGGAAGTGTCCATCTGTTTTAAGGATTATAGATATGCATATGTGGGTAAATCATGTGACACGAGTGTGTTCTCTAGAATGAATTCAGTGGTGTGTCATCTGGATAAGATCTAGAAAACACAACGTTCTATCTACAAGACTATTTTAAGGAGCAGCTTTAATTGAGGGCGGCACGGTGGCGGAGTGGTTCGCTAGGCCACCTCACAGCAAGAAGGTCCTGGGTTCAATTCCCAGCATGGGTGTTTCTGTGTGGAGTTTGCATGTTCTTCCTGTGCTTGCGTGGGTTTCCTCCGGGTACTATGGTTTCCTCCCACAGTACAAAAATATGCACAGTATGTTAATTGGCTGTTCCACATCTCCCCTAGGTGTGAATGCTTATGTGATTATTGGCCCTGCAATGGCCTAATGAGTTATCCAGG
The DNA here is from genome assembly GCA_024760905.1 of Plotosus lineatus. Taxonomy (NCBI): domain Eukaryota; kingdom Metazoa; phylum Chordata; class Actinopteri; order Siluriformes; family Plotosidae; genus Plotosus; species Plotosus lineatus. The sequence goes on from CM045732.1 coordinate 63,171,593, forward strand.
GTGTACCCCACCCTTGCCCAGAGTCGGCTGAGATGGGCACCAGCCTCCCTGCAACCCTAATTGGGAGTAAGTGGTAAAGAGAATGGATGAATGAGCTTTAATTGAGGAAATTATAAAGCACTAACCCTACAGACTGTTTCCTGAAATTCTGAATCTGTTTATCAAAAAGTTCCGCAGTCACACTAGGTCAAAAGGTCAGCAGTTACACACTATTTTTGAATAAGTTTATACAGAGCTTCATTTATGATTATGTTGGTATTAGAGAAATAAACTGCTTACTGTAATTTTGATTAGATACAGGGATCCCTCACTTTCCGCGGTTAATAGGGACCGAGACCCACCCCCCTCGCGATCGCCGATTTCTGTGAAGTAGGATCGACCCCCCCCCCGACTGACGTACATGTATATGTGTATATAATATTAATAAATAATTATTCAATGCTATAAATGCTTATAATAACAATTAAACATTCAAAAATAATGCATAAGATATAAATACACACACATACAAACATGAACACACACACATAGATGCGCACCTCACATAAAAATGTAAGTCGTTTTGTTGGGTTTTGTTTTATTTATTTATTTTTTTTTTTGCATAATTGGCCTTGTATATCTACTATTCTGTTTAGTCTCGTTTTGATATTCACAATAAGACCAGTTCCTTTTGAAAGCATTAGACAAAAAAAATAAATAAACTTTGAAGTTGACATGTAAACGACAATTTTACACTGTCCTAAACTGTGTTTTTTCTTTATTTTGAGAAATTCCTAGCGCTTGTACACATGGAAATGAAAGTGGGTGGAGCTACGAGATTATACAGTGTAAAGGAAACAAGAGAGAACAGTGGTTAATTGGATTGGATTGCATGAAAGTGGTTGTTTTGAAAATGAAAGGCTGTAGAAACACATCTGGGATTAGAAGAGCACTTGTTTTGTGTGCGGCAACATTATGATAAAAATAAACAGTGACACCCCTGCAACAGTACCATGATGTTGTCAGTACTTGATGATGTTCCAGTAGTCCACGCTCTGTGAAAACTGAGGATTATTACTAACCACTTTATTTATGAAGAACTTTAAATACAGTGGTACCTCACTGTACGAAAGTCTCACCAAATGAAAAATTCAGGTTACGAAACGCGTTTTCCTAAAAATTTTGTCTCTGGATACGAAACACATTTTCGTTACGAAAGCACCATCTTAAAAATTCAAACGTACCATTCAAACAATGCGTGAGTTGCTTTCCCATTGGTTGTCTCCCAACACCCCGCCCTGCTGGCTTCCCATTGGCTAGGAGGGAGCTGAATCTCCATAATACAGTACTGTACCCATAATGCTTCTCGTGTGCCTTCGATCCATTATTTGAAACACACACGTGAAGGAGAGCTGTACTGTTGGTTCGTGAGTTTTTTTGAGTGTGCTCATTGCAGAGTTATTTTTCGTTATTAATCATGACCCCCAAGAAAGTGATTCCTGGTGACACTGAAAGGAAGAAGCGGGCTCCGTTATCATAAAAGTAAAACAGGAGATGATAAAAAAATATGAAAGTGGGATTCGGTTGAGTGAAATCGCAAAGGAGTATGGCCGACACCCCTCTACAATCGGGACGATATTGAAGCAGAAGGAGGCCTTAAAAGCAGAGATACACTGATGGAGGTGATTATTTCGGAAAAAGCAACCGACATATTTAAGGACCTCGTGAAGGAGGATGGGGGTGGCGGTTAATCAGACCAGCAACCCCCGGACTTTAAAGCGTCGCATGGGTGGTTCGAGAGATTTACAAAAAGGTAAATAATTTTCTTTTACTTTTAACACACATTTCATACAAAATTGTTGTACTTTTATAATTTTTAAAGGGTTTATGGGGTAGTATCGGGAGCCCTGGAACGAATCATGTGTTTTACTTGTAAAATGCGGTTGAATTTACGAAAAATGCAGTTTACGAAAAAGGCTCTGGAACGGATTAATTTCGTAAAGTGAAGTACCACTGTACAACAGCAATGTGGATCAATGTTAAAAGTTAAACAGAGAATTAAAGGAAAATTGGCAAAAACACAAGATATATCACTGATAAAATGAATAAAAAGTCTAAGAAATAAACTTAAAGCACATAAAGTCAGTCACTGTCTCAGACATGGTTGAAGACCTGGGAGTAAAAGGCTGTTTTTCAAAGATACTTAAATGTTAACAGTGAGAAAGGAATTCAGTCATACTTACTGAATTCATAATGAATAACCATTGAAGGATTTCTTTGTTAGAAAATTGTATATCCACCATAATGTCACGTTCAGGTATTATAAAATCAACTATATTTCTTATAAATGATATGATTGGCAGACTTCCTCAGATAGGCCATTATTATTGGTCTTAATGGAGCAGTTTTATAATCAGCCAATTCAAATGTCTGAAACAGAATTTCATGTCTGTAAAGCTGTTTAAAAACTTTCCTCCTTGTAGTTTTCCCTATTTCTTTTCCTGAAGGAAAATACTCATTTTTTCACTTTCAAGTTGATTTGTATAACTTTATGGCATTACTGTGTATTTCACTATGTATTTGGTCGCCTCTGGTCTCCTTTGTTAAAACGTCTTCCACTCATTTAGAAAATCGGAGGGGTGTATTATTTCTAGGTGTTTAAACTCTGTACTGTTTCCAAATTTAGTACATACTTTTGCTAAGGAGGCAGTGGTGGCCTGTCGGTAAAGGTGCTGGATCACTGATCCTAAGGTTGAGGATGGGGATGGGGGGTCTCAAGCCCCTCTCTCAACAGGTTGTCTCTGTCCCCCCAGTGCTGCTAAATGGGTTATCAAAGGCTGGTCATGTCTCTCATTGTCTATGAAGCTGGAAATGAACCGTCAGAGTGTTTCTGCCCCGCGATGGCAAAATACTGTATGTGTGCCTGTGTTAGTAGCTTCATAATGTTTACAGGGATCCGTCACTTTCTGCGGTTAATGGTGATCGAGACCCCCCCCCCCAGTGATTGCCGATTTTCATGAAGTAGGATCGACCCCCCTGACTGACGTATACGTACATGTATATGTGTATATAATATCAATAAATACATATTCAACGCTATAAATGCTTATAATAACAATTAAACATTAAAAAATAATGGTTAAGATGTACATTAAATATAAATACACACACACACACACACACACACACACACACACACACACACACACTCAGATGCACACCTCACAAAAATGTAAGTAGTTTTGTTGGGCTGTTTTTTGTTTTTGTTTTTGTTTTTTTTTTTTTTTTTTTTTTTTTTTTGCATAATTGGCCTTGTTTTGCGGCATTTTCCTTCACTTTTTCACTATTTCCCCTTAATTTCCTTATTTATTTATTTTTTTGGATGAATATTTTTGAAAAACCCACTATGCACCGAAGCCGCAGAAACTGAAGCATGAAGTAGCGAGGGATCACTGTGTTTTGTTTTTCTGTCCAGGTGAATATTCTCATAAAATTTACCCTAAATGTGAGAAAGTGATGCTAGTCGCCCACAATGCTAATCACCAAAATAATAATCATAAAAAAATACACAAATATATTTCTATCTGTGAATATTCAGAATATTTACATTGAATGATGAAAACATTACATCCATTAAAAATAGTAACAATAGTGTAGCTTTAAAATGATCATGCTGAAATATTATTGAATTTTATCCAGAAACTCCAGTTCGCTTACCTTCTAGAAAAATACCATGGACCATGTGTACCCTATTCATTTGTACCTTATACTGCACCTTCTTTTCTTTCTTCATTTTCCAGCCGTATTAATTCAAACAAAGGTAAAATAATTTCTTATTGATTATCACAGCAAATTACAGTAAATGCACCCACTTTGTAATTTCTATTTGACTACAGTCCATAACAAACTGCAGATAGATTTAATGGATTATTCATTTTCATTACAAGGTCTCTGTAAACCATGAAACAATTGAAAGTCAAGTACATAAAGAGAAGCGGTAGTGTATTAACGACATTCCCATGCGATTCATTTCAAATCTGCCAGTCTAGACACATTTAGTCCCCATTTTTATGACACACTTATTCCAGTGCTGTTACTAATACTAAATACTGGCAATTCTCACACATATAAAGAAACACCAGCACAGAAGAAACAAGAGGGCAACCTGCTGTTCAGCAATTTGTCTTGAAAGGTTTACTGCAAATCATGGCTTAGCGAATCAGTGTTATATAGAATGTAAGTTTCAGTGTCCGCGAGTCCTTGAAGTGGAATGGCGCACGAGGATGATACAGTGGTACCTTACTTTATGAAAGTCTCACCAAACGAAAAATTCAGGTTACAAAACACATTCTCCTAAAATTTTTGTCTCTAGATGCGAAACAAATTCACGTTACGAAAGCGCCATCTTAATTCAAACGCGCCATTCAAACATTCAAACAATAAGCGAGTTGCTTTCCCATTGGTTGTCTTCCAAAACCCCGCTCCACTGGCCTCCCATTGGCTAGGAGGGAGCTGAATCTCCATAATACAGTACTGTACCCATAATGCTTTTCGCGTGCCTTCGACTTTAAAGCGTCGCATAATTTTTAAAGGGTTTATGGGGTAGTATTGGGGGCCTTGGAACGAATCACGCGTTTTACATGTAAAATTTGCTGTTCAATTTACGTAAAATGCAGTTTACGAAAAAGGCGCTGGAACGGATTAATTTCGTAAAGTGAGGAACCACTGTATTTGTGTTTAACATCTCAAAATATCACGGTTTATATTTTCCTTTCAATTTTTGTTTACACATTTATTTATTTTTTACCTATCTACAGCATATTAGATAAATAATAATCTGACAAGTTCTATTTCATGCTACACTGACTATACCCAGTGACAGTGTCCCTCAATGTACAATCACACATCAGAGTATTAGTACTATCAGTAAATGTATAAAGTCTCAACGATAATAGTAGTTTCTGACTTAAAAGAATACAATACAATAAAGCTGCAATTCTATTAGATATTGTATGGTTCCATCCAGGAGGAGTTAAACTCCTGGTCGCGTCACGCTACAGAAACCGGGAATAAGCACTGGCCTGATGAGCCACCAGGCGCGGGCGTAAAAAGCCCAACACACTTACTTTACCTTACCTTATCTCACCTTACCTATCCTTTTATGACGACTCATCATCTTGATAGTTAACAATATATAACAGACAATCAACATCAACTTAACAATGCGGCTGCCTTATTCGAATTCCTGTGCTGCGCAAGGAGTTTGTAGAGTCACGGGTTTGTACCAATCTTTTCAGAATGATATGCAGTCACCCAGAAGAGAACTAATTCACTTTTGGGTCTGATTTCTCTCAAGGTTTTTTTCCCCTCATGTCATGTCATGGAGCTTTTCTGTGTTCGCTCTGCCTCTGGCTTGCTCATTAGAGATCTAAATATAAATCTACATCCAGATTTCTCTAAAGATGTTTTTGACAATGTCTGTTGTTTAAAAAAAAAATCAATGGCATTCGTTAAATACATCAAACATATATATTTATAATAGTCACAAATAGTTAGGTGATGCATGATCACATTGTTTTTTTTTTTTTTTTTTTTTTTTTTTTTAAAATACAGCCCTCCCCTTATTGTTTTATTTCTTAAATAAAGAGAGACTTGCATTACACTGAATAAAACCTGATGAGATAGTGCAAATATGGAAACACTGATGGAAAACTTTAGATCCTATGACCATCTGTCTATCTAGTGCCTGAGTCGTAGGATGACCATTGGCGACCCGCCATGAAGGATAACGCCCTGGTTATCATCTTCATGGAGGTTTTCTTGGCAGAATTAGTGCAGTGGTTTGCCATTGCCTTCTGCACGATGCGAACCTACGGGCAATTTCGAACGGCCAATTAGTCTACTGTGCATGTCTTTGGACTGTGAGAGGAAACCGGAGCACCCGAAGGAAACCCACGCAAGCACGGGGAGAACATGCAAAAAAGTTTTTTTTTTTCGCTTTTATGTTTTTTGTAAAAAAAAAAATTCGTAAGTCATTTTGAGTTTAGCGTACTCTCCGTAGTATGCCACGTTCTCACGTAGTACGTAGACGTAGTGCGCTACTTATGCATGACGCTGCGTCCATTGTTTACATGACACTGCGTCGTTCATTGTTTACAAATGACAGACTGAACGCGCCCTGCTTCTTCCCAGTTCACCGTGTGTTACCCTTGTGTTAAGGCGTCATCTCTGTTATCTTTGTGTTTACACTGTTTTGCGTATTTGTAACCCTAAGCAAATATGGTTGGTCAGAAGGGTAAGCCTACTAGTGATAGGGGTAATCGGAATCAGTGGTAATGAGTGAATTTGATTAAAATTTATTTATTTGAAATTATTTTGCTTGACTTTGATTTATTTTAAATTAATGCTGATATTATTTTACAATGTTATGTTTATAATAATTGATTTAGGGGTGTTTTATGAGATACGGTAATAACATTTATGGACGTATAGTACAGTATGAACGGTCATACATCACTGGAATGTACAGGAACAACTTCCGTTTTTTTTCACCTTACGTTCGGCCGTTGAGTACGTAACTAAAACGTAAGTCGAGGAGCGTCTGTACTGTAATATATGTGGCGTAGTGATGCAGTGGTGAGAGGGGGCAGTGGTGGCCTAGTGGTATAGGGCACTGGATCGCTGATCCTAAAGTTGGGGGTTCGAGTCCCACTCTCCACAGGGTTGTCACTGTCCCCCCCCAGTGCAGCTAACTGGGTTATCAAGGGCTGGCCATGTCTCTCACTGTCTATGGTGAGAGGTTCATGGAAAAGAACCATTGCCGACTTTCGTAAAGAGTAGCTGCAAAGCCGTGAGCGTGTTTCTGTCCCTTGCTAAAGGGTTGTGACAGGAAGGGCATCCGACGTAAAAACCTATGCCAAAAAT
>CM045732.1:63183495-63260995 GCA_024760905.1 Plotosus lineatus
ACTAGAGCATATTTCATCGAAGAGGTACATCATCAGAGTGAGAGTATAGAACCCTGATGTAGCTATTCCGAACCCCTTACATCTGTGAGAAATCTAGAAATACCACTTGCAATCTGCATGTCTTTGTACTGGGGGAGGAAAGTACAAAACCTACATGGGCATGAGGACAACATACCTAATATTTCCTTACAGAAAGAGCCCAATCAACCCGCCTTACTGGAACACGAGAACCTGGTAACTGTCAATCATAGGAACCACCACTGTGTCACAAACATGATATTTTTATATACAGTGGTACCTCACTTTACGAAAGTCTCACCAAACGAAAAATGCAGGTTACGAAATGTATTTTCCTAAAATTTTTGTCTCTGGATACGAAACAAGTTCACGTTATGAAAACACCATCTTAAGAATTTAAACCATTCAAACATTCAAACTTGGCATTCAAATATTCAAACGCGCCATTCAAACATTCAAACGCGGCATTCAAACATTTAAACAATGCACGAGCTGCTCTCCCATCAATGACGTTCAAACATCCCACCCCGCTGGCCTCCCATTGGCTAGGAGGGATGACGAAGCTCAATCCCATTGCCTATCTCCCAACATTCCGCCCTGCTGGCCTCCCATTGGCTAGGAGGGATGATGCAGCTCAATCCCATTGGCTACTATGGAGCTGCCTCAACCATAATGCTTTTCATGTAAAAGACAGAGTTATTGTTGTTTTATGCTTTATTTCTTGACTCAGGCTTTGGACCTTCCATAAACATTTGTAAGATTATACCTCTGCTAAGAAGACATGGTCAACACATGCGCGCACACACCCACACACACACCCCCCCACACACACACACACACACACACACGTGTGATTTCCGGTGCGAGTGAGAAGAAGAAACGGCCTCGAGTGATATCGCAAAGGAATATGGCCACATCCGTCTACCATCGGTACGATATTGAAGCAGAAGGAGGTCTTAAAAGGTATGCTTTTATAATTTTTAAAAGGTTTAGGGGGTCGTATTGAGAGCCTTGGAACGAATCACGCGTTTTACATGTAAAATGCAGGTTAAGAAAAAGGCTCTGGAACGGATTAATTTCGTAAAGTGAGGTACCACTGTATATATTATATGTATACAGGGATCCCTCACTTTCTGCGGTTAATGAAGACCGAGCACCCCCCCCCCCTTCGACCGCTAATTTCCGCGAAGTAGGATCGACACCCTTGACTGACGTATACGTACATGTATATGTGTATATAATATCAATAAATACATACTCAACACTATAAATGCTTATAATAACAATTAAACACTCAAAAATAATGCAAAAGATATAAATAAAATATAAATACACACACGTATAGATACACGCACACACTCAGATGTGCACCTCACATAAAAATGTAAGTCGTTTTTTGGTTTTGTTTGTTTGGGTTTTTTATTTATTTATTTATTTATTTTTGCACAAATGGCCTTGTTTTGTGGCATTTCCTTTAACTTTTTCCCTATTTTTCCTTAATTTCATATTTTTAAAAATTTTTTGATGAATATTTTTGAAAAACCCACAATGCATTGAAGCTGTGGTAACTGAAGCACAAAGCGAGGGATCACTGTATAAATTATTTTGTATTTTGCCCTTGTGATGGCCTGGTGAGTGATCCAGGGTGTACTTCGCCCTCACCCAGAGTCGGTTGAGATGGACACCAACCTCCCTGCAACCCTCATTAGGATTAAGCCATTCAGAAAATGCCCCCAGTACAGTTAACTGGGTTATCAAAGGCTGGCCATGTCTCTTACTGCCTATGGTGTGAGGCATGTAAAAAAAACATTGCTGGCATTTGTGAAGAGGAGGCTGCATAGCCGTCAGCTTGATTCTGCTCTGTGATGGCATGGAGAGCAGTCCAGGGTGTACTTCGCCCTTGCCCAGGGTCTGCTGAGATTGATGCCAGCCTCCCCCTAACCCTAATTAGAATCAAGCGGTTCAGAAAATGAATGAATGATGAATGACATGCTCAACTATTTTATCCTCTATTAAGATAATAGAAGCAATTTTTGGGACAGATGTAGTCAAATGGTTAGAAAAGTGGCTTTGCAACCGAAAAATTGCTGGTTCAATTCCTGAACTAGCAGCAAAATGGGTAGCGGTGAGAGGAGTAAGCTGCGCTTTCCCTTCATCCACCTTCATAGCTGAAGTGCCCTTGAACAAGCAACTAAACCCCAACTGCTCTCCTGGCGACCCAATGTGTGTGGCAGCTCACTACTCCGAGTGTACGCGCTCACTTTGTATTGATTGAATGCAGAGGGAATCATTTCTCTTACATTCCAGTAAAATTTAAAGCACTACAAACTAAGATAGAACAACGAAGACTGTCAGAACAAGCAACAACTATGCTTCAGTACGACTGCAGTGTTTACTTGAAGATCTGACAGGTTTTACAGTTATGATCCTGAGTTCATAAGACACATTGACCAGAGGTGCTCAGTATTTATTAACAACTCTTAAAAAAAAAAAAAAATTGGGAAGAAATAAAGAATTAAGCATGGTAACCCTGAGAGAATAGCAGTTTCACAATGATTGACAGGTAGAACAGGCAGCATGTTATTAGCTGAGCCAGTGGTTAGAAGACTGGTGTAAAAAAAGCATGATAATCCAAGCTAAGAGGAAGAGCGACCTGGGATATGAAAGGCCTGCTGTGGATGGTTCAATTTTTATTTATTTATTTTTTTTACTTTTATGGGTATTTGACAAGATATTATATGGCAGCAATCCATATGGGAAATAAAACAACATCAAGATTTCTCCCTGAGCACTGAGCTAAATGTGAGCCGCAAATGCCACACTGACCAAATCAGCCAAAGAGCTGCAGTTATTTATTTAGAAAGAATTGTTTCAATGCTTTATGCTACTGACTGACCATTTGCTTCCAATTTGTATTGTAACAGAGAAGGCTTTTCTGAATGTGGCTTTTGGTTACATCATGGCATGTACGTTTTGTGGGTGATATTAAAACATAAGAAAGGAAAACAAGCAAGAAAGTGTACAATATCCTATATTAAAGTACCGTAATTTCCGAACTATAAGCCGCTATGTTTTTCCACATGCTTTGAACCCTGCGGCTTAAACAATGATGCGGCTAATCTATAGATTTTTTTTTTACGAGATAAAGGCCTCCAGGGGGTGCTCTAGCGGGGAGTGTAAGAGCGAGACAGACACCTGAGGCTTATAAAGAGGTACGACCTATATTCAGGTGCGCCTAATAGCCTGGAAATTACAGTGATATGTTAGATTTTCCAGCCATATGTTTCTATATAGATCAACCTCTGTGGTCCATAACAATTCTAAATACATCCATTGTAACAAATATTGCATAATGAATGGTGGCAGAATTTTATTATTATTATCATGTCAACTTCCTCATTGGCTCCAGCCTCCCCTGTGACTCTGCTGGAAAGCAATTAAAATAATGAATAGATAGATTTATGGATGGATGTATAATCCCCTTTGGTCTGTTTTATGACTTCAAGTGCGGTATTAGATTCAAGATCAAGTTTATGCAAGTATGATTTTTTTTTTTATACCATCCAAAATACAATGTTTATGTACAGTGATCCCTCGCTACTTCTTTCTTCAGTCCTGCGGCTTCAATGCATCGCGGGTTTTTCAAAATTATCCATTGAAAAATAACAAAGTTCAGGAAAAGTAGGGAAAAATTAAGGAAAATGTCGCAAAACAAGGCCAATTATGCCAAACCCCCCCGAACAAACAAAAACAAAAGAACAACCCAAAACTCCCGACAAAACTATTTACATTTTTATGTGAAGTGCACATCTGAGTTTGTGTGTGTGTGTGTGCATCTGTGTGTGTGTGTGTGTGTGTGTGTGTGTGTGTGTGTGTGTGTGTGTGTGTGTGTGCGCGCACGTTTGTATGTGTGTGTATTTATATTTTATTTACATCTTTATACATTATTTTTGAATGTGTAATTATTATTATAAGCATTTATATAATTGAATATGCATTTATTGATATTATATACACATATACATGTACGTATACATCAGTTAGGGGGTCAATTCTTCTTTGCGGATGTCGGTGGTCGTGGGGGGGGGTCTCAGTCCCCATTAACCACAGAAAGTGAGGGATCAGTGTATACTTAACACAAAAAGGAAACAAACCTCAGGCCTTTCTATAAGTCGAACATTCTAAAAACTGCACCACCATGCCAAAATTTATATATATATATATATAAATAATGAATATATATATATATATATATATATATAATTTTCTGAGTAGATCCTTCTGTAAGAGAAAATATAAGTAAAAATAAAAGGACCGGACAAAGACTTTCTATCGAAACTTCATTTTTCACTACAAATCTGTTTCGTGGTGTGTTGAAACCATCCTTTCTCTTCAGGTGATTACAGAAGTCTTCTGTAATCACCTGAAGAGTAAGGATGGTTTCACCACCCCTCGAAACAGAGATGTAGTGAAAAATGAAGTTTCAATAGAAAGTCTTTGTCCTGTCCTTTTATTTTTACTTACTTACATATAATATGTGTATATATGTACATATGTATGTGTATATATGTATATATGTGTGCATATGCGTGTTAGTGTGTGTATGTGTATATATATATATATATATATATATATATATATATATATATATATATATATATACATAGAGGGCATAATACAGGCTCCGTGACCATGTGCAGTGACATGATTTGCAAACTACAGGATCAATAGGTACAGGTAAAATTCATTGTTCACAGTAATACTTTAAACAATCAGATTATTTTTTTTAAAAATAAATATAATTAAGAACAATAAGCAGCATGTAGGGTTCCTTGAAAGTGCATTCTTTCTGAATTGCTTCTTGTCCTGTTATCTCAGTTAATGCATGACTTGGTTCAAAGCTCTAACTTTTGCCATAATTGAGTTTCAGTGTTGCCATCTCCACAAGTAACACCATTTCAGAAAGATCAGACAATAACTAGCTAAAGATCAGATGTCAGCGATGAAAGAAAAAAGTTCAAACGGACACGTCTGTGCCCTATTTATGACAGAAATACACTACAAAAAAAACAACACTGACTTTCAGATCCTGTGGAGGAAAGAAGCTGGTAAGATTCAAGATGATGTGACGTCCCACACAGTGTGATATCATCTCTTTGAAATCAATGTCTGCCCCAATTCATAATTGATATCACAAGTTGTGAAATGTTCCTAACGATGCAAACGATTCCTTGTAAACTTTATGCTAAATGTCATGGTTGATCACAGTAGGCTACTCATCTCTCTGATTACAGTCCTTAGTAACAGGAGAGACAAAATAAGACGGTGTACAAGAAATCACAAACATTCATGTCCCAAAAAAAAGAGATGCTCCAAATTGAATGCTTGTCAGTGAGGAGTGTTTTTTTTTTTTTTTTTTTTAGTACAGCTTAAATATTAAACTTTAGCTGATACAGAACAGTATCTGTCTCTCTGTGATAGTTTTATTTAATTTGAGTTTAACTCAATAAACAAGCTTGTGTCATTTGGAGCCTATCTCAGCTGACACCTGGTGAAGGCGGAGTGTGCTCTGAACAGCTCATCAGACTCATTGCAGGGCCAATACACACAAAAACCTTTCAAATTCACATATCGCGGCAATTTGGAACAGCCAGTTAGCTTAATGTGTAATGTGCATGTCTTTGGACTGTAGGAATAAACCAGAGTATTTGAGGAAATCCATTCAAGCACAGAAACAGCATACAAACGTCAACACAGAATTCAAATCCAGTCACTTCTTCTGCTTTTCAGGCGGACGTGCTAACTTGTGTGCTACAGCTACACTGCTAGAGAAAATAGAAGAAATGCTTGCATTTTTTACCAAATTTGTTTTTACTATGTCAAGCTGCTTTGCAACAATGTCAATTGTAAAAAGTGCTGTCCCTGGAAAACTGAATTCAATTGAATCGATTTAAAACTTTGCCGCTGTGCTGCCCTGGTTTCATTCCAAACAATTTTCAATTATTCTTAAGACACGTTAGTTCAACTGTCTACCCCAAATTGCTTATTAATGAAACCGCAAATGTGATTGGTCAATTGTCTGTGTTAGCCCTGCAATAGATTGATGAATTTCCTGGGTAAACCCCACCTCTTGTTCTGTCAACTAGTATCAGCTGCAGCTCAACAACCGTATTTTTCGGACTACAGTATACGTCGCCTCGGAGTACAAGTTGCATTGGCGAAAAAATGCATAATAAAGAATTTTTGTGGCATTCTGGTCCTTGCTCTAATAGGCGGTTGCGTTGCATGAAGCCGTAACGCCAAGGAGGTCCTCACGCAAAGTCATTTCTATTCATCTCCTTGACAACTACCTGTACGTAGAGGCGCAACTGCACTGTTGACAAGCCTCTCCCTGATGTACGTTGCTCAAGCACCCATGTGCAAAATTGTTCCTCTATCTGTGACCATCTAGCTTTTAGCTGGTGATTAGCTTTCAGCCCGCGATTAGCTTTTTTTTTTGTTTTGTTTTCTTCATTGAAGTAATAATAATCTCCGTGTTTCTGCGAACAGAATTACATGTAATAATTTCATATTTACGTCGCTCTGGAGTATAAGTCAGACCTTCAGCCAAAGTATGAATAAAAGTGCGACTTATAGTCAGGAAAATACGGTACTGTGCTGATAGATTAAGCGGTAAATATCACCGAAAGATATTTTCTGATTCACTTCATGAAGCATGCATGGATCATCAATACTTTGAGAGCTATTGGTAGTCTTTATTTTGGGAACACCGATTGAAAGCACATGGTGCTGTCACATAGCTGTTGCTTCAACAGAAGCTACACAGCATTGAGCTGGAGAGCTATGAAGCATAAAGATATATATACACGAAAAAAACAGTTTTCAACTGACATGCAAGGTGGCAGGAGAATGCTGAGTACCACACGTGTTTCTCACTGTACAAATCTGTTCAGTGTGAAAAAGTATAACAGCATGGGGAGAGAGAGAGAGGGGGAGAAAACGCTTTTCCCTACTGGGTTGGTATTTTGGAATACAGTATGGCACAAAGCCTGTCATCACACCTTCAACAATCAGTGATTCATCTTTTTAAACTGTGATCAACAAAACTCCCAGGATACTCTGCTATACTGGAAAAATAAATAAATCAGTCCAGATAACTGAGGCAGTGTCCATACTCCAGAGAGACTGCTTTGTTGAAAGGAGACACAATGTCTACCTTGAGCTAACAGTACGTTCCAGGGCGATACCCAGAGGTTCCTGAAAAATGTAAATTTATTCACGCGCTTTTGAGTTTCAGGATGTCCTTCCTATCCTTTTTCTTAACACTGACACAGACACACACTCAGACGCGCACACACTCAGACGCGCACACAGACGCGCGCGCACACACACACACACACACACACACACACAACACACCACACACAGGCACTCACAGACACACACACACACACACACACACACACACACACAGGCACTCACACTCTCGCACACACTCATGCACACACACACACACACACACACACACACACACACAGTTGTATGTCTTTCTGGGGACATTATTGATATAATGAAACTCCTAGTGCCTTACCTGACACATAACTATCACAGCTAGATGTATAACCGCAAATCTGTTATCATAACCCTAACCCAAGCCTCATTCTAACTCTACTTAAACCCTAAAACCAAGTCTTAAACCACAGCCAAAACTTGAAGTGATGACCAGCCAAAATTCCCTCATTTTTCAAAACAGTCCTTACTTTCTAAAAAAAATAACATGTTTCATACCTCAATATGTATCATGTACACACACACACACACACACACTTTCATCACCCTTCACTCATCTAGTCTGTATCTTCTAATCTCTGACATTTATGTTGCTGTGGATATTTTTCCTGTTTTACTAAAAAAAGCATTAAAATCACAGATGGGAAATACGTGGCTGAAATAATCACCATAATACTGCTATGTTTCATTTGTACAGCATTAGTTTGCAGAAAGTCTGTGTGTAGCCTATGTACACTTTCATTGATTCATTGTCTGAACCACTTAATCCTAATTAGGGCCACAGGGAGGCTGGCACCCATCTCAGCCAGCTTGGGGCAAGGGCAAAGTACACCCTGGACAGCTCTTCAGGCCATCGCAGCCTAGTTTTGGTGAAAGTTAGCAATATTTTTTTTTTACATGAACCTCTCATCACGGACAGTGAGAGGCATGGCTGGTCTTCGATAACCCAGTCAGCTGTATTGGGGGGACAGCAGTGACGACCACTGGCAGTGAGGCTTGAACCCCCGACTTTGGGATCAGTAATCTCGCACCTTACCACCGGGCCACCACTACATATTTACACCTTTCGCAGTTAAGGATAAACAAAGATCTAATTACTACCAACTAAAGGGATCCCTCACTTTCCGCGGTTAGTTGGGACAGAAAACCCTCCTCGACCGCCGAATTCCGCGAAGTAGGATGATACTGTAGTACTGATGTATACATACATGCATATGTGTATATAATATCAATAAATGCATATTCACCGCTATAAAGGATTTTAATAACAATGAAATATTCAAAAATAATGCATAAGATGTAAATAAAATATAAATACACACACACATACAGACGCGCGCACACAGTTTTGATGGGGGTTTTGGATTGTTTTTTTGGTTTTGTTTGTTTGTTGTTTTTTTTTTTTTTTTTTTTTTTGCATAATTGGCGTTGTTTTGCAGCATTTTCCTTAACTTTTTCCCCTATTCTTCCTTAATTTCCTTATTTTTTAATTCAATGAATATTAAAAAAAAAAAAAACCCACGATGCTCTGAAGTCACATGAATATTCAAGCGTATAGTAGCGATGAATTTCTGTGTATATAGCAAAGGAACACAAGCAAAGGCTTATTTTTTAATTTTTAGTATGTACTATATGAAAATATAAATAAAAACAAACCAAAATATGATTTTCATATTTATATTCACATATATGTGACGTGCTCCACTGAATGTAGGCAGTGTCGCAACTGACACAGGAGCTTTTGAGACAAAACGAGGCTTATCCAGACTTCCGATCTGTCAAGTAAGCAAGTGAATGTTGAGTACTAAACAAGTATTCAAAGCGCACTTACTTACTTGACAGATCGGAAGTCTGGATAAGCCGCGTTTTGTCTCAAAAGCTCCTGTGTCAGTTGCGACACTGCCTACATTCGGTTGAGCGCATCACATATTAGCCATGAGGTAAGCGCTGGGTTTTGAGCTCAGCTAAGCTTTATGTTGCTAAAAGTTTTCGTTTAACTAACTCACCTAATGGGTAGTTGAGTACATACTACACAGAAGAATGTAACAGTAAACTGCTCTGTAGTGATGTTTTAGTAAATGCTACACAAAATCACAAGAAAAAACAGTCTAAAATTTGATGTTTATTGGTTCCATTTTAATGTGTGATAATGATAATGCGGCTTGATCAAAGTGATCGTGACAAATCGTAAGTGGACCAATCAGATTGGACTGTTCCTATGTAGCAGAAATGAATAAAATGTCATTTAAAGAGGTCGCTATGTTTTTAACGTTATGACCCATCGTGTTTGGAAAAAGTGTTTTTAATAGCAAGACTATGTGCTAGCTGCAAGTGCAATCGATAGAACTCCTCCAGCTACACATTATTGTCATCAGCCTATGAAGATGCATCTGATTCGTACCTACACTGAAGCAGATTTTTAGTTGGAGTGTTGAAAATTCCTCGACGTTTAACCCATCCGAAGTGAGCACATACACTTGGAGCAGTGAGCTGCCACATACAATGGGAGTGCCCAGGGAGCAGCTGGGGGGGATCTAGGCGCCTTGATCAAGGGCGCTTCAGCCATTGTACACGGAGGAAGGAAAGGTGCTGCTCACTGTCCTACCATGATACATTTTCCCTGCTGGTTTGGGAATCGAACCAGTGACCTTTTGTCCAAAAGTCTCATCTCTAATCATAAGGCTATGGCTACCTAAAATTACACTATACAATGGTACCTCACTTTACGAAATTAATCTGTTCCAAAGCGTTTTTCGTAAACTTTATTTTTCGTAAATTGAACCGCATTTTACATGTAAAACATGTGATTTGTTCCAAGGCTCCCAATACTATCCCCTAAACCCTTTAAAAATTATAAAAGCATACCTTTTAAGACCTCCTTCTGCTTCAATATCGTACCGATGGTAGATGGATTTGGCCATCCATATTCCTTTGTGATATCACTTGAGCCCGTTTCTTCTCACTCGTAAAGGAAATCACACGCGTGTGTCTTTGTGGTGTGTGTGTGTGTGTGTGTGTGTGTGTGTGCGCGCGTGTGTTGACCATGTCTTCTTCGCAGAGTTATAATCTTACAAATGTTTTCGGAAGGTTAAAAGCCTGAGTCAAGGAATAAAACATAAAAAAACAGTAACTCTGTCCTTTACACGAAAAGCATCATGGTAGATTCAGCTCCATAATAGGCAATGGGGAGGTAGTTGCATCATCCCTCCTAGCCAATGGGATCACTGTCCAAGATGGAGTCAGGTGGACCTGTCCAAGATGGCGCTCCAATGTGAAGACGCCATGAACGACAGCTCAGTTGTTAGCCAATGGGAGGCCAGCGGGGCGGGATGTTTGAACGTCATTGATGGGAGAGCAGCTCGTGCATTGTTTGAATGTTTGAATGGCGTGTTTGAATTTTTAAGATGGATCTTTCGTAAAGTGAACTTGTTTCGTATCCTGAAACAAAAATTTTGGAAAAATGCGTTTCATAACCTGCATTTTTTGTTTGGTGAGACTTTCGTAAAGTGAGGTACCACTGTACTTCATTTTTAAGTAGCAGTGTAAACTACTTCATATCTCTAGGCTGCTGTGGTCTTACAGGTACAAAAATTGCATGCTAATTCTCAAACTCGTATTTCACAGTGAGAATGGGATCCATTTCCTTCATTCCAAAAGTAGAATCTAATTCAGTGTTTGGCTGCCAGGCACAGTCCATCAGTGCTCCATTCACTGTCCCTGAGATGCCATTGCCCCAGTTCCTTCCTGTCATTTTCAGGAATTGACCATCATTGTGCTCATCCCTCATCATTCTCGTCATCTGACCTCAGTTGGGGAGAAAAAGCACAACTTCTGGAGTAGCCTTACATGGTGTGAGTTGTTTGTGATCACTGGAAGGAGATCAAAACGGTCACAATCTGTCCTGTGTATCAACTGCAGCTCTGCAAGACACAAATATGTTTCAAGCCACATTTCAGCTACAACTATTTTTCATAATCATGTCTCACAGGCATTTTTTTATTATTATTTTCAAATAGCTAGGGCTTTATAATGTGGCATAATTTATACAGTGCAGTTAATCTTAGAATACAGTATTGTGGCATTTTTCTGCCATGGGAAAAGAAAAGGAATCTTTGGCATTATTTATCACTGAGTGGTGAGTGTTATTATTGACATTTCATATGCATTTAGTCATTTTTTTACACACTTTTGCCCAAAGCAGAGTCAGGAGTGAATAACAGACACTCACTCATCTCATTTGTTTACCACACTGCTTCATCATACTGTTATAGTCATGTGGAGACTGGGGCCTATCTCATCCAACACCGACCACAGCGAGGTTACACCCTTAACAGCTTAACAGACCATCACAGGGCAACACACACACACACACACACACACACACACACACACACCAAAATATACAGGGATCTCTCACTTTCCGCGGTTAATGGTGACCGAGACCCCCCGATTTCCACGAAGTGGACCCCCCCCCCGACTGACGTATACTTACATGTATGTGTGTATATAATATCAATACAGTGATCCCTCGCTACTTCGTGCTTCAGTTTCTGCGGCTTCAGTACATTGCAGGTTTTTCAAAAATATTCATCGAAAAATATGGAAATTAAGGAAAAATAGGGAAAACGTTTAGGAAAATGCTGCAAAACAAGACCACTTATACAAAAAAAGAACAAAACAAAACAAAAAAAACCCACAAACAAACAAAAGTAAAAAAAACAATAAAACTACTTACATTTTTTTATGTAAGGTGCGCATCTGTCTGTGTGCACGCGAATCTGTGTGTGCGCGCATGTCTGTATGTGTGTATACTTATATTTTATTTACATCTTATGCATTATTTTTGAATGTTTAATTGTTATTATAAGCATTTATAGCGTTGAATATGTATTTATTGATATTATATACACATGCATGTACGAATGCGTCAGCCGGGGGAGAGCTCGATATTACTTCATAGAAATTGGCGGTTGTGTGTGTGTGTGTGTGTGTGTGTGTGGGGGGGTTCTCAGTCCCCATTAACCGCGGAAAGTCAGGGATCCCTGTAAATACATATTCAACACTATAAATGCTTATGATAACAAACATTCAAAACCAATGCATGAGATATAAATAAAACATAAATATACACACATACAGACAAGCGCGCACACAGATTCTTTTTTCTTTCATAATTGGCTTTGTTTTGCAGCATTTTCCTTAACTTTTCCCCTATTTTTCTTTAATGGCCGTATTTTAAAAATTTTTCGATGGATATTTTTGAAAAACCCGCAATGCACTGAAGCCACAGAAACTGAAGCACGAAGTATTGAGGGATCACTGTACACCACAAATTCATGACCTCACTTTAAGAATCTGTGGTTGTGCAGGTTGAACTGTTAAAGCATGAAATAATAAACTTAATATAGATTATTGGGATGTGCTGCATGGAGTGTTCTTTTACAAAGTGAGGTAGAAGTGAGGATTTGAACCATTTTGTTATTCCTTGAAATCTTCTCATTCATACCAAAGTGTAATTCTTTCAAATTGCCCCCCTCTCACACTCTTTAATATTCTCTTGCGTTTATATTACATCTTATTATATTTCACAGCAGTTCCATCTTTGCTTCTTCAGTCCACATTCTCTATCCCTGTTGGTGGTCTAGCCACCACTGACAAGCCAACTCCAAGCTTATTTTAAATGCAGCATTATATGTACAGTATAATGCTTTCTTATTTCCGGATCACACTCGAACAATTCCCTGCGACATATCAGTTGCTGGTGTGAAAGGCACAGCGGTGTTTTCAGAGAATAGGTTTAATATGAATTTAGTGTTTTTTTTTTTTATTTTTTTATTTTTCCCCCATTGTCTTCGTAATTTGATTCTCCCCAATTCCCACCATTAGGTATTGCCTTCTCTTTCACACGACCACCACCGTCCAGGAAGGGTTGAAAGCATGCACACGCCCCCTGGTGACATACAATGCTAACCACCTGTTTTTTATAACTGCGGCGCCATGCGTATTTGGGAGTGCTCCATCACACTCGGAGGGAAAATGCTATCCGCCTCCTCATACAAATGAGCTTAAAGATGCATATGATTCTATGGTGAACGTTGTGAGTGACAGGGAAGTGAGCCTATTCCATCCCTCCCTCACATTAGAGCTCGGCCAATTAGCTCCCATGGACTCCGGGCTGAATTAAGTATTTTTGAAAGTAGTGAAATACATTGTCTGTAATTGTACCAGCTTGGAATAAAATCTTGAATCTAAATCAATTATAAATAATATACCGTAATTTCCGGACTCTACATAGCGACTGTTTACACACGATTTGAACCCTGCTGCTTAAACAACGATGCGGCTAATCTATAGATTTTTTATGGCCAACGGCCTCCAGGGGGTGCTCTATCAGGAAGTGCAAGAGTGAGACAGACACCTGTGGCTTATAAAGAGGTGCGGCCTATGCATGTACAAATTAATTTTTCCTTTTTAAATTTAACTGGTGCGGCTTATATTCAGGTGCGTTCAATAGTCCAGAAATTACGGTATTTGAATTTTATGAACTATGTTAACATCTGACATGGAAGCGATTTGATCTGGCTAGAAGGTCAATATTTTATGAAACAGCTAGTCTTGAAGACTTTATTTTTCTTTCAATCACAGCTGACTGTTGTAGTCATTTTCAATTAGATCTAAGCTAATAATAATTTAATTTCGATAAGAGCACAGCTTTGTGCCGTAATTATCACAGTAGGTTTGGTTAAATTGCAATAATCTTTGAAACCCAAGTCTCTCTCACACACACACACACACACACACACACACACACACACACACACACACACACACACACTCTATTGTATGAATAACCCAAGTAAGAACCTGATATACTGTGAACAATTCAAGTCACCACTACCCTGTTTATAAAATACAAATTAATTCATAGTTGGAAATCTAATTGGAAATGATTTACATTCAACTTACTTTTTATTAGATTTTTCAATGTTGTCTAAATATTCTGTTACAGGTACATGATAAATGCGTTAAGCTTTCACTAGACTGCCCAGTGGATATGTTCAGCACCAATGGAATTTATTCACACTCACTTTTCCACGACACTATTTCAATCAAACCGGTGTGTTATGAATGCATTTACCTCGATTAAAAACGTTCTGCCTGTTATCAAGCTGGACATGAATGAATTTATTTGTTCAGTTCAACTCAGTTTTATTTGTATAGCTCTTTTTACAACTTTACATATTAAAACACCCCCAGTGCAGCTAACTGGGTTATCAAAGGCCGGCCATGTCTCTCACTGTCGATGGTGCGAGGCTGTAAAAGAACCATTGACTTTCGACAAGAGTAGGCTGCATAGCCCTTCAGCATGTTTTTGCCTTGCACTGGCCTGGTGAACTATCTAGGGTGTAGTCTGCCTTCGCCCGGAGTTGGCTGTGATGGAGGCCAGCCTCCCCTCGACCCCAATTAGGATTAACCAGTTACAGAAAGTAAATGACATAGTAAAACAAATTTGGCTAAAAAAAAGAATTTATAATTTTAAATATTTCTCTATAAAGCCTGTACCAACAGTGGCAAGGAAAAACTCCCTCAAGCGGAATAAGATGTAAAAGGAGAGCCTATATTAATTTGGATGAGACCATATAAAAATAAAAATTATGTAAAGGAAACTTCACTACAGTTTATCATGAAGTCTAATTATTTATCTGGTACCTCACCTTACGAAAAACATTTCCCCAAATTTTTTGTCTCTGTATATGAAACAAGTTCTCCTTATGAAATGCGCCAAACGCACCATTCAATCATTAAAACGTGCCATTCAAACAATGCATGAGCTGCTGTCCCATTGACTATCTTCCAACATCCCACCCCACTGGCCTCCCATTGGCTAGGAGGGATGACGCTGCTCCATTCCATTGGCTATCTCCCAACATCCCACCCCACTGGCCTCCCATTAGCTAGGAGGGATGATGCTGCTCTATTCCATTGGCTATCTCCCAGCATCCCACCTTGCTGGCCTCCCATTGGCTAGGAGGGATGACACAGCTCCCTTGACTAGCAGCTTGTGTCATGAGTTTTTCGAGTGTGCTCATTGCAACTTTTTGGATCAGGCTTTTAACCTTGCATAAACGTTTGTAAGATTATAACTCTGCTAAGAACACATGGTCAACACGAAGTAAGTACCTTAAAAGGTCTGCTTTTATAATTTTTAAAGGGCAATATTGGGGGCCTTGGAACAAATCATGCGATTTACATGTAAATGTGGTTCTACTTACGAAAAATCCAGGTTACGAAAAAGGCTCTGGAACGGGTTGATTTCGTAAGGTGAGGTACCACTGTTATTGTAATGGCAATTGTAGTCCGAAATAATTTTAGTAAAACAGCTTATATTGCCTATGCAGGTTCTGATTGTATATATGGATCATCATCAGCAGGAGTGAGGGGCTTTCAAGATGATAACAGCACATCAGAACGGTTCACAGGATTCATGCAAGTGCAGGGATGATTATTGGTACAGAAACTTTCATGAAACCCAGTCATTTTATATCATAGGAATTAATAAAACATTGAAAAATAAGGGGAAAGATTACTCATCCAGTGTGTGTGTGTGTGTGTGTGTGTGTGTGTGTGTGTGTGTGTGTGTGTAAAATACCCTAATCATTATATACTGTACTACATTGAAATAGCACAATCTGATTGGTCTGATATCAGGGGATTACCAAACATTATTCTGAGTGGATAACACTCACAATGCACAATTTACCTACACTTTCATGTAGTATGTACTCAACTCTGAATGCATTCAGAAAGATATCATTAACTATACAGTGCGAGATCAGACCCTGAATACTTTATTGATCTTTTTTATTGAGGAAAATGTGTGACCCCCATACTAGTATGGTGAGATAAAAAAATAAAGTTTTGATAAAGAAAATTTAATAAAAAGACAAATATTTAAATATATTCAAATATACACACGGAATCTACATATATAAATATATCTATATGTAAGTCTGAAATTAGAAGTTAGAAATATCTATATACACAGATAGAGCATGAATGGTGTCAGTGAGTGTATTATAAATATGATCAACAGTAGAATCTAAATATATAACAGTGGACGTTGTTCCTATATAGACGAGATGCACAGTTTAAAGTTCACGGGTAGGAATGATTTCCTGTGTGGTTCTCTGGTGCATTCAAGTGGTATGAGTCTCTGACTGAACCTGCTCCTGTTACTGATCAGCAGGTTATGAAGTGGGTGGGAGGTATTGTTTAATATTGTCTTTATTTTGGACAACATTTCACCTTTCTGACACCACCATCAGAGAGTCCAGTTCCACCTCCACAACATTACCGGCCTTGCGGATCTGTTTGTTTAATCTGTTTGCATCCGTAACCCTCAGCCTGCTTCCCCAGCATGCAACAGCATAGAGGACAGCACTGGAGGACAGCACTGGCCACAACAGACTCATAAAACATCCTGAGTAATGTCCAACAGATGTTAAACGACCTTAACCTCCTCAAAAAATAGAGATGGCTCTGGCCCTTCTTGTAAAGCGTGGTAATGTTCTTAACTCGGTCCAGTTTATTGTCGATATGAATTCCAAGGTATTTGTAATCCTCCACCGTTTCCACATTGTTGCCCTGAATGGAAACAGGGGTCGCTGGTGTCTCATCACCTCCACTATTACATCCGACTACAGCAGAGTCATCAGAAAACTTCTGAAGATGTCAGGTTTCTGTACAGTAGCTGAAGTCAGTGATGTAGAAGGTGAAGAGAAAAGGGGAGAGGATGGTCCCTTGTGGTGTCCCGGCGTTGCTGGCCACCGTGACTGAGAAGCAGTGCTGCAGGTGCGCATGCTGTAGTCTTCTGTTCGGATAGTCCACAATCCAGGACACAAGAGAGGTATCTACCTGACTTGCTGTCAGCTTCTCACCCAGAAGGGTTGGCCTGACGGTGTTGAATGCACTAGAAAGTAAAAAAAAAAAACAACTTGATCTTCACAGTGCTTGTTGGCTGGGGCAGGTAGGTATCGACACGATCAAGCAGGTAGATGATGGCGTCCTTGTGTCAGAGATGAGGATGGTAGGCAAACTCAAGGGGGTCCATATGTTGTCTGACCAAGGGATGGAGTTGATCCAGTTTTAGCCTCTCGAGTGTCTTTTAGACATGCGAAGTCAGTGCCACGGGTTTGTAATCCTGAGGGCTACTGGGACGTAGGGTCTTTGGTATAGAAAAAAGGCATGACATCTTCCATTGCACTGGGACCCTCTGTAGACTCAGACTCATGGTGAAGATGTAGAAGAGGTAAAACTCCACAGTGATAGGGGTCACACGGGGGCTCACCCTATCTGGTCCTGCTGCCTTGTTTGAGTGTTGCCTTTTCAGTTGCTTCTTGACCTTTTTGTAAGTGAAGTTAACAGGTGGAAGAGGGGTGTCAGGTCTATCACAAAAAGGCAGAGGCACAGTGAGGAAAGGGAGGGATAGAGAGTGGAGTGGAATGGAGTTCAGGCTTGCCCCAGACAAGTTAGTGTGGTGCTGTGCATTTGCTGTAGGGTCAAATCGGTTCAAGAACATATTCAGCTTGTTGGCCCTGTTCTCATTGCCCTCAGCTCTTCTGCTCATTAATGGCCTGAAACCAGTGATGGTCCTCACACCACTCCAAACCTCTTTCATGTTGCTCTGGTGGAGTTCCCACTCCCGCTTTCTCCTATAATAGTCCTTCATTTCTTGGGTCTTGACTCTGTGTAATGTGTAATTAGTTATTATGGGGTAGGGTGTTCTTTCTCTCTCTTTTTTTTTTACCTTTATTGACATACGCATTGTTGTTCATATCTTTTGTTTGATGAGTAAGGTAAAGTCCCTTGGGCTTTTTACACCTGAGCCATAGTGGCTCATCAGGCCAGTGCTTATCCTCTGTTTCCGTAGCGTGAAGCGACAAGGAGTTCAACTCCTCCTGGATGGGACGCTAGTCCATCGCAGGTTACCTTCCCAGTATATTTTTACTGGTACCCATTTATATTTCTGGGTGAACAGAGGCACACTTGTGGTTAAGACCTTGCCCAGGGGTCTTAGCACAGTGAAGGTCTAACTGGGATTTGAACACACAACCTCCCGATCATAAGCCCAGAACCCTAACCACTATGCCACTGGTGCCACATAGTTTGATGAGTAAAATTATATTAATTTATGTAGATCAATTTCAATTAAATTATTTTTTTTCACATGACTGTATTCAATGTACTAGAACATTTTACTCTCGCTAATATCAATGTTAGACATTGTTCTTTGACCAATAAATGTGTCCAATATAATAATAAAACATTGTGTATCACCACGATATGATCTGGATTATTCTCCATATCTTAGCTGGACACCAATCCACTACATCTGTGAGCAAGAAAAACAGCAGGTGCACTGGCAAGGAATGAATGGGAGAGAAGCTGTTAGACAGAATGTAAATTAGGAGTCTTGAGACTCGTGGTAAAGCCTCATCTTCTGCTTGCACTGATATGCACTATCCTTCGTTCAGTGAATGATAAGTGGGAACCGTGTGATCATAATGTCATCTCATCTGGACTGCCTGCCAGGAGAAAAGAAATAACAGTACATCAAAGACTTGACGATATGGTGTCCTCAAAAAACTTATATTTTCTTCTCAGGTCTCAGTTTTCTGGTCTTTCTTCACTAAATGATCAGATCATAAAGGCGCTTTAGCTGCCGTTAGGAATTTATTCTGTGTTGGCTGTTAATTTTACAGAGAAGTGTCTAATTTTCTATGACAACAAAAACAAATACCTATTTATATTCTTGAAATATGCAATCACGGGCACTGATGGCCTGGTGATAAGGTGATGGATCATTGATCCTAAGGTTGGGGGTTCAAGCCCCACTATCAACTGGTTGTCACTGTTCTCTCACCCCCCCCCCCCCCCCCCGTCCCAGTGCAGCTAACTGGGTTATCAAAGGCCAGCCATGTCTCTCATTGTCCATAGTGGGAGGTTCATGTAAAAAGAACCATAGCTCAAGAGGAGCTGCATAGTCGTCAGCGTGTTTCTGGCCTGGTGAGCTGTCCAGGGTGTACTCTGCCCTCGCCCAGAGTCTGCTGACATGAGCATCAGCCTCCCTCCCTGTGACACTGATTAGGATCAAGCAGTGCAGAAAATGAATGAAATATACAATTACTGATGGTGGTGATAATTATTATCTATCTTTTGATTTATTAACTAAGTGGGAGGAATATGAAGTTGGATGCCAATTTGGAGATAAGTGGAAAATTCATTATTGACCAGAATTCTAAAGATAAAATATCTCAGTGAGTTCATAAATAATAAATACATACAGGTTATCATGGGAAAATAGCAAAAGAGAGGGATATTTCATAAGCACACAAACACACACACAATATATATATACTGTGTATATATATATATATATATATATATATATATATATATATATATATATATATATGTATATGTGTGTATATATATATATATATATATATATGTATATATATGTATGTATATATATGTGTATATATGTATATGTATATATATATATATATATATATATATATATATGTGTGTGTATATATATATATATATATATATATATATATATATATATATATATAGTACAGTAAAACCTCCACGGACGAACCAAACCATGCGCTCACGGCGTCCCAGTTCGTCACCCCCTTTCTTTGAGTGCGGAAGTGGTTTGTGTTTGATAGACATTTTTGGACCATATTGACTGTACTTTTGCTATTATGGGACCGAAAAAGACCCCACCACAGGCGGAGATCATTGAAAAACACGAACGAGGTGTGCGTTTGTGTGACTCAGCGTCCCAGTACCAGTACGCTAAGTCTACCATTGCTACCATCCTTAAGAACAATGAAGCTATTAAGGGTGCGTGTGTGGCTAAGGGTGTTTCCAAACAGTAGGCGTTTCCAAACTCTCCTTCCAAACAGTAAGTCCCTCCCTCCCTCCTCCTCCCACTCCATTCCATCAAGCCATCAACTACCATCACAAAGGTAAATAAAACGACTTTATTATACAGTACAGTTTATTTCTTTAATTACAATACAATAGCACATTTATAATACATAAAATAAGGTATATTTTTGTGTAGTTTTAAGGCTTATTTAGTAGAAAATTATGTTTTATGGGGACCTGGGAACGGATTATTCTCATTTTAATGGTTTCTTATGGGAAATAAATGACGAACTTTTCGCCTTACACACACTTTCTGGGAACCAATTATGTTCGTGAGCTGAGGTATCACTGTGTATATATATAAATTAAAATATAAAATCAGTGCTTCTCAAATAGTGGGTATAATGCCAGGGGGAGCATGTATGACTCTGCAGAACATGCTTTTCTGGAATATTGTACGAGAACTAAGTGTAATTGCACCTCCACTCCACTAGTTAGCAGTGGCGCTCTCATTGTCCTATGGTGTAGCAGTTTTTTGCATGAGCAAACGATATGAAGTGCAGTAAACAACCCTTAAGAAACAACACAAAATTTCTAACAGGAATGAAGAGAAAGCTGTAGAGAGACGGAGATATTAAGACATAAGTAAGTCAAACGAGTTTAAATAAGGATGCGTTTTTAAATTTTTTTCTATTTCAGGCACATTGGTGCACTTTAAATCTTTTCTATTACAGATCAAAAACAATGTTAATTAAGTTTTTCTTGTAAGTTGAACTATATTTCTTTTTTGTTTTTAATGTTAATAAAGATACAAACTTATGCAGAGGTGTACTAATAATTTTATAGACAAATAATGAGGTTGTCGGAATGTTTTTTCTTCCTAGAGGGGGCACCACAGAAAATAATTGAGAAGCACTGATATATATATATATGATATATTATATATATATAAAAAAAAAAAAATATATATATATATATATATATATATATATATATATATATATATATATATATATATATATATATATATTGATTGATGTAGTAAAGTGAACAACATATGCCCACATTGGATTATTTCACAGTGGTTTTCCTGACACTCTGTGACTATTTACAGTTTAACAGAGCAACAGATTGAGGACAGAAACTGTCTCTGTGCCAGGTGGTCTTGGCATGCAGTGTTCTGTATTGCTTTCCACATGGGACAAGTTCAAACAGTTAATGATCCTCTCTTCACACCTGACCAAACCTCTGCTGGGTCTTCTTGCGGTCAATATTTATGTAGGAAGTCTACTTCAAGTCCTGAGAGATTGTAGTTCCCAGAAACCTGAAGGTATCCACAGAATATTTGTGTTATTAAGAATGGTGAGGTGAGGGGAGGGTAGGTAGTATTGGGTGGCTTCTACTGAAGTCCGCTGTTAGGCAGGTCTCTCCCTACAGAGACCTTTCGAGGAAGGCTATCTGACGCAACATCCTGGAGCGGAGGAGTTCGAACAATACAAATTAATGATTGAGCAATTTTCATTCAAGTTTTTCCTTCTAGATAGTTACAGGAAGAAGCGCCTTTGACATACCATGGACCCTTCTCTGTATATGTACATGTGTGAATATGTAAACAGATATATAGGTGTAAATAAGATACATATGTGTACATATAGGTATATGTATGCAGGTATGCACATGATTTACTGATTTTCATTGGTCATGCAACAGTTGACAATAAAGATCTCTTTTATTATTATGTGAGAGATAAGACTCTTTGGGGCAGTAGTGGCCTGGTGGTAAAGGTGCTGGATCACTGATCCCAAGGTTGGGGGTTCAAGCCCCACTCTCAATGGGTTGTCATTGTGTCCCTTGTGCAGCTAACTGGGTTACCAAAGGCCGGCCGTGTCTCTCACTGTCGATGGTGTGCGGCATGTAAAAGAACCATTGCTGGCTATCATCAAGAGTAGCTGCATAATTGTCAGTGTGTTTCTGGTGAGCTATCCAGGGTGTACTCTGCCCTCACCCAGAGTCAGCGGAGATGGGTGCCAGCCTCCCTGTGACCCTAATTAGGATTAAGTTGTTCAGAAAATTAATAAATGAATAAATCTCTTTGGTGTGTGCTGGCGCTGTGGTGTGGTTTGTACACCAAACTTGCCTACATTCCTAATACAGTAGATCAGACGTGTTCTATTTTCCCTGTACTGCTATAATATACATACATGTAAACCTGAGAGGGATGATGGCACAGTGGTTAGTATGTCCACCTCACAGCAAGAAGGCCTGGGTTTGATTCCCAGGCTCGGGTGCTTCCGTGTGGAGTAGATGTTCTCCTCGTGCTTGTGTGGGTTTCATCTAGGTGCCCCACCCTTTAATTCTGATTAGGATTAAGTAGTTTAGAAAACTAAGGAAAATATATTTCACTGTTGAGATTGTGTGTGTGTGTGTGTGTGTGTTTTTGTGTGAATTGTGAATCTCTGCAATATGTAGGATATCTGGTTAGCTTCTGCTCCGCCTCTCACTCAAAGTCAGGTGGGACTGGCTTCAGCTTCCTCCATGACTCGGACAGAGAAATGATACTGATTGATGTATATTCACCTCATCAAAACATTAACAAACTGGACGAGTGACAATGCCATAGATTTAGCAAGCTAATATATCAACAGTAATTGTATATAGATAAGTGCTGATGATGCACATTCAGACAGCACGGTGGCCTAATGGTTCGCATGTCTGCCTCATAGCAAGAAGATCCAGGGTTTAAGCCGCAGGCTTGGTGAGGGTGTTTTTGTGTGGCGTTTTTATGCTCTTCTCAAGCTTTTGTGGGTTTACTCAGGGTTCTCCAGTTTTCTTCCACAGTCAAAAGACTTGTTCAGTTCGCTAATCGGCTTTTCCAAATTACCCTTAGATGTGAGTGTAAATGGTTGTTTGTGTGTTGGCCCTGCACCGGTCTAGCCAGTGTGTACCCTGGCTTTGCCCAGAGTCGGTGAGATATGCTCTGGCCTGCCTGTAGACCTAGTAGGACTAAACAGTCTGGCAAATACAGTGATCCCTCGCTACTTCGCGCTTCAGTTCCTGCGGCTTCAGCGCATTGCGGGTTTTCAAAAATATTCATCGAAAAAAAGAAAAAATAGGGGGAAAGTTAAGGAAAATACCGCAAAACAAGGCCAATTATGCAACCCCTCCAAATTAACAAAAACAAACAAACAAAAAAAACAACCAAACCCAAAACCCCCCAACAAAACTACTTACATTTTTATGTGTGGTGCGTATCTGAGTGTGCCCGCACGCGTGTCTGTATGTGTGTGTGCGTGTGTGTGCGTTTGTGTGCGTGTGCACGCGTATTTATATTTTATTTATATCTTATGAATTATTTTTGAATGTTTAATTGTTATTATAAGCATTTATAGCGTTGAATATGTTCAGTTCATTTTCTGTAACCGCTTCATCCTAATTAGGGTCACGGGGAGGCTGGTGCCCATCCCAGCCAACTCAGGGCGAGGGCAGAGTACACCCTGGACAGCTCGCCAGGCCATCGCAGGGCGGAAACACGCCGACGGCTTTGCAGCCTACTCTTGTCGAAAGTCAGCAATGGTTCTTTTACATACCGCTCACCATAGACAGTGAGAGACATGGCCCGCCTTTGATAACCCAGTTAGCTGCACTGGGGGGGACAGTGACAGCTTTGTGGAGAGTGGGACTCGAACCCCCAACCTTTGGATCAGCGATCTGGTGCCTTATACCACTAGACCACCACTGCCCCCTTTGCGTTGAATATGTATTTATTGATATTATATATACATTTGCATATATGTATACGTCAGTCAGGGGGGGGGGTCGATCCTACTTCATGGAAATTTGACGTCCGTGGAGGGTCTCGATCCCCATTAACCGTGAAAGTGTGAGTGAGTGAGCGTGATGGAAGTAGATGTATCACTGCGTTGTACAGTCAATTAAGACAATTTTTGTAGCTTTAATGTTATAATAAGGCCTTTGTGCTAATGTGTCATGCTGTCTTCAAGGTTGAATTTTGAGCTCCAACTCGAACTCATTGTAGTGCTGTGACTTCATTCACTGTTGAGAATTTCAAGCATTGGACTGCTGATAAAAGAACAAATTTACTCCTAGATATCGGGGAGTAACTGGGATACTCACTGGTAATATCTCAACGAATGGTATATCAAATCACAATCTATTCATTCATTTTCTAAGCCGTTTAATCCTAATTAGGGTCGCGGGGAGGCTGGCGCCCATCTCAGCCGACTTTAGGCAAGGGCAGGGTACACTCTGGACAGTTCACCAGGCCATCGTAGAGCCCAAATGAAGATCTTTTGAGAACATTTTTAACGATTTATTTATATATTTTTAATTCTGCATGACTTTATTTAAAGAATGTATCGTTGTGTCAAAATTTTTCCATGTAACCAAAACATAAATTTTTAATGATGACAAAGTTTACGTGCATATATTTATTGATAGGTTATATTTCCTCACTTGTCTGATGGTTGATGAGTTTTTTAATTCTGTGGTAGGAAATATACACAGGGATCTCTCGCTACTTCACGCTTCAATTCATACTGCTTCAATGCATCACTTTTTTTTTTTTTTTTTTGAACTGTTCATCGAATAAAAAAAATAAGGAAATTAAGGAAGAATCGGGAAAAAGTTAAGGAAAATTTCACAAAAACAAGGCCAATTATGCAAAAAAAAAAAAAAAGCCCTAAACAAACAGAAAACAAAAAACAACACAAAATCTCCCATCAAAACTAGTTACATTATTGTAGGGTGCGCATCTGCGTATGTGCACGCGCATCTGCGTGAGTGTGTGTGTGCGTGTGCGCATCTGTATGTGTGTGTATTTATATTTTATTTACATCTGATGCATTATTTTTGAATGTTTAATTGTTATTATAAGCATTTATAGCATTGAATATGTATTTATATGTACGTCAGGTTTTTCTCCAGAACGGTTGCGTAATGGTTAGCACGTTCGCCTCACAGCAAGAAGGCCTGGGTTTGATTCCCGGCCTGGGTGTTTCTTTGTGGAGTTTGCATGTTCTCTTCGTGCTCGCATGGGTTTCCTCTGGGTACTCCAGTAACCTCCCACGGTCCAAAAACATGCACAGTAGGCTAATTGGCTGTTCAAAATTGCCCGTAGGTTCGCATCGTGCAGAAGGCAATGGCAAACGACTGCACTATCCTTGCCAATATGATAATGATAATACAGTGGTTCCTAACCTGGGTTTGATCGAACCCTAGGGGTTCGGTGAGTCGGTCTCAGGGGTTCGGCGGAGCCTCTGCCACGGAGGTCAAGATACACCCGACTCATCATGTCAATTAGTGATGACACGCCCTGCTTGGCCATCACTGGCTGCAGATGATCACATTACATTGCTTGGCCAATCAGTGCCGTGGGGAATTTAGCGCGCTCAGTGGTCAATGTGTGAAGTCGTGAGATTTTTTTTCGGACTATTTTAATTCATTCTAACTATGTCGAGCAAAAAAAGAAAGTGGTCGGACGAACATGTACTACATGGATTCACATGCATCATGGAACGTGATGGGACTCAGCATCCTATCTGCATGATTTGCAATGCCAAGTTGAGCAACTCTAGTCTCGCACCGGCAAAACTAAAGGAACACTTCGTGAAACTGCATGGAGATGGGGATTACAAGAACACAACAGTACCTGTGTCTTGATTTTGTAAAAAAAATCATATTTTTATTTTTCACTGATGAAGGGTTCGGTGAATGTGCATATGAAACTGGTGGGGTTCGGTACCGCCAACAAGGTTAAGAACCACTGTGATCATGATAATCAAGGCGTTATCCTTCATGGCAGGTCACCAAGAGTCGTCCTACGACTCGGAAGGGACCAGACCATACGTCAGTTGGTGGGGGGGATCCTACTTCGCAGATTTCGATGGTCGCATGGGGATCTCGGTCCCAATTTACCGCGGAAAGTGAGGGATCCCTGTATAACAAACATTTACGATGAAATTGCAACACTCCTTTACTTTATATTTCACTTTATTATATTATATTATACATCACAACCTGCAGATCTACAAAATGTCACAGGCAGGCTTCAGCTGAATTGTGGAAAACCACAAAGTATCACACTTTGACATCAAATTATTATCTCTGCTGAAAAGTGGTGGCTTAGTGGATAAGGCTAAGGTTGCTAATCCTAAAGTCAGTGGATCAATTCCCTCGATCACCACCGTTGGGCCCTGATATGCTCAGTTGTACGTATATAAAAGAAATTGATAATTGTAAGTCTCTCTGGATGAGAGTGTCTGCCAGTGCAATACTTTCTTTGTGCAGTTTTTGAGTGATCAGTCTAAAATCTTTTTGATGTCTCGGTGGTAACCCAAGCATGTGCCAATTAAATTTTAGTAAAAATCCATGAAACTAATGATGTCACAAAAATAATAATTTAAAAAAGCATGTCTTGTCATCAGCGAAATGAAAGAAAGACAAAAAAAAACATCATAATGAAAACACACACATCCAATTTGAACAAAATTTGTTATGTACTGTATATTCAGAATCAGAAACTTTGTTGTAGAGCTTGGGTGAGGTTTGCGCTCTGCAACTCTTCTCTGAGAATATTATGTGGTGACGTGAATAATAATGTGGATGATGCTAATTAAGTGAGACCTTTGTAACAGTTCTCACCTCTTTGTAATGACGGTACATAATGAGGGTAAATATGTGAATCTTTCAGGCTGAGAACACGCAAAACAGTGACTGAAAATAGAGTAATGTTACGAGACTGGGTTTTATACACTCAGTGCATATGTTATTATTTTGGAAACAGCATCCTCGAGTAGGAGTGAGCATCAAGCTTCTCAGCAGCTGCATTACAGAACCATTTTAAAACTTGACACCACCAGACTAGGATTTGAAGTTTAGTGCCTTTTTGACAGGGTTTAGTGCAGCTCTGTGAACCACTCTTCTGACTGTCTAGCAGATGAAATAGTGACCCAAAGGAATGTTGCCTTGTCAGTATGCTGTGAGAGTGAGAGAGTGAGAGAGAAAAAGAGAGAGAGAGAGAGAGAGAGAGAGAGAGAGAGAACAATATGGTCAGGAAGGAAGTTTAGTTTCATTGCCTGCTGTTCATTGTCTGTGACTGTGGCTTGGTGCATCTGCACTGTTGCATAAAAGGAATTGCTGTCAAACTCAAACATTGCCTTGTGGGATTCTTGCCAAATATTCACTGAATGTAACATGAGTTTTTAATATAAAATGCCATAAAGGAATCAGGGACTGATGTTAAAAATTTTGGGCTGCAACAAATGGCTATTTTGATCATTTCACATTATTTCATTTATTAATTCGTTTATTTTCTGAGATGCTTGATCATAATTAGGGTCATGACGGGGCGCAGTGGTATCCTGGTGGTAAAGGTGCTGGATCACCGATCCTAAGGTTGGGGGCTTACCACAGGTTGCCACTGTCTCCCAAGTGCAGCCAATTGGGTTATCAAAGGCTGGCCACGTCTCTCACTGTCTATGGTGTGAGGCTGTAAAAGAACTACAGTATTGCTGACTTCTGTCAGCGTTTTTCCACCCTGCGATGGCCTGGTGAGCTATCCATGGTATACTCGTTCCTCGCCTGGAGTCGGCTGGGATGGACACCAGCCTCCCCGTGACCTTAATTAGGATTAAGCGGTTACAGAAAATTGATGAATGAATGAATGAGGGTCACAGGGATGCTGGCGTCCATCTCAGAGGGTGGGGTGCACCCTGGATCGCTCGCCAGGCCATCATAGGGCCAACATTCACACAACCATTCACACTCAGACACTCACACCTAGGGGGTGATTTGAAACAGCCTATTGTGACGGTTTTTGGACGTTGGGAGGAAGCTCGAGTACACAGAGGAAACATACTCAAGCACGCATTGCTTAACATTCAATTAACCTGACATGTAGTGTTTTTGTGTGTTTTTCTATGATTGCAAATGGAAAAAAAGCACTGCTGTCTTCTTGAAATTGTTCAGCGGCTGATGTTTTTTAATTTTAAATTTAGCATTCCAGATGCTTTTGAGTTTGTTTGTTGCAGAATGCTTTGGCTGTTATGTATCGCAAATCACACATTTAACATGAACAACTATTATTCAGACAGTGTGTGTGTGTGTGTGTGTGTGTGTGTGTGTGTGTGTGTGTGTGTGTGTGTGTGTGTGTGTGTGTGTGTGTGTGTGTGTGTGCATGCACGTGCATGTGACACTTGGCTGATTCACTGGTGCATCTTTATCTTTGCAATAACACAATTCAAACAAACTTATAATGAAATTCACTTCCAACTTTTTATAATATAATTTTATTGATTTCATTGATTTGTTTTTGCACTCACACTCCACCGCATTTAAAATTTTTACTGATATATTTATTTTATGCAGGATTGAATTTCCTCGGGAAGGGGGAGGGTCCAGCAACC
This sequence comes from Plotosus lineatus, assembly GCA_024760905.1. Taxonomy (NCBI): domain Eukaryota; kingdom Metazoa; phylum Chordata; class Actinopteri; order Siluriformes; family Plotosidae; genus Plotosus; species Plotosus lineatus. The sequence continues at coordinate 63,212,169 of CM045732.1, forward strand.
AGAAAGGCACACTTTTGGTTCTTTGTTGTTTCAACCACCATTGACATGAAAACCAAATTGATTCCCCTGTCTGACTCACAATGCTTTCATACAAGGCCCCAAAAAACTGTTGTTATATTCATCAAAAACTTTATTCAAGGTTTTTGTAAAGTCTGTTCAAATCAGGCTTGTAATTACTTCCCCACAGATTACAGACTCATTGTGAAAGTAGACTAATTGTAGGATGGGACTATTTGCTGACCCTGATGAGGTGTAGTTACTGTGAAGATTATTATTATTTTTTTTAAATGTACTCTTTTGTAGTCTGTGAAATATGTTCTTAAGGTCTAAGATGTAATGGAGCTACTTATTACACACGATTTCATACTGCAGAGTACATGAGGCTGAATGTTGTGGAAAATGCTTTTGCATAAATTCAGTGACCTGCTGGAAAGCTGGCATGACCACATGTGGCCATGCTGACAGGCAGTCAGTGAGCTCTTAGTGTGCTGTCAGTCCACCACTTGACACTTTTCTTATTTACTTCAGCTGTGCCATCTGGCCTGTTTTGCTTCTTAGCCTTGGAAGAGGATTAGTCATGCCCTCCCTTCATATACAGCAATTTTTCCTCTGGATCACGAAGAACTGAGAATAGGGAATACTGTAGTTATATATGATAAGATGAACTAATTTTGGATTTATATTTTGGAATAATCCATTATTTATAATATTTTAAAAGATAACTGTTAATAAAGCCATGCGATGGCCTGTTGAGCTGTCCAGGGTGTAGTCGGCCTTCACCCAGAGTCAGCTGAGATGATTGCAAGCCTCCCTGTGCCCCTAATTAGGATTAAGTGGTTCAGAAAATGAATATATATATATATACATACATATATATTTATATATAAGTGTAAAAGAAACAAGGCCAATTACGCAAATAAACCCATAAATCAACCCAAAATCTCCCATCAAAACTAGTTACATTGTTTCATTTCTCTGAACTCGTGCGTGTATTCATGTGTGTCGTCTTCTTCTCATGCAATACCATCTGTATGTGTGTGTATTTATATTTTATTTACATCTCATGTTATTTTTTTAATGTTTAATTATTATTATAAGCATTTATAGCATTTAATATGTACTCATTGATATTATATACACATATACATGTATGTATACGTCAGTCGGGGTTGGGGGGTTGATCCTACTTTGTGGATTTCGATGGTCACGTGTTGATCTCGATCCCAATTAACCATGGAAAGTGAGGGATCCCTATATATACATATACATACACACACACACACACACACACACACACACATATATATTTTTATTGTATATATATAAATAAAAACACACACAGACAGTGGTACCTTGACTTACGAAATTAATCCGTTCCGAGGGCGAGCTTGTAAGTCAAAATGTTCATTAGATAAAACAAAAATTCCCATAGAAAATAATATAAAACCAATTAATCCGTTCCAACCCCATCCCAAACTCTAAGACAAATATATGCCCTGATAGACCTTAATATTTGACCTAATGTATTAAAGATAAACTTGTGAAAGATTTCCTTTCGGCCCCCCCACACCTTTTTTTTCAGGGGTCACCACAGCGAATGATTCGCACGTTTGGTTTGGCATCGGTTTTTACGTTGGAGGCCCTTCTTGACACAACCCTTTTAGCAAGGGACAGAAACACACTGATGGCTTTGCAGCCTACTCTTTTACAAAAGTCAGCAATGGTTCTGTTACATGCCTCTCACCATAGACAGTGAGAGGCATGGCCTGCTTTTGATAACCCAGTTAGCTGCACTGGGGGGACAGTGACAACCCTGTGGGGACTCAAACCCCCAACTTTAGGATCAGCAATCCAGTGCCCTATACCACTAGACCATCACAGCCCCAAAGATAAACATGTAAAAACAGTAAATATTTTATAATAATAATAATAGTACATATACATTAACATTAATATTAATAAATAATAGAAAAAAAACAAAAATAAACAATAAGTCAACTAACCCTTCCGATCATCGACTGTGGCAAAGATGTCATGTGTGCGTAAAGATGTCATGTGTGTGCAAAGATGTGAAGCATGAGGTGGTGGTAACTAAGGAGGAGGAGGAAAATTTTGTGCATATGCACGCTACGAATGCCAGCAAGGAAAGGCTTGTGGTAAGCTCCCACAAGGCCAGTGCTTCTTAAATAGTGGGGTTCACCCCCCCTTGGGGAGTGTGGTGTGAGGCAGGGGTGGGTAGGAGGTGTATGACCCTGGAGTACATGCTTTTTTTGCCATACTGTACTAGAATTAAGTGTAATTGTGCATCCTCTACAGTAGGTGGCAGTGGTGTTCTCACGGTGTTCCTGCGGTGTAAGGAACACCATGAGAGCGCCACTGCCACCTACTGTAGAGGATGCACAATTACACTAGGTGGCAGTGGTTCTCTCACTGTGTTTTCTATGGTGTAGGCAAAAGCACCGAGTGAACGATATGAAGTACAGTAAACACGATTTATAATCATGTGTGTGGCGCTTGGGGGGGTTTCTTCCTATAGGGGTCAACGAAAATAATTGAGAAGCACTGCACAAGGCGTTCTCGGGGCGCAGAGGAATACACGCAGAAGAATACAAGGCTAATTGGCCCTGAAACGCCATTTCCCTAGCAGAGCTCATAAATCAAAATTTTGCTTGTTGGTTAGGGAAGATTTTTGGTGTGATTGAAGCTCATATCATCATGAAAACAAAAATAAAATAGGAGATGCACAATAGCCTGATGCAAGTACAATCACATGACAGTTCTTGTGAAATAAAATAAGTTGACTGTTTAAGGAATAGTTGAAGATTCAAAGTAATTATGATGATGGGCGGCAATGATGACAGACAGTGATCCTGTGGCGCTCTGGCTTTGCTTTCAGGTGACATAATACACTACGTAGTCCAACCCAAACTAATATTTTCTAGTGTTCCTTGCATAAATTTGTGTCCCCACCCACTGACACACTATGACAACTACTCCTTTCAGCTTTTTCCTTTTTTTAGGGGTTGCCACAGTGAATGATTAGCACATTTGATTTGGCATAGGTTTTTACGTTGGATGCCATTTTTGACACAACAGAAAATACCATAATAAGTTTAAAATATCAAAGATCCCAGAAAAAAAAGTCTTTAAACAACTTTACCGCTGACTGGTAGAAACAACTGACTCTGAAGATGCATTCTGAAAACGATCAACGTCTCCTCACAAAAAAATGAACCACATCAATGATTAGATTTCTTTTGGAGCATCTGCTATACAAAAGTGATAGTAAAACAGACTGTGGGAGTTCCTTAAAGGTGAAAACGCACACACACACACACACACACACACACACACACACACACAACATTACCAATATCATCTGGAACTTGTGAGTTTGAGGAGTCATGCAAGAGCATGCTCTCTGGAGGATGACATTCTCACCACCCACCCCTCCTCTCTCTCTCTCCAGACTGTCAATCATATTGATGCAAGCCAGTTGAAGTCCTATATGTAGAAGAGGGTAAATAATATTTCCCTAAAAGCCGTGGACAGTTGTGAAGAAAGTGTCAACATTCAGGGTTTCAGGATGCTGGCCATTGTATGAAAGGTGAAAACTTACTGGTATTTGAGGACTGGATTGTCCAAAATAATGATAAAATGCTAAAAAAAATATATGTAGCCTATAGTATAGTATACAATTTTTTGACAAAGGCACGGATATCGCTGAAGAGTGACTGTCCTATTCACTGGCATCAACTGAGCCAGGGGCAAATACAGACGCTCTCCGACTTACGTTTTTAATTGGTTCCGGACGGCCGAAAGTAAGTTGAAAGCAAACGTAAGTTGTTATAGTGACGTATGACGTATGACGCTCATACTGTACTTTACACCCATAAATACCATTACCGTGTCTCATAAACATCCCTAAATCAATTATTATGAACATAACATTGTAAGATAATATCAAATATATTAAACAATATCAACATTAATTTCAAATAAGTCACTTATTTATACCGTCGCTTTACATGAAGCTTAAAACAGCTAATCAACGCTTACAATATGTGAGGCGCTCAAAACCGAAAGTAGTGTACTTGCTATGGGTTATACGGACTCCCAGTCTTTCAAGTGAGAAAGGGCGCCGTTGAACTCGTTTAGAACTCACCCTGCACTGATGTGAATCACCAGCAGAGTGGAGAGTTCTTTCTTTTCTGGATTCAGGTTTTCATTAATTTTACAACTCTCTTTGCTTAACTGAGTATGCATGGTAGATTGCGCCAATCTGAGCAGATTCATCTCTGTGTATGAGACTAGCACCCATGCTAGTAGGCTTACACTTCTGACCAACCATATTTGCTTAGGGTCACAAAAGTCCGCAAAACAGTGTAAACACAAAGATCACAGAGACAACATCTTAACATAAGGGTAACACACTATATAACTGATATATAATGCTATATAACAATATATATATATATATATATATATATATATATAACAATATATATATAACAATATATATATAACAATATATATATACATATATATATATATATATATATATATATAAAACTGAACTGGGAAGAAGGAGGGTCACGTTCAGTCTGTCGCTTGTAAACAATGGACGCAGCATCATTACGTCATTATGTCAGTGTACTACGTAGGTATGTCTAAACTCAAAATTTGACTTTTTTTTTTTGGAAAAAAAACACAAACGAATGAACGTAAGTCGGGGAGCGTAGTTTTACAGTACACAGGAACTTAAGCAAAACAAACAAACAGACATACAAACAAAGTAACTCCTCCCCCCTAAAACCAGATATTTATTTATTTGTTGAATAATGTCAGACCCCAGAGCTCTTTACACATACTAAGAGCAGGGCCACCTAAATGAGATTTTTAAGCTGTAATTTATACGTTAAACATTACAGAGACATGTCGGGTGAGCTTTGTGCGCCTCAAGTTTCCATGGTAAAATATTAAATAAGGTTTTTAAATATATTTTTACATTTTAAAGCACAATAATAATTAATCCATATGCTGATTGAAGCATTATCCGGATTTCTTCTTAAATCTTTGGACCGATTGGACAGTGTTGTTCTTGTGTAGTATATACTCATGACCATTTTCAGAAAATTCAGCAACCCCAAATTTATCATGAAAGGCTGTTACTATGTTTAACTTAAGCCTTAATTTATCAGTCATGACTGGTTTGATTTTTCCAGATGTTATTTGCACGTGTAGTGTCTGTGAAATATACTCGTATGCTTTGACTGTTATTGCTCAAAAGTGCCTAAATCTCTTCCTCTTGCTTTTTACGCTGAGGATTCAACTTCCTGCGACAAAGGGTCACCTCAGGTGGACACCATGGAGAATTACCCTTCTCAAAAACTGCTTATGCTTCTGATTCAACTTCCTGCAGCAGCGATTTGCTTTTCCAGCATAATCTAGAGATTTGCACCACATAGGAACTGATCTGAAAACCCCTGTTAACAATATGCTTATTTTTGGATATTTTTAATGCATGTAATATATTAGCTTAAACTACATTGTATATATATTCCTCTGTAAATAATATTTTGCTGTATGCTGTCAGCCAGAAGTGCATCAGTTCCATTTTGAGCCTCAAAATTTCTTGAAATTATCATATCTACATATGTATTTTTGTCAATGTTTATACAGTAGGCCCACATTTTTCGTGATGGTTCAGTTCCAGCCCTTCCCATGGATCATGAAATTCAGCGAGTTATTGACACGGTTTTAAAACCCTATCTATGATATTACATGTGCTAAAATATGCTTGTTAAACAAATTCTATAGACAATCTCACTCATTAATACAGTAATAATGCAGTAAAATGTAGTAATGATTCATGAAAATGCAGGGCGTTTGAGTGACATCATAGTGGCTTAAACAATTATTAAAAACTCACTAAAAAAATGTGAATTCACAATTCAAGCAATCACTTTGATGACGTGAGCAAAGGAGGAAAAAAAATAGTTCATCTGCAACCAATCAGCAGGAGGGAAAAACAAAAGTACATCATCTGCAACCAATCAGCAGGAGGGAGAAACAAAAGCTCTCCGCTATTGGTTAAATTTGAATCATGTGCTAGTTACTTCCGGGGCTGCCATGAGTATGCGGGGGCGTGAGTGCTGAACAGCGAATGGTCAAGGGCCAACTGTACCAGATTTATTCAGTATATAGTACATGTAAACAGGATGATCTGATGGTAAACCAAACACATTCATTTTCCAAGCTGCTTAATTCTGATTAGGGTCACAGAAAGAGTGGTCCCAGCACAAGCCAATTCTGGACAAGGGCAGGGTACACCCTTGACAGCTCACCAGGCTACTGCAGGAACAACACACACACACACACACACACACACACACACACACACATACAAAACCATTAACACTCCTGCCTAGGGGCAATTTGAAACAACCAATTAGCCGACTGTGCCTGTTTTGGTACTTCAGAAGGAAACTAGAGTACCTGCAAGCACAGGGAGAACATGCAGACTCCACAGAGAAACAGCTGTGCCTGGGAACCCAGCCCAGGCCTTCTTACTGTCAGGTGGACGTGCGAACCAGAGCGACACTGTGCCTCTCTAGATATTATTATTCATCCAGAATCTTTTCTTATTTTTTTATTGGTAGAAAACCATCAAATAATTGTTGGTATTCACCTACATGCGTACTTAGGTTCAACAATCCAGAGCAATGGAGAGTGTGGAAAAGAGGTGAAGAAGCGTGTGCAGGCAGGCTGGAATGGTTGGAGAAAAGTGTCCGGTGTGATGTGCGATAGGAGAGTGTCAGCAAGAATGAAGGGAAAAGTGTACAAGACGGTGGTGAGGCCAGCGATGTTGTATGGATTAGAAACAGTGGCGCTGAAGAAAAGGCAGGAGGCAGAGCTGGAGGTAGCAGAGATGAAAATGTTGAGGTTCTCTCTGGGAGTAACGAGGATGGATAGGATCAGAAATGAGTACATCAGAGGGACAGCACATGTAAGATGTTTTGGAGACAAAGCCATAGAGGCTAGATTGAGATGGTTTGGACATGTACAGAGGAGGGATAGTGAGTATATTGGCAGTAGGGTGCTGAGGTTGGAACTACCAGGCAGAAGGCCTCGAGGAAGACCAAAGAAGAGATTTATGGATGTGGTGAAGGAAGACATGAAGGTCGTTGGAGTCAGAAAAGAAGATGCGGAGGACAGGGTGAGGTGGAGGTGGATGATTTGCTGTGGCGACCCCTGAAGGGAGCAACCGAAAGTAAAAGAAGAATTCACCTACATGCAAACTCGTTCATGATTCATTGCTCATATTAGATAAGGTGAATAAATTGAAAATATTGTGAATCAATAATCAAACAGTTATAAAATTTGCCTTTTGTAACAGGTCTCAATTTGAATAATTCTCCATATTTTTCCGCCCCTGTCGATAAATACGTATCCTCTTGGGATAATACTGAAATTAAAACAGCGTACAACAAACACAGTTTGCAAGTTATTGATTTGGAAATCCTAGAAATTCAATAAACATCCAACTTCACAATGTTAACAAAGTTAGGCAAGACATATTTGAAATTTTTGGGAGGACCCCCCCCCCAAAAAAAAAAAAAAAACAACAAAAAACAAACAAACAAGAAAACCCCCCAAAACACTGAATGAGTTTCAAAAGATGCCAAGTGACAACAAAACTGTTAAGTTGTAAACAAAGTACATTTTGATTGGTTCCAACTTAAAAACGGGTCAATTTGCTGTTGCATATTCTTTTTTAGAATGGCTTGAATTGAACGAGCATTGTTTAACAGAAATATAAGATAGAGAAAATGAAGAATTAAAAGTAGTGTTTTGGAAATCTTACGTTTGTGCAAGAAGCCAGAGTGATTCCATCATAGCAAAGCAAATGTTGTTCCCATCAGGGCTACCACTGACTGGAATTTAAGCAATGAATCAAAAACAAGCTGTTTACCATCATAGAAAGTTCAGAATTCACTGAAACACACTCCATAAAAATCCGCTGATCCATGAAGTCGTGGAAAGCCAGGGGCTTTGCTCTGCACACGCAACTCAAAGTCTGACCTACATGCACGGATATATGTGTTACCCTCTCAAATTATTTCACTTTTCCCACAATTATTTCACACACACTTAGTCAATTACTCTTCTTTTGACTTGTGTTTTATACATTATCATACAAATCTCATCCATATCCATAGATATCTCATATCTCATCTAATAATGCTTCTCTGAGGATATGGAAAGGTGACACTGCTGTTTATCTGTGTAAAATCTGTGTGATAACAGAATAACACACTGTTTTTTTTTTCATAATACAGAATTGATCCAAGAGTGAAAATAAATGTTTTGGCAATCCTTTTGACAACAAGTTCTCTCTTGATGAAGCACACTCCCACCTACACATATTAGATTTTACATTTACAGCATTTAGCAGACACTCTTATCCAGAGCGACTTACAGATGCTTTAAAGTCTCTATCAGTGAATATATTCTTGTGCTGGTTTGTTAGAACACAGACTAACTATACCATCAGTTAAACTGCATTTTTTTTCCATTGGCGCGTGCAAGGTGTGATAAGTGCTTTGAGGTGGGAAGGTACAGGTTTGTTTTTGGCTTTGTAGGCAAGAATTAGTGTTTAAATTCGAATGCGAGCAGCTACAGGAAGCCAGCAAAGAGATTGTCGCAATGGTGAGGTATGGAACAATTTGGGATGGTTGAATTATGTGATTTAAAGAATTAGGAAGGATTTTATACCGACTGTACCCAATGGATGAAGTGATGTTTGTGATCTCCAAGTATGGGTGAAAAAAACCGTCCCACTGTTTAAGTGACGCATAGTAGATGATTTATCGCCACAATTATTTATTTATCTTTTTTGATGAAACTAAACGCATGCTTTTACCTGAAGTGAAAAGAATAACTCGCCAAAATATTTGAGGTTTCAACATGTAGAGTCTACTAATTACAGAATGAGAGTTCAGTACAAAGAAATTCTAGACTGTGACTTTGATGCACTGACCAAGCAATAGTGTGGTCAATACATTAAGGCCAAAAATCTAGAATTTCATGTACTGACCAAACGTACAAGGATAGCCAGTTATTTACTGTATGGCATTTTAGTAACAGCACACAAAATGAAAGAATTGGAGGTTGATGCTCAGGTCTGATAGCCGGAGGCTCTGCTGAGAGGGATACGCAGCATTTTACGTCTAATAGTCAACAACGCCACTGAGGTGAAGATCCAGATTAACCTCTCATCCAAAACACAAAAGCATGAACAATGGCCAGTAGCATTTCTTCTCACTGAAAGTATATGGTGCAACCTCGGAAAGATGTGTGGGTTCTTGAGCCGGTCCAGAATGTCCACATTCCCTTTGTTAATTGTATTTACGTGATTAAAAAAAAAAACAAAAAACATTTTGCTGTTCATGTGTTTTCAATCTGCTGTTCATCATTAGGACACCAACCAAGTCACTTCGTCCTTCTGCAAACTCTTTCGGAGAGTAGATTTCACTCTCTGAATGTTCATTATCATTCGTTACAAGCAGTGAATTTAATCTTTTTTAAATAAAAAGAGGGGGAAAAAAGAAAGATGGACTTTATCTGAAATGTGTGTTTTGCTCAAGTGCTGAATTCTGTATCATTTCCTGATGATCATTTACTTGTAGACTGGTCTGGTGAAATCCAAATACACACCAATATTATAACTTACAACATTTGATGCCTCCTCATTCAGAAAATATTAAAGCTGCCTATGACCCCATCTTATCTTTTTCTTTTTGCAGTTCTTAGTTTATTCTGTAAACTCTGGATACAGAGATAGTCGCAGCGCCCTTTTAAAGACATGAAGATTTTTTATTTTATTTTGATTAAACATTGTCTTTTGTAGGTAGGTAGTGGTGGCCTGGTGGTAAAGGGCGCTGGATCTCTGATCCTAAGGTTGGGGGTTCGAGTCCCACTCTCCACAAGCTTGTCACTGTCCCCCCCAGTGCAGCGAACTGGGTTATCAAAGGCGGGCCATGTCTCTCACTGTCTATGGTGAGAGGTTCATGTAAAAGAACCATTGCTGACTTTCGACAAGAGTAGCTGCAAAGCCGTCAGCGAGTTTCTGCCCCTTGCTAAAGGGTTGTATCAGGAAGGACATCCGACGTAAAAACCTATGCCAAATCAAGCATGCGAATCAAATGATTTCGCTGTGGCGACCCCTGATAAAGGGAAAAAGCCGAAAGGAAAAGAAGATTCTCTTTTGCAGGTATTCAGAGTCGACCACCATGTGAAATGAGCAATAATACAATTTGTCTTCAAATGCTGTCGGAAAATAACTGAATCGGCCAACTGTGAGTTCTTAAAGACTTCAATAAATAAATAAATAAATAAAACCCCTCGAAATTAGTTTTACACTTGATAGATTTGGCATTCAATCCTTAATTCATTCCACAGAAGAAAGGACTGCTAATGTGCAGAAAAATGAAAGTTTGATGATCGAAAGAAAATAAAGATGTGTTCAAAAAAGGAAAGAATGTAACCTGCATAGTAAAGCACAGACAAAATTGTAGTAAAGTAATAAAACTGATATCAATTAAACTGTAAGCAGTGTGTAAAGCTCAGGTGGAGCAATGTGTCAGGGTGGTGGCACCAATCTCTGTGACATCACATCATGGGGGGGAAAAAAAAAAAAAGGGACACCAAGTCTGGCCCCCAAAAGAGTGGTCTAAGTGGTCTGTCTATTATATTGTATGCCCCAAAATTAATCAGTTCCTATAACTGATGATATTATCCTTAATTACCATCTATCTATCTATTTATCTGTCTGTCTGTCTGTCTGTCACATCAGTATGAGAATATTTTGGTGGACATGTTATTTTTTTCACCATTTGATCTGTCAACATATTGCATCACCCTTCAAATATTTAACCACGTTCCAGCTGCTGTTTCATGTAAAGGAGGAGCAAAAAAGGAATATCTGATGATTCTGGCTCTCTAATCAAATATCTTTTCCAAGACTAATCTGGCTATTCTCATTGTTATGATTAATGATGTTCATCAGCACACTTGGAACCAATCTTGATTTCTAATAAAATTGCTAACCGCTAAAGCACCGATAAACATCAGTTGCAAACCCTTGGTTGGTCTCGCCTCGCCTTTATGATGCTGCATAAATAGAGCAAGGTTTTTCTCTTTCCCCTACCAGAGGCATATTTGAGGTTGTTTAGCAGGAGTTCAGGAGAATAATGAACCCAAAGAAAAATATCTACCTGGTGAATAGTGGTAATAGGGAGATGTAGGTGGTAGATTGTCTTTCTGGTGACATGCTAGCCAGCCTGGTGCCCGAAGGCCACATGATGCAAAAATCCCCTGTCATGTCATTCTACCATGTAAGAAAGCAAGTGCATTGCTTTCACTTCCATTGAACGTATAGTTCAAACCTGACTGGTGAAGACTAAAATGGATATATATATATATATATATATATATATATATATATATATATATATATTTTTTTTTTTTGCTCCATGAGCGAAGAAGCAGCCTAATCAATTTCATCTGGAATAAGACATCCCTAAAGGCTAAATATTCTAGTTAGCTAAAAATATGAGCTCGATCCTAGCAGGAGTACATTTTATGCACACAAAATGTGAGTGTTAGGTAGAGTATTAAATAGTACGGTTTTTAGAGCATGGATGTCTGAATTCCTTAAAGAGGAACATTGAACTACAGTGTAATTCTGATGCAAGGACAAGAAGTAATTATTATAAGTAATAAAGTAAGGAGTACTTAATATATACAGTGATCCCTCACTACTTCGCATTTCAGTTTCTGCGGCTTCAGTGCATCGCGGGTTTTTCAAAAATATTCGTCAAAAAAATAAATAAATAAGGACATTAAAGAAAAATAGGAGAAAAGTTAAGGAAAATGCCACAAAACAAGGCCAATTATGCAAAAAAACACCAAATAAAGAAGAACCGCAATCATGGGTAAGACTACCGACCTGACTGCTGTCCAGAAGGCCATCATTGACACCCTCAAGCAACTTTTTTTTTTAATCTCAAAAAATTAGCATATTTCATCCAACCAATAAAAAGTGTTTTTAATACAAAAAAGTCAACCTTCAAATAATTATGTTCAGTTCTGCACTCAATACTTGGTCGGGAATCCTTTTGCAGAAATGACTGCTTCAATGCGGCGTGGCATGGAGGCAATCAGCCTGTGGCACTGCTGAGGTGTTACGGAGGCCCAGGATGCTTCGATAGCGGCCTTAAGCTCATCCACAGTGTTGGGTCTGGTGTCTCTCAACTTTCTCTTCACAATATCCCACAGATTCTCTATGGGCTTCAGGTCAGGAGAGTGGGCAGGCCAATTGAGCACAGTAATACCATGGTCAGTAAACCATTTAGCAGTGGTTTTGGCACTGTGAGCAGGTGCCAGGTCGTGCTGAAAAATGAAATCTTCATCTCCATAAAGCTTTTCAGCAGATGGAAGCATGAGGTGCTCCAAAATCTCCTGATAGCTAGCTGCATTGACCCCGCCCTTGATAAAACACAGTGGACCAACACCAGCAGCTGACATGGCACCCCAGACCATCACTGACTGTGGGTACTTGACACTGGACTTCAGGCATTTTGGCATTTCCTTCTCCCCAGTCTTCCTCCAGACTCTGGCACCTTGATTTCCGAATGACATGCAAAATTTGCTTTCATCCGAAAAAAGTACTTTGGACCACTGAGCAACAGTCCAGTGCTGCTTCTCTGTAGCCCAGGTCAGGCACTTCTGCCGCTGTTTCTGGTTCAAAAGTGGCTTGACCTGGGAAATGCGGCACCTGTAGCCCATTTCCTGCACACGCCTGTGGCACGGTGGCGCTGGATGTTTCTACTCCAAACTCAGTCCACTGCTTCCACAGGTCCCCCAAGGTCTGGAATCGGCCCTTCTTTCACTTTTTCCTTCCCACAGACGTCCCACTGAGGTGGCTTGATAGAGCACTCTGGGAACAGCCTATTCGCTCAGAGATTTCTTTCTGTGTCTTACCCTCTTGCTTGAGGGTGTCAATGATGGCCTTCTGGACAGCAGTCAGGTCGGCAGTCTTACCCATGATTGCGGTTTTGAGTAATGAACCAGGCTGGGAGTTTTTAAAAGCCTCAGGAATCTGTTGCAGGTGTTTAGAGTTAATTGGTTGATTCAGATGATTAGGTTAATAGCTCGTTTAGACTACCTGAACATGATATGCTAATTTCTTGAGATAGGATTTTTGGGTTTTCATGAGCTGTATGCCAAAATCATCAGCATTAAAACAAGACCTGAAATATTTCAGTTGGTGTGCAATGAATCTAAAATATATGAAAGTTTAATTTTTTCTCAATACATTACAGAAAATAATGAACTTTATCACAATATGCTAATTTTTTGAGAAGGACCAGTATAACGCACATACACTGCCCTGTATAATTATTGGCACTCGTAGTTAAGATGTGTTCTTTAGTTTCTAATAAATTCGATTCAAATTTCTTCTAAATACTATTGGACCACAATGGGGGGGGGGGGTGTAATTATTTTACGCCAAAATCATATGCGGCACAATAATTACCCTCCCTGATGTTAATACTTTGTACAGCCACCTTTTACCAACAAAACATCACCTGATCTCCCTCTATAATGTTTCCCAAGATGGGGGACAGAAAGAGGAACTTGGACTTTTTCTTCTGTGCAAAATCTCTCTAAATCATCCAGTGACCCGCTCCTCTCCTCTTCAGCTCACTCCACAGGGTTTCAATGGGGTTGTGCTCTGGGGGCTGAGATGGCCATGAGAGGAGCTTGATTCTGTGTCTGGTGAACCATTTCTGTGTAGATTTGGCCACATGTTTATGGTCATTATCTTGCTGAAAGACCTAGTGGTTACTCATCTTCAGCATTCAGGCCGAGTCCACCAGATTTTGTTTTAAAATGTCCTGGTATTTCAAAGCATTCATGATGCCATGTACCCTAACAAGGTCCCCAGGGCTTTTGGAAGAGAAACAGGCCCACAGCATCACCATTCCTCCCTCAGATTTCACAGTGGGCATGAGGTGCTTTTCTGCATGCTCATCTTTTGTGTTCTGCCAGACCCACATAGAGTGTTTGTTGCCAAAAAGCTCCATCTTGGTCTCATCTGACCAAAGTGAGAAAATATTTTTTTTTTCTGTGCAAGCCTCCCAATCAGCTTGTTGGCATGTAGATGGCACCCAATGGTTGTTTTGTGTCCCAAAGATGCTACCATTTCTTGTGATTCTTTAACGGTGAGCTTTGGGGAAATGTTTATTTCTCTTACCATCCTCCTCACTGCACATGGTGGCAGAATAACCTTGCGTCCTCGCCCCAAAAAAATTGTGCACCACAAACAATCCGAGTTCATAATCAAACCCCAGACCATATTGCATCACACTGAGGTTTTTAGGTCAAAATAATATTTCGTATGAGCTTTTGCAGAAAAGACTTCAAGAAAAATCAGTCTCCTCAACCTTCAGCACGGGTGCTGAATGCACCATACCTTCGTAAACCACAGCAAAGTAGCTCTGCAGACTTCTCTAAGTTCCACAGAAATTGTACATGCTCACTGCCCCATGTAACATTACACACCCACTCAAGTTGGGGACGCCCTTCCATTTATGTTTAGCCACTCTGGCATGCATCTTTTAATTTGGCCTGATAGGGAAACATTCATTTATTTAATTGAAAATATGGTTGATGTGGATGCATTAAGGCATAAGTAATCGAAAAACGCGAAAAGGTATCCTTTTCATTTGCCATATCCGTTGAATTGAAAGAATATTTTGAATTTCGTGATTAAGTGCCAAGGTGAAAGTAACTTGATTTCCAGCACCAAGTATTGATAATACAGGGATCCCTCACTTTCTGCGGTTAATTGGGACCGAGATCCCCACACGACCATCGAAATCCACAAAGTCGGATTACACCCCCCCCGACTGACGTATACGTACATGTATATGTGTATATAATATAAAAAAATACATATTCCATGCTATAAATGCTTCTAATAACAATTAAACATGAAAAAAAATAAGATGTTTATAAAATATAAATACACACACATACAGATGGTATTGCATGAGAAGTAGACGACACACATACGCGCGCATGCACACACAGATGCAACAATGTACGGAAGTAGTTTTGATGGGAGATTTTGGGTTGTTTTTTTGTTTTGTGTTGGTTTAGTTTTTTTTTTTGCATAATTGGCCTTGTTTTTGAGGCATTTTCCTTAGCTTTTCCCCCTGTTCTTCCTTAATTTCCTTATTTTTTAATTCGTTGAATATTTATTATTTATTTTTAAAACGACCATATTTTTAAAACGACCATGATGCACTGAAGCCGCATGAATTGAAGCGCAAAGTAGCGAGGGATCCCTGTATTATAATATTGTATTCATATTGATAATACAGGATGGTACATACACGCACGTGCGCACACACACACACACACACACACACACACACACACACACACACATACGCAGTGTATGTATGTATGTGTGTGTATATATATATATATCACTGTCTTGTTTTCTCTAACTGCTGCTATCTTTTATTTGGTGCATCGCTGAATTTGATGTACTGGGCTGTCAGCAGTTATTGGTGTTTTCATTTGTTCATTCATCTTCAAAAACCACTTTATCCTGGTTAGGCTTGTGGTGGATCCTGAGCCTATTTCTAGATCTCTGAAAGCTTGAAATGGAAAACTACTTAGATCAATAAAGAGTAGCTGATGACAATTCAGAGGAGCCAAGCCATTATGTTTTTATGCAGGAAATTCACATGGCTGGGAGCTCTGGGTGGTGCTACCAGCAGTGTTCATGTCCACCCACAGTCTGACTTATTATCCTAACAGAAGGCATGTTGGAGGAATGAGGATTGTGTGTTTACACGAAATAAAACAGACAGAATGAATAATGCATCAACATTTATCAAGCAAAGCAATGTTCATTATGGATAACTAGTTCTCCTCCAAACATAGCATCCAGTGCCTTTTTTGTACGGCATGCTCCATCATTACAATGTGTGGGGACAAACAGTTGTTGAAACAACAGAGCTCTTTGCTCAGGTTTCGGAATTGAATTCAGCTTAAAAGCCAAAAGAGAAATTTGGAGGACATGGGCATCGTAGTAGAGCTTAACTGACAATAAACGAGCATAACAGAGCCTGGTGCAGACCGTGGTTGGGGAGCTTGATGAACTTGTAAACACGATTCTTTTGGATGCAGGCTGCCTTTTTTTTTTTTTTTTTTTTTACACCAATCATGGTCCAGGTGTGGTCATAAATTATGGTGCTCCACATTTTTTTTGAATCGTGGCGATTGTGGACATTGTGGCCCCCGTGTAAGCCCAGAGTAATCCAACTTGGGAACATGCTTATAAGTTGGAGATGGAATGTTGGAATGCCCATCATGAAGGTACTTTCAGAGGTAGTTGTCTGTCTTCCTTTCGGCTTTTTCCCTTTTACTCGGGAGTCGCCACAGCGAATCATCTGATTCGCACATTTGATTTGGCAGAGGTTTTTTTTACGTCGGATGCCCTTCCTGTCACAACCCTTTTTTTTAGCAAGGGACAGAAACACGCTGACGACTTTGCAGCTACTCTTTACGAAAGTCAGCAATGGACAGTGAGAGACATGGCCCGCCTTTGATAACCCAGTTAGCCGCACTGGGGGGACAGTGACAACCTTGTGGAGAGTGGGACTTGAACCCCCAACCTTTGGATCAGCAATCCAGTGCTCTATACCACTAGACCACTAGACCACCATTGCCCCCTTGTTGTCCAGTTGTCTAGCCACCAATAAATGGAAAAAAAAAAAAAAAATAAAAGCTGCCAAAGAATCATGAGATAAAATTTCAGGATTCAGAATGAGACAAAAATTCCTGAAAAACACACACTATATTAAAAAGCACTCTTCATTTATTTGAACAAGAAAAAAATTCACATATTGTTGAATTGCTCTGTATTTTACTTTACTCATTGGAAGTCCAATAACTTGGGCTCATTTTGGTTGGCATGCCCAAAATTTAAAACGGGTTCTCTATGGTGATCAGAGAATTACAAGTATCTCAGTGTGATGGATCTCCGTGGGTCTGGTATCTTTAGAATGTATGGGCAATATGACATGAATGATGTACATCATAAGCTGTGATCTTTCACCAGTGCAACCAGATGTAATGTTTATGCAAGACTTTAAAGTGATATGATAGCTAACACTCTCCACCACCATCATTAAAACAGCACCGCAGGGAATGTCTTTGGGAAGAATGGCGCTCATTTCTCCAGTATAGATCCAGAGACATGTAGAATCTTTTCAAATGTGTATCTAAACTCTTCTGGCAGCTCGTGGACACTCAGCACCTTACTATGACACTTTGTTATTTTTTCCGCCCTCAGCTTGCACAATGTTTGTTATTAGCTGCTGTTGTTTTTCTTGGCTGACCTATTAGAAGCCTACTTTTACTGATTGATACTGAAGGAACAGTCCTTTTCTGAACTGCTTAATCCTAATGAAGGTCGCAGGGAGGCAGGTGAGAGGTTCATGTTAAAGAACCATTGCTGACTTTCGGCAAAAGTAGGCTGCATAGCCATCAACGTGTTTCTGCCCTGCGATGGCCTGGTGAACAGTCCAGAGTCAGCCGAGATGGCTGCCAGCCTCCCCGTAACCCTAATTCGGATTAAGCGGTTCAGAAAATGAATGAATGAAAAAGCTTTTCGCAATAATAAACACTCAAGGGTACTGACTAGACCCATCATTATTAATCTTCAAATCTCCAAAGCCATTATACAGCAATCTTTTTCATAAACTCTTTTTTTTTTTTTAAATCCACATCATTGGGTCTTTTTTTTTTTTTTTTTTTTTTTTTTTTAAGTAAAATTACTCATGACACCATGTAGTGGCTATTGGGGGCTTATTTGAAGGTTATTAGTTATTTGAATTCAAAGGCGTGGAATGAGCTTTGCACCACCAGTGCTTCAATCAGAGCTGGGCGGAAAGCGAGGATGTGTGTTGCATCCTCATAGCTTCATGACTTTAAAAAAAAAGATTCATGTACAACATGTACTATAAATTCACTTTGATGTAAAGAAGTCCTTCACGACATAACAAAATCAAAACACAGCACCAACATCCGAATACCACAGCCAACAATTACATAAATACACTTGGCTGTGTATTTGTCACACTGGAAATGTGGATGCTAATATAGGCAAATAACAAACAGACGATGCCATGGTAACCATGGTAACAGTTCTGTACTCACAGAATGGTAGCCTCTAGTGGCCATATGTGTGAATGTCTGATGGAGCTGTGGCAGAAAGTTCACTTCTCTAGGAGGTTTAGAGGTTAATCTCTGTGGTAGTCATTCTTATTAACTTTGTAATAAACAGACATGATCCGCACAGCTTATTCAGTAAAAAGAGCCCAATGCTTTAAATGGAATACAGCAAACTACAGATTCATTGGTCCTGCTGCTGACATTTACTTGAATGCAAGTTGAATGATACATTTTTGACTGTTAGTTTGTTAATTTCCCCAGTGAAACAATCCGAGTCAAGGTACCACTTTGAAGAACTTAACGAAATTAACTGAGACAAATGATTTCAAACATACTGTAATTTTAGATAATAGATTAATATACTGCATAATGCAGATTTTAAAGCAGCCATAATATTTAGATTTGTTAATAAACACAACGAATGAGTAAATAATGAGCATTTTTATTGGAATCTATATGTGTACATCCTTACTGATAATTCCAGCTTGATAACTAGCAACGGCGAAAGGAAAAGCAGATGTGATCAAGCTGGAGTTTCATCTTCCGCAGTTGGTAAATTTTCCCGATTCATAATTATTTAGTTACATGGATACTTATGCAGGTATGCCTCGGCTTACGTGATTAATTGGTTCCGGGAGAGACGACTTAAGTCGAAAAATGACTTGAATCGAATTAGCTTGTCTCTAGGCTAGGCTAAGGCGGAACAGTGGCGTAGTGGTTAGCACGTCCGCCTCACAGCAAGAGGGCCTGGGTTCGATTCCCAGCCTGGGCGTTTCTGTGTGGAGTTTGCATGTTCTCCCTGTGCTTGCGTGGGTTTCCTCCGGGTGCTGTGGTTTCCTCCCACAATCCAAATACATGCACAGAAGGTTAATTGGTCGTTCTAAATTGCTCATAGGTTCGCATTGTGCAGAAGGCAATGGCAAACCACTGCACTAATCCTGCCAAGAAAACCTCCATGAAGATGATAACCAGGGCGTTATCCTTCATGGCGGATTGCCA
This sequence comes from Plotosus lineatus, assembly GCA_024760905.1. Taxonomy (NCBI): domain Eukaryota; kingdom Metazoa; phylum Chordata; class Actinopteri; order Siluriformes; family Plotosidae; genus Plotosus; species Plotosus lineatus. The sequence continues at coordinate 63,231,489 of CM045732.1, forward strand.
ATGGCCGTTCTACAACTCAGGCACTATATATATATATATATATATATATATATATATATATACACACACATATATACACAGTGATCAATTGCTACTTTGTGCTTCAGTTTCTGCGACTTCAGTGCATCGCGGGTTTATCAAAAATATTCATCGAAAAATGTGAAAAATAGGGGAAAAGTTAAGGAAAATGCCACAAAACAAGGCCAAATATGCAAAACAACACCAAATAAACAAAAAACAACTCAAAACCCCCCAACAAAACTACTTACGTTTTTATCTGAGGTGTGCATTTGAGTGTGTGCGCGCACGTCTGTATGTCTGTGTGTGTGTGTGTGTGTGTGTGTGTGTATGTGTGTGTGTGTGTATGTGTGTGTGTGTGTGTGTATGTATGTATATATATAATATATATATATATATATATATATATATATATGTCTCAGCTACTAGCAGCAACTCTTTACGAAAGTCAGCAATGGTTCTTTCCATGCCTCTCACCATAGACAGTCAGAGACATGGCCGCCTTTGATAATCCAGTTATAACCCCATATATATATATATATATATATATATATATATATATATATAATTATAATGATGCAAACTTTATTTATTTATTTTTTGAAAACTGACATAATAAAGAACGACTTAACTTGAAACGACATAATTCAAGGTATACCTGTAGTTATGTATCAGAGGCTGGCGTTAGAGCACAGTGTTGTAGTGCTGTAAAACTCTGCAGTAGTACTTTTAAAGTTAACCTAAACTTCCTTAATAAATTACAAAAGCTTCATTTATACAGTAGCTTTTAAAATAATTAAATAAAAACATTTTATAATTTTTTTTAATTGTCTCACCACTTTGTATTTGGCAGATGTAAAATGATAATGGCACGTACTTCAAGCATGAGTGAAGACAGGTGTGCTGGCGGTCATGTAATATGTCAGTAATCAGATGACTGTGATAGGTGAAAGGGATGCTGGGAAGTGTACTATATGTCTTGTGTGTAAGCTGACTATGTGACTTTTTTCAATGTATAATAGTTTGTCATGACTAAAACAAACAGATTCAACTCAAAATTAACATATAACATTTAACTTTACAAAGCTAAATATAAAATTGTATTCATTTTTAAAATTTGATATTTGAAACTGGCATTAAGTTTACTGTTGTTTTTGTCAGTCTTTCACTTATCACTGCTTTCTTCTTCTTCTTCTTGTCCTTTTGGCTTTTCCCTTCAGGGGTCGCCACAGCGAATCATCTGCCTCCATCTCACCCTATCCTCTGCATCTTCTTCTCTTACACCAACTGCCTTCATGTCCTCCTTCATCACATCCATGAATCGTCTCTTTGGTCTTCCTCACGGCCTTCTGCCTGGTAGTTCCAACCAGAACATCCTCCTACCAATATACTCACTATCCCTCCTCTGAACATGTCCAAACCATCTCAATCTAGCCTCTCTGACTTTGTCTCCAAAACGTTTTACATGTGCTGTCCTCTGATGTACTCATTCCTGATCCTATCCATCCTTCTTACTCCCAAAGAGAACCTCAACATTTTCATCTCTGCTACCTCCAGCTCTGCCTCCTGTCTTTTCCCCAGCACCACTGTTTCTAACCCATACAACATCGCTGGCCTCACCACCGTCTTGTACACTTTTCCTTTCATTTTTGCCTCTTGATATGACTCGCATGTTTTATTTGTCATTTGTTTTACGCCGGATGCCCTTCCTGATGCAACCCTCCGCATTTATCTGGGCTTGGGACCGGCGTGAGGGAGAGACACTGGCTTGTGCCCCTCCCTCACGGCTGCATTCACTTATCCCTGCTTTATTGTTTGGTATTAAGCGCAGGGTTGAAGAACATTGCTGAAAATCCAACAATCCAAGCAAGCAACAGCATTGATGCCTATACAGTAGTGTGATTTTCGGACAGGATAAATGTTTATTCTAATAAAGTCAAAGATAATTACACAGCTTAATTATTCACGTGTAGCATTTGTGGTGATCAGTTGCTCATTCACACCCAGTTGGTGTGAATACACACAACTCTGTCGTACACAGATGTGACTGAGTGAACAGATGGTCACAACATGACTTAATTGAATATAAAGTGTATCGCCAAAGGGATATATCTTGTAAAGCTTTGGTCAGGCTTCAGAAAATTAATACTTAAAAAGAATTCAAATACAACAAAATCGGAATGTCTACTTTATGTCCACCTTTCCAGATGATTTTGGGTTTTTTTTTCAGAATGTTTGGAGAAAAGTTGGATTAAATTAATGAATGGCGGCACGATTAGCACGTCCACCTCACAGTAAGAAGGTCCTGGGTTCGATTCCCACCCTGGGCATGTTCTCGCCGTGCTTGCATGTGTTTCCTCCAGGTACTTCGGTTTCCTCCCACAGTCCAAAATCATACACAGTTGGTTAATTCGCTGTTCCAAATCTTCCCGGGAGTCCCCGGAGGAAACCTACACAAACACCGGGAGCCCATGGAAACTTCAGCACAGAAGCACCTGAGCTGGGAATCAAACTCGGGACCTTTTTGCTGTGAGGCGGACGTGCTAACTGGGCGGCCGTTCATTAATTTAATCCAACTTTCCTCCAAGAAATCAAAAAAATAAAAACATTTAAAAAATTACTAATTTTTCTTGGGCTCATCTTGGCATGGGTTGTATGTGGGGGGCAGTGGTGGTCTAGTGGTATAGGGCACTGGATCACTGATCCAAAGGTTGGGGGTTCAAGTCCCAATCTCCACAAGGTTGTCACTGTGCTGGGCCCCCCCAGTGCAGCTAACTGGGTTATCAAAGGCCGGCCATGTCTTCCACTGTCTATGGTGTGGGGCATGTAAAAGAACCATTGCTGACTGATGAAAGAGTAGGCTGCAAAGCCGTCAACGTGTTTCCGCCCTGCAATGGCTTGGCGAGCTGTCCAGGGTGTACTCTGCCCTCGCCCGAAATTGGCTGGGATGGGCACCAGCCTCCCTGCAACCCAAATTAGGATTAAGCGGTTACAGAAAATAATGATGATGATAATTTTTCATGTGCTCATTTTAGTAGCATCATGGAGATATGGTTAGCATAAGCAAACTGAACATAATCGTGTGTGTGACTGGTTGTATGTGGTCTGACTTGTTCAGGATGTACCCCGCCTTCAGGCAGCCTCGGCTGAGATTCCTACCTTGTTTTGGTTATTTGATATAAAGTATATAGTGTGAAACACTTTGGTATCATAATAAAAACTGTGATAGAAACCATGTTTGTGTGGTTCCAACATGAACTAGAGCTATATTACGAAAAGATAGGTATAGATCTGTATGAATATTAAGGCCATTAATTCAGATCTAGAAGGTGAAGCTTAAGCTCACTGTGCAGCTATTAAACTGATGATGGAGAAGGATATGAACTCTTCTGGCTTCACAGATGGTGAAATAAACTGTAGGCTCCGTTATCTGAAATATCCCAACACAGCATATTTCTGACCCCGATTATAGGGGCAATGGAAAGAAATTTCCCCAAAGTCATCTTTCCCAAGTCAGTCACCTAAGTCAGTGTTTTCATTTTTGATTCTGAAAGCAGAGGCCATTCCATTACTGAATGTTTTACAGCATGCCATGATGCTGAGACAGTCCGCGGGGATTGAATTATATGAATCAGTTTGAAACAGTGTGCACACACGAATCAGCAGAAATTGCAGAATTCCGACTTTAAGTATGTGATATATGAGACTAGACGAACCCCAGGAGCTCCTCTTGTTTGAATGCATTCAGAGTCACTTTCTAATACACGTAGCACTGGGATTTCTATTCTCTACATTGCCCGAACACCAAGATTGCTTATGCGATCCCTTCTTTCTTTCTCTCTTTCTTTTTTTTTCTTTTTTTCTGTCTTTCTTTCTTTCTTTCTTGCTAGCTTATTAATATAGATAATGCAGTGTGCGCTTCAAGATAATGGATTGCTGAGATAAATGGATTGTGAGACACTTGAAGATAGATAATAGACTCCGGGGTCACCGTGTGGAAGCAAGATTGAAGGATGAACAGTGACAGTAGGAGTAGCACTGGATTTGCGGTGTTTGAACTGTATAGATCTGGATAGATTGAAAGAGGCTTGGGGTATAGAAACAACTCAGCCAAAAACTGTTCAGGGAAAATTTGGGCACTTACATGTATGATATCTTAAACAATTTCATATAACTAGATCCAAGCTGTGATTAAAAAAAAAAAAAAATATATATATATATATATATATATATATATATATTGTATTTAAATAGTTTAGTTAATCCATGACCTTATGGGCTTAGTATCTCTTATCTACCTGTTTTGCATCTAGTTTTGATCCTGTGTCTTTTTCTAAAATACGATAACAATAACAAAACCACCTGAGTGGTGGAATGATTGTGCACATGCAGGATATCTTGGCACTGCTACACTGATTCATAGAAAGTTGAAAAGTCCAAGATTAGGTGTTAAGAAACAGAAGCCATATGATTTCAAAATACCGTATTTTCCGGACTATAAGTCACACTTTTTTCATACTTTAGTCGAAGCTGCGACTTGTACTCCAGAGCGACTTATATGTATAATTTAATATATAATATGTATAAAATATAATATGTATAAATTATTACATATAATTCTGTTCGCCATAATAATAATGAACATAACTTCACATGTTTATTTTTACACTCAAGACCCTGAGAAAGGGAAATAGCTGAAATGAAAAGAAGAAAAACCACAAGAAGGCAACAAGAGGGAAGAAAAACGGAAATCATTATTACTGCAATGAGGAAAACAAAAAAGCTAATCGCGGGCTAAAAGCTAATCGCGGGCTAAAAGCTTAATCGTGGGCTAAAAGCTTAATCGTGGGCTAAAAGCTATATGGTCACAGCTTTGGGAATGAGCTCGCACATGGGTGCTTGAGCAACATGCCTCAGGGAGAGGCTTGTCAACAGTGCAGTTGCGTCTTCATGTCCAGGTAGTTGTCAAGGAGATGAATAGTAATGACTTTGCGTGAGGACTTTCTTGGTGTTACTGCTTCATGCAACGCAACCACCTCTCTATCAGAGCAAGGACCACAATGTTACAAAAACTGCCAGCAGATTTCCAAGCCAAGGTAGACAGTTTCCATGAGTTTGCGACTTATAGTCCAGTGCGACTTATATGTGTGTGTGTTTTTTTTTTTTTTTTTTCTTTTTTTTTCCCCTTCTTCTTAATTACGCATTTTTTGGCCAATGCGACTTATACTCCACAGCAACAAATAGTCCAAATTAGCCCAGTATTAGCCCATTTTATTCTCCCTCTCTCTTTCTCTCTGTCTCTCTCTCTCTCTCTCTCTCTCTCTCTCTCTCTCTTTCTCTTTTTCTCTCTCTCACACACACACACACACACACACACACACACCATTTATGCACCTAACACGTAAATATGAGTTGCTTTTAATCAATATGCAGGGAAAAAGACTTTGTAAGGACATACACTTCTAAAGTCATGTCAAAATATGTATGCATGCTGGGTTACATCATGCTTTTTTAGACTTCTAGTGCTCTCGCCATCCCAGTGTGCACTTTGAAAGGATTCATATTTCTTTCCCATACTGAAAATCAGCTATAGGCCTTTTGTAAACAGGGATCTTAAGAGTGCTGTGTCTGCATATTCTGCCGAGGATGTTTTTGTTGCTTGACTTCAATGCATTTTGTAATCTTTTTCCTTCTACATTCGCAAACTCCTTCTGAACTATGGCACTTATTTCACCTGTTCAGTGAACAAACAAAAAAGTGAGAGAGTAAACTACCTTTCATTGAGTGAAACATCAATCATTGGTTTCCTTCATGCAGTAGTGGAAGGCTGGACTTACTGATGGACACTTGATTACTTTTACATTGTTGTCAAGCCATTTTATTACAAAATTGGATGTATATTTGGGATTAGAGCCGCAAGTTCTGTAAGTTCATTTTGTTTGTTTTTACTTTTTGGCTGATGTCTAAAGGTGAAGCTTCAGTTTTTTTAGATAATCTTTCTTCAACATCCACAAATGCAGCTAACTGGGTTATCAAAGGCCGTCCATGTCTTTCACTGTCTATGATGAGAGGTTCGTGTTAAAGAACCATTGCTGACTTTTAACAAGAGCAGCTGCAAAGCCGTCAGCATGTTTCTGCCCTGAGATGGCCTGGTGAGCTGTCCACGGTGTACTCTGTTTTTGCCCCCCCCCCCCCCATGTCTAATAACTGCCCATGTGTACTGGGAGAAAAATTGTACCTCAAACTTACTAATTTTATTCGATCAGTTTCTGTAACTGTAAAATGAGGCTTTCACTGCCTGTAAAAGTGAGTTTACACAGTATTTCAAGACCTGCTGCTAGTGGGGAATGTCTACAATGTTCATCATTAACAACACATTTGATTATTCCGCTGTGCTTTAAAAAACAGGAAAATATTTTGAAATGTGAAAATGTTTAAAGGAACAGCCGAAAGGAAAAGAAAAAGACCGGAAGGGAAACGTAAGGGTTTTTTTTTTATTTTTTTTTTTAGCTTTTTAGCTTTCATATAAGTAGTTTGGTTGATACCACAAAATGAATATCACAAATACCAGTAAAACTCTTTTATTGTTCTGTTATTATTCATGTTTTCTACCTTGATGGTAATAAGCACTTGCCACTCTGCTTGTAACATTTTAATAAGGGGTCATTCAACATTTTCAACAGTTTCCTAAGCGTACAAAACGTACACTACGAAGGAGGGGGTAAGATGCACCTTGTGCACCTGCACCCCCCCACATTAGGAGTTCAATTCCACTGGACAAGAAATTATGTGTATTCACAATCTTATAAATAAACTTAATGACTGTTATTGAAGAGAAAGACGGAGATAAGTTCCACACGACTAGAGTCAGGAAGTAAATCGGAAGTTAACATGTAATGGGCACTGCGCATGTGCAAACCCGAGCTGACCAATCAACAAACATAATATTATCAGTCAGCAATAGCTGAACACTGTCCATCAAACAAAGTACAAGGATGAGAATAAAGCACAGTTTGTTCGTACCGCCTCCGGCTCCTGCACATGTGTTAGATCACAAACGTTGACGCACAAAGAATGAATGGCTAAAATAATCATAAGCCATCCAGCCTGGATCTGTAGCCTAATGCTCAGTACTTTTATAAAATTAATAGCATGTTTTTGTGCTGTAAATATGTATTAATATTTGTTTGTGCCTTTGAATAGATAAATAACTTTAGCTCAATTTGTAAATGTATTTTGCACATGTACTTGCAGATGTAGTTTGAAATATATTTGAGAATGTTTTTGGGTTGAACTGTAATATTTGATTCGTCTTCTGAGAGTAATAGATGAATCGTCTTCTGCTGAAAAACTGTGCGTGTTGTTGGCGTGAGATTCCATGTTGTTGATATCATATAATATGCTGTGATATGCATGCACTATATTTCATGTGGTACTTTGAACCAGCCCAGTGACGTCACGGTAACTTTGTGTAGGCGGGCACTTAGCAGTGGCGGCTTTCGGGTCGATAACTTATACGGCAAGCAAATAAAACAAAACTGCTGTGTGTGAAATGGTTTATTTTTGAATACTACCCAACCCGGTATCAGCTGCTGAAACATCAGAAGGCAGCTGATCACAAACTGAAGCATGGTCGCCTAAAAGCCAATGACCAATAAAAAAGGCAGATAATTTGAATTATATTTTAATATAAAATAATATTATTAAAAACAGTCATTTTTATTATTAAAACCAAATGTCTTAATATTAAAGCAATTTATTGATAATTATTATTTGACTAGTGTATAAAAGAGGTATTGATCAAGGAAATTCATTGATTTATTTTATAAAAGAGGTTTGACCATTGTTTTGTTTCATATCTTATTAAAAAATCCTGTCGCGAGATCATCAACATTTATTTGTACACTTTGGGCGTGTGTTAAAAAAAAGTGTATTCTCTGTACACTTGGGAAAATGTTGACCCGCCCCTAAGCGCCCACCCACTCCAATTTTTAAAGCGCCCTGGGCAGTTATCACATCGAATATGGTCGATTGTTATACGTCATAGTGACATTTTTGGAAAAACCTCACAACATGACTGTGTCAATCTCAGAGAGAGTGCACCATTACAGCACATGCTTTGCTTTTCACAATGCAGAAGATGAGTAACAAATTTACACGATAAAAATACAGAGAGGCCCCAAAAAAATGGGAATTTTTGAAGTGCATATTGGCAGACATGAGCAAGTGGCAACACTGCGAGACAGTGACCATGAGCAAGGAATCACTCTGCCATTTTAGTAACCATGGATCAGTGGAACGGACAACAGCATGCGTTAGCCATGAAAATGTTTTATAAAAACGTTGATAGTTTGACAGTTGCGCAGAGGGAGTTCCGACATTTTTACAACTTAGGATGTCATGGTGCTGTTCCATAAAAACATGCGGCAAAATGTTGAATTAATAACTTTGAAGAGAGTGGATCGGCCCTAAAGAAGAAACCAACTGGACGACCAAGAAGTGCTCGTACTCCACAGAACATTGATGATGTACACGAGTCTGTCTCACGAAGCCCATGGCATTGAATTCGTAAGCAATCAGCTGTAGTCGAAATGTCCCGGGACAGCGTTTGCAGGATTCTTACTTTAGATTTGAAATTTCATCCATACAAGCTGCAGATAGTGCAACAACTGAGAGAAAAAACAATTACCAGCTGCCATTAGAATTCTGTCAACAAATGATAAACATAAACAATGACGACGAATTTCTAAGCAAGTTAGGGATGTTAGATGAGGTCCATTTTCATCTCACAGGTTACGTGAACAAGCAGAACTACCGTTACTGGGTAGGCACAAATCCCAATGAAGTTCATGAGCGCCCTCTATACAATACACTAGTAACATGAGACAGTATGATATGCTGTTTCATTACACTGGATCATCGGACCTTATTTTTTTGAAAATGAACAGGGGATCTGTCACTGCAGATCGTTACATAGAGACGTTACAATCCTTTGTTACACCTGAATTGAACAACAATTTTCCACACGTTCAAGAAACATGGTTTCAACAGGATGGAGCGACATCACACACTGCATGGCAATCACTGGAGGCTGTACGAGAATTGTTCTGTCACCACGTGATCTCAAGATTCGGTAACGTGCCCTGGCTTCCTAGATCGCCAGATTTGTTCATTTGTGATTTTTTTTTTTTTTTTTTTTTTTTTTTCTTTCTATGGCTATCTCAAGAGTAAAGTGTGCACAACTCGACCAAGAACTCTGGATGATTAAAACAGAGAATTCAGGATGAAATTCACAGTACCTCAGCTGAGATGTTGCAGCGGTCAATGAGGAATCCGAACAGCAGATTTCAAGAATGCATTCGTACAGGAGGACGCCATCTACAGGAAGTAATTTTAAAAAAATGAAAATTTGATCATTGTTTCTTGAATGGCATGTCTTAAGATTTCAATTACTCTGAATAAAATATTTTTCCATCACCCTTGGGTTTATTGGATTGTTAAAAAGTTCCCTTTTTAGTGTCACTGTATAAACACAACACTTTTGCTTTGCTCCCATTTTCCATGAGCTGAACTCAAAGATCAAAGGCCTATTTCTCCCAAATATTGTTCACAAATCTGTTTAAATATGTGTTAGTGAGCACTTGTCTGAAATAATCAATCCACCTCACAGGTATGGCATATGAAGATACTGATCAGGCAGCATGAATGTTGCACAGGTGCGCTTTAGGCCAGTCACAATAAAAGGTCTCTCTAAAACGTGCGGTTTTATCACACAGCACAATGCCACAGATGTTGAAAATTTTGAAGTAGTGTGCAATTGGCATGCTGACTGCAGGAGTGTCCACCAGAGCTGTTGCCAATGAATTTAATGTTCGTTTCTCTTCTATCAACCATTTTCAAAGGTTTTTCAGAAAATTTGGCAGTACAGATCTCACAACCCCACCACACCAGAACCTCTACATCCTGTATCTTCACGAAGTCTGAAACCAGCCACACAGACAGCTTCTGCATCAATTGCTTTCCATCTGCATGCTCATCATCCTCATCATGGTCTTAACCTGACTGCAGTTCATTGTTGTAACCGACTTGAGTGGGCGACTGCTCACATTCGATGGTGTCTGGCATGTGGGAGCAGTGTTCACAGATGGATCCTGGTTTTCACTGTACAGGGCAGAGGTCAGACGGTGTATATGGTGTTGTGTGTGTGTGAGCAGTTTGCTGATATCAACACTATGGATCAAGTGGCCCAATATTCTTTAAATGCACAGTGATACCGTGACGAAATCCTAAGACCCATTGTTGTGCCATTCATCCACGACCATCACCTCATGTTGAAGTATGATAATGCACGGCTCCATGTTGCAACGATCTGTACACTATCCCTGGAAGCTGTAAACATCCAAGTTCTTGCATGGCCACCATACTCACCCATTGAGCATGTTTGGGATGCTCTGGATCAGGTTATATGACAGCAGGTTCTAGTTCCTGCCAGTATCCAGTAACTTCACAGAGCCATTGATGAGGAGTGGACAATCAGCAATCCTGATCAACTCTATGCAAAGGAGATTTTTTGCACTGCGTGACGCAAATGGTGGTCACAACAAATACTGACTGGTTTTCTGACCGTAATTGAATTGCTGTGTGGAATAATGAAAAAAACATTCAAAGATCTCTTGTGTTAATCACAATTTGTTCAAAAATATATCATCACATCCTGTGTTGTTTCGGCTGTATATTACAGTAATTTTTCTCTGCAGATATCAGGAAGATCAAGTCTATTAAAATCTTAATAGTAGATTTCAGGATACATTAAAATTACATAATCAGTCGCGGTTTGGAGGGGGAAAATGAACAATTCAACATTAGTGACTACTTTATGGAATAAAAATGCAGTTTATACACACAAATGCCTTCAAGAATCCTCTTGGGAAGAGCATCCTTGACAATGGCTTGCTCATAGAGTTCTAAATCTATATTCAGTTTGCCCAATGGCAAAAGATTCTATGCAAATACTTGTTCATTGCTTTATTCATTCATTTACTGAACTGCTTAATCCTACTATGGTCTCAACCAGGCTGGAGCCTACATTAACTAAATGAGTGAAGGTGGGGTTTTGTATGAGGGGGTATTGTATGAGGAAGTCTGGAGTGGCAGAGAAGTATGTTAGAGTGGTTCAGGACGTGTATGAGAGATGTAAGACAGTGGTGAGGTGTGCTGTCAGTGTGACAGAAGAGTTCAAGGTGGAGGTGGGACTGCATCAAGGATCAGCTCTGAGCCCCTTCTTGTTTGCGATGCTGATGGACAGGCTGACAGACAAGGTGAGACAAGGAACTCCATGCACCATGATGTTTGCCGATGACATTGCGATCTGTAGTGAGAGCAGAGAACAAGTGGAGGAAAATCTAGAGGGGTGGAGGTATGCCCTGGAAAGAAGAGGAATGAAGGTTATCCCCAGTAAGACAGAATGCATGTGTGTGAACGAGAAGGACCCAAGAGGAACGGTGAGGTTACAAGCTACATACTGTGTATGCAGAGATAAAGAAGGTGGAGGATTTTAAGTACTTAGGCTCAACAATCCAGAGCAATGGAGAGTGTGGAAAAGAGGTGAAGAATCGTGTGCAGGCAGGTTGGAATGGTTGGAGAAAAGTGTCCGGTGTGATGTGTGACAGGAAGGTATAGGCAAGAATGAAAGGAAAAGTGTACAGGATGGTGTTGAGGCCAGCGATGGTGTATGGTTTAGAAACCGTGGTATTGAGGAAAAGACAGGAGGCAGCGCTGGAGGTAGCAGAGATGAAAATGTTGAGGTTCTCTTTGGGAGTAACGAGGATGGATAGGATCAGGAATGAGCACATCAGAGGGACAGCACATGTAAGAGGTTTTGGAGACAAAGTCAGAGAGGCTAGATTGAGATGGTTTGGACATGTACAGAGGAGGGATAGTGAGTATATTGGTAGTAGGATGCTGAGGTTGGAACTACCAGGCAGAAGGCCTAGAGGAAGACCAAAGAGGAGATTTATGGATGTGGTGAAGGAGGACATGAAGGCAGTTGGTGTAAGAGAAGAAGATGCAGAGGATAGGGTGAGATGGAGGCAGATGATTCGCTGTGGCGACCCCTGAAGGGAACAGCCGAAAGGAAAAAAGAAGCATGGTTCATAGGAGCAATTTGGAACAGCCAATTATGTGTAAAAGCAACCTCATGTGCATGGTTTTGGACTGTGGGAGAGAACCAGAGGACCTGAGGAAAACATGAAAATACGCGGAATACATGCCCACCTCACTGACTTCAGGACTCAAGCCGAGGACGTTCTCGCTGTGAGACAGTTATGCAAACCACTACAACACCATACTGCCTACTGCTAAATCTAACTGAGTGATAACTGGATTACTTATTTGTCCATTTCTAAGATTGAAAAAAAAAAAGAAAGTAGGAATGAATGACTTATTGTGAGTCAGGCGGGCAGTGGATTAAACTAGATTTGGTGTATTACATTTTAAATTAAATTAAAGTGTTCCATTTCAGGCATTGTCCGCAATACCCACAGACCAAAGCCATTCGTGTTGTGATGTTCAGTAAACTAGTTCATTGGAAATGCAAAAAGATTCAGTTGGTTCAGTTTCCCCTCTGCCAGAGGATCCATAGGAATAAAGCTTTCACTTCAAAGCATGCCTGATGCTTCTACTTTATAATCATTGAAAAAAAATGATATTACACTTATCACTTATGGTAGTTAAGATTTAAGCACTGAATACTATTCCCTTTAAGCATGAATTAGCCCATAAACCTGAATGGTGCGCTTATCGCCCAGATCACCTTGAGCACCTGGTGGGGGTATTGAGGTGTGAGTGCAGACTGAAGACTGAGAAGAAAAAAAATCCACGGAATAACAGTGATGGCATGATTTTACAAAAAAAAAAAAAAAAAAAAAAAGCATTGATGGTAGCAGTAAAGCTACCTATTGCACTCATTATGAGGCTTCTGCTGTGCGTGAAAGGGAAAATCATCTTAACAGCCAGAGAGAGAGAGGGGGGGGGGGAGAGAGAGAGAGAGAGAGGAGAGAGAGAGAGCGAGAGATATGCATCTTTCAGCATCCATTCGTTTTCTCCTTTAACTAGCTGGAGTTTAATGTTCATATTCTGCGGTCTCTCAATTTCTGACATTTCACACAGTGGTGTCCCAAGCACTGTGGCTATATATTTACGGAAATCTCAAGTTTCTGCAGAATGTAGAGAATTAAAAAAAAAAATCATAAAGGAGGAAAAATAAACAGTTGGAATTATCTCACAAAATCTTGTAAATCGTAACTATATCTGGTAAACCAGAAATTTTCCCTCAGCACTTCTGAGTTTACCGATAGTCACAAGCTTTGGGTAGTAACTGTAAGAACAAGATTGACCAAAACATGTGAAAATGAACTATAAAAATCTTTATTTTCTTTAATTCGATCTTTTGTAATATTGTATACAATACAAAAACAATTATTCTCCTCAGAAGAAGGAATCGCTTGGTGAATGTCATAGTGATTGAAGAGTGATGTCCATCTTCATAAAACAATTGTCCTTTCATTCATTTTCTGAACCACATAATCCTAATTATGCTCATGGGTAGGCTGGTGCCCATTTCAGCTGACTCTGGGTAAGGGCAGAGTACACCCTAGACAGCTCACCTGGCAGAAACATGCTGGCTGACGGCTATGCAGCTTCTCTTGACAAAAGTCAGCAATGGTTCTATTGACATGAACCTCTCACCATATGCAGTGAGAGACATGACTGGCCTTTGATGACCCAGTTAGCTGCATTGAGGGGGGGACAGTTACAACCGGTTGAGAGTGGGGCTTAACCCCCCCCCCCCCAACCTTGGGATCAGTGATCCAGCGCCTTTTACCACCAGGCCACCACTTCCCTAAAACAATTGTCATTTCTGTAACTGCTTAATCTTAATTAGGGTCCCGGGGAGGCTCGCACCCATTCCAGCCAACTCCGGGCGAAGGCAGAGTACCACCTGGAAAGAAACATTCTGGCTGACAGCTTTGCAGCCTAATTTTGTCAAAAGTCAGCATTGGTCCTTTTACATGAACCTCTCACCATAGACATATAGTCCGACATGGCATGGCATAGACATGACGTGGCATAGACGTGGCCGGCCTTTGATAACCCAGTTAGTTGCACTGGGGTGGGGGCACCACTGGCCACCACTGGCCTCAGAACAATTGCTAATTAAAGTAATTTTAAAGGCTCTTACCATGGAGTGGGATGTAGGAGGCTGAAAATAAACAGTCCATTGTGGAAGTTGATGTGTTAGAAGCGGGAAGAATGAGCAACCATCAGGATCTGAATGACTTTGACAAGTGCCAGAATGTTATGACTAAATGACTGTTTATGTGTCTATTCATCTCCAAAACAGCCGATGTTGTTTGGGTTTCCTGGTGTGCAGTGTGAAATCCCTACCAGATGTGGTACAATGAAGGCCAGCTAGTGAACTGGGAAGATTTATATGGATGTAATGGATTCACTGGTAAACTGTTAACACTGACTTTAATAGAAAGGTGTCGGCACACACAGTCCATTGCAACTTGCGATGAGACTGCCTAGCTACAAAATCAGGCGGTCTTAATGTTAAGGCTGGTGAGTAGAGATATAGATTCAGCCGATGCATTTTGTTCAAAATTTACAATGTGAGCAACCCAGAACCATTGTGCCGTGGAGCAACTCTTTTAGTAACTTCCCCAAGTTTTCTTACATCATCCTACTGCTATGTTCCCCACACTGCCTTCTTAGTGCCTGAATCAAACTTAAAACACAGATGCGCGCTTGAAAAACAAAAATGGATCACTTTCTTTGTGACTCTGTGCCAGTTCTCATTTGAAGCTTTAACACAGCTCGATTTAACCCAGCGCTTTTCAAAGTACAAGGAAGATACGTATTCTCTACGTTGTCCAGACAGCTCAGTCACGAGCTGTCTTCAAAAAATAAAAATAAAAAGTTTTAGCTTGAGTTGGATTTGCATTTAATACAAGATTTGTATCAACTATTTGTATTGATTGGCATTGATAATTATATTATATTTTTGACTTGTATATGCTCATTTGCATATGTTCCTCTGGATAAGTGTCTCTGTGAACATATGTACATATAAACCCACAGAGTCACAGTCTCAGATGCTGTCCCAGTTTTACAAAGAAATTATTATTATTATTTTTTTTTTGCAAAAGTTTGTATTAGTTTGCTAAGTTTGCACTCTCACAGTCAGACTCTTTTTATATACATTTCTTGCACCTGCCATATTTGAAAGTATGATCTATAACTCAAAGAACATTCGAGTCAAGCTCCTCACATTCCAAACTTTTAATTTCCTGCTGTAAGGTCATTGTGTTATGAAAAGTCTCTTGCTTTCAACATCTCTGCTTAATTAATGTTTAAATTATAACAGGCCCCATTCTTTCTTCCCTCACATCAATGCACTTCTTATGAATTAAAGTGCTCTTTAAATTCTAATTTTTTTTTTTTTTTTTTTTTTTTTTTTTTTTTTTTTTTTTTTGTGCCATAGTTAAACCAGCTGAAAGTGGCACACAGTCATTGTTTAAAGGATGATAGAAGTGATAGAAATGATAATAGTTCACAGGTTATGCTCTGTGAAGTTTTCAAAATAGATACGTTGACAACATTGAATTTATTATTCATTCGCGGATCTTCATAACAACGTCTGGATCCAGAACCTGAGATAGCGTGAGCACATCTGAATAGGACACCACTCCATACTGAGGCACCATCCACACCCACACACTCATTGACAGCGCAGGGTACTTCAGCATAGATAATTGACCTGTCCACAAAATATGCAGGTGAGTGAAGAATAGAGATAACTGGAAAGCTCGGGTTGACCAACAGAGATCACATCAAAGATCTGACATCCATTTTTTTCATTTCAATGTTAAAGCTTGGCTGGATTTAAATAGATGATGATGTATTGCCCATTTCATGTCTGCCAAGGGAAAAAAAAAAAAAAAAAATCTCACACGCTAATATTTTGTTGGACTGCCTTAAGCCTTGATGACAGTGTGTAAGCACCATGGGAATGTTTTGACAAACTTGAGCATCATCACAGCATTTAAATCCATCCAGACTTGGGTTCATGTTTCAACAACATCTTAAATTGATGACGGGGGAAAACTGAACCACTCCAGCACATCCTAAATACTTTGAATTGGCGTAAGGTCAAGAACCTGTGATGCCAGTTCATTTGTGAAAGAGATTCCTTGTATTCTCTGAGCCACTTTTTCGTGATTTTAGCCCCAATTTCATATCTGTGTCATTTTTTTTCTTTTTTTTTGGGGGGGGGGGGGGGGGGTTCTATTGATGTGACATTCAGTACATTTAGAACATTAGTGACCTTTTGTTTTATCCCCACATAATGTTGAGCCTCGACAAGGGCAGTAGTGGCCTGGTGGTAAAAGGTGCTGGATGATTGATCCTAGGGTTGGGGGTTTGAGTCCCACTCTCCACAAGGTTGTCGCTGTCCCCCCCCCAATGCAGCTAACTGAGTTATCAAAGGCCGGTCATGTCTCTCACTGTCTATGGTGAGAGGTTCATGTAAAAGAACCATTGCAGAATTTCATCAAAAGTAGCTGCATAACCGTCGGCGTGTTTCTGCCTCTTGCTAAAGGGTTATGTCAGGAAGGGAAGCCGACGTAACAACCTATGCCAAATCACACATGCGAATCATTAATCTGACTTCAATGAAGATGGAGGCAGATGATTTGCTGTGGCGATCCCTGAAAGGGAACAGGTGAAAGGAAAAGAAGAAGTAGGATGTTGAGCCTTGACCTGAACAACTGAAAAAAGAACGCCATGGTGATTACTTGTAATCAAGTCTCAAGGCAATCAATGCACTGTTGTGCTTTCAACTTACTCTATAGTTAAAAGTGTGATTTTATGCAGTGTATTTGATACAATTGATACTGAAGATTACAAGACATAATTCCCTGTATGTGTGAGAGGAAGTGAGGGACGACACATTCACACAGCATTCCTAATTCAATCTGCTTGACAGAAAAATGTATTTGGTGGAATAACACAAGATTTATAGTGAGCATGCATATATATATATATATGTGTGTGTGTGTGTATACTGTATATGTGTATGTATATATGTGTGTGTGTGTATCTATCTATCTATCTATCTATCTGTCTGTCTTCCTTTCAGCTTTTTCCCTTTTACTCGAGAGTCGCCACAGCGAACCATTTGATTCGCACGTTTGATTTGGCAGAGGTTTTTACGTCGGATGCCCTTCCTGTCACAACCCTTTTAGCAAGGGACAGAAACACGCTGACGACTTTGCAGCTACTCTTTACGAAAGTCAGCAATGGTTCTTTTATATGCCTCTCACCATAGACAGTGAGAGACATGGCCCGCCTTTGATAACCCAGTTAGCTGCACTGGGGGGGACAGTGACAACCTTGTGGAGAGTAGGACTCGAACCCCCAACCTTTGGATCAGCGATCCAGCGCCCTATACCACTAGACCACCACTGCCCCTAGTATCTATCTATCTATCTATCAATCTATATATATATATATATATGTATGTATATAAATATGAATATATATATATATATATATATATATATATATATATATATATATATATATATATATATATATATATATATATATATATATAGTCCCATGTTTTCTGGTTCTGTCCATCCTTGGAGTAGAGTGAGTGGCCTGGATAGATTACCGACCATTACATAAGTTACATGTAACCTCCATTGGAAGTTAATGACCGTCCTGGAGCAGGGGTATACTCCATGTAAACAAAGCATTTTACTGCCTATCATGTTATGAATGGATTGGACAGTACATACTTCAGGGGCAAAGTTCCAACACACACACACACACACACACTTACATAAAAAAAAAAAAACAAAAAAAAAACTTGGGGTAGAGCCAGTCAAAATATTGGAAGTACAGACTTACTTATAATTTCTGAATCCTTGCTCAATAAGGATGATTTGCGCACACACAGCAAATTTCTGTTTATAATAACTACAGTATGTGATTGCTCAGGGTGTTTCTTTGTCGAAATTGTATGCTGTCCATGTGCCTGTGTGTTTTTCCTTTGGTTATCTCCAGGTACCCTGATTTCTGTTGATAGATCAGAGTTAATTAGATAAATTGGCGTTTCAAATAGCCGTGAGGTGAGAGCATATGTGTGTGTGTGTGTGTGTGTGTGTGTGTGTGTGTGTGTGTGTGTGTGTGTGTGTGTGTTTTGGTCCTGCTATGGACTGGCATGCTGTATGCTGTTTAGTGTATACCCCTGCCTTTGCTCAGAGTTGGATGAAATAGGCTCCAACCTCCCCTTGATTATACTAGCATTAATTCGTTCGGCAAACAAATGACTGTATATTGTTGTTGGGAATAAAAAGAAAGAAAATCTCTTGATACTTATGTTGTATTGAGTACACCGGGATCCATCACTTTTCGTGGTTAATGGGGACCGAGACCCTTCCTCTCCGCACGACCGCCGATTTCCGCGAATGTATATGTGTATATAACAATATAAATGCTTATAATAACAATTAAACATTCAAAAATAATGCATAATATTTAAATAACATATAAATACACACACATACAGATGTGAGCACACACACATACACTTACAGATGCGCATGCGCACACTCAGATGCGCACCTCACATAAACATGTAAGTAGTTTTGTTAGGGGGTTTCGGGTTGTTTTTTTGTTTGTTTGGGTTTTTGGTTTGCATAATTGGCCTTGTTTTGCTGCATTTTCCTGAACTGTTCCCCCATTTTTCCTTAATTTCCTTATTTTTTAATTTTTCAATGAATATTTTTGAAAAACTCGCAGTGCACTGAAGCCGCAGAAACCGAAGCTCAAAGTAGCGAGGGATCACTGTACATTTAACAACTCGTGCAAATCCTCCATGTGGTAATGCAAAAAAAAAAAAAAAAAAATTCTCCTTCAAAATAAGTTCCTGGATAACCGGATTGGCACGCCAACAAAATTCAAGCGGTGATATAATTACAATTCGGAAAGATGACGTTGGCAATCAGAGTAACACCAGCTGCACCTGCTCACTTCACTTCCACAATACGACATGCTTAAGACCCCTTTTCTTTAATCGCAGATTGCGTTAAAGCCTTGCTTTGATTTTATGTCACAACCTCGGCTGCTGTTTTTCTCTTCCCACTGCCTGGTTTATATATATATCCATGTTTGATATTTATGGAGAGTCAGCATGAAAAAAGGCACACGTCAGGGACTCGTACATTGATTTGTGAGAAAATGCAATATTTACCTTTTGTTCTTTTCTTTTTTAATCTCTGAGCTGCTGAGATGTGTTAAGGAAATATGATGGGATTTTGGTGGCACAAAAAGTACAGAAAATTGGCAAGTAATTCATTGAGACAAGAACTCGGAATGTAATGGAAGGTTCTGAAATGTTGCACAAATATGATTTGCGTAACAAGATGAGGCATTTTCTTATTTATCTATTTATACGATGCACAAATAGAAGTCTTCCAAAAACTCTGCAGGAGCAGGAGATAAACTGTACAGCTTGAAATTCTGTTCTACTCACTGTTCTGGTGCGAGTTCAGCAGGAGAGCATTAAAGTGTGGAATAGCAGGGGTTTTGAAAATAAAGCGACTATCTTTCCCATCAATGTTCCTGCCTTTCTCATCCCCCATGCTGGAATGAGCTTATTCACTGCATGTCATTTTTCAAGCTTTAAATGGTTTATACAGGGTTGCTCGAAGTGCGTGTATGGACGTTCGGAGGGTGCTAATAGACTTGAAAAGGCTTTGTTAAGAGAAACCATATTTCATAAATGTCTTTGATTACATGCAGAGAAAATGAAAAGATTACCTCGCTCGCGCGTTCTCATGATTATGTTTATGTTTGTTAGCAGACAAACAGAAACCTAAGAACTGCAGAACTTTCCTAACCATGTGAATAACAAATAGAAATATTTTCTAGGTGTATATTCTAACAGTGTAATTGACACTTAATTTATGTCACAACATGAGCATCTGGTGTTATAAGACAGAATACATGTGTGTGAATGAGAAGGACCCAAGAGGAACGGTGAGGTTACAGGCTACATACTGTGTATGCAGAGATAAAGAAGGTGGAGGATTTTAAGTACTTGGGCTCAACAGTCCAGAGCAATGGAGAGTGTGGAAAAGAGGTGAATAATCGTGTGCAGGCAGGTTGGAATGGTTGGAGAAAAGTGTCCGGTGTGATGTGTGATAGGAAGGTATCGGCAAGAATGAAAGGAAAAGTGTACAAGACGGTGTTGAGGCCAGCGATGTTGTATGGTTTAGAAACAGTAGCCCTGAAGAAAAGACAGGAGACAGAGCTGGAGGTAGCAGACATGAAAATGTTGAGGTTTTCTTTGGGAGTAACGAGGATGGATAGGATCAGGACTGAGCACATCAGAGGGACAGCACATGTTAGATGTTTTGGAGACAAAGTCAGAGAGGCTAGATTGAGATGGTTTGGACATGTACAGAGGAGGGATAGTGAGTATATTGGCAGTAGGATGCTGAGGTTGGAACTATCAGGCAGAAGGCCTAGAGGAAGACCAAAGAGAAGATTTATGGATGTGGTGAAGGAGGACATGAAGGTAGTTGATGGAAGAGAAGAAGATGCAGAGTATAGGGTGAGATGGAGGCAGACGATTCGCTGTGGTGACCCCTGAAGGGAACAGCCAAAAGGAAAAGAATAAGATGATGATAAGCATCTGGTGTTGCATGATAAATTATTATTATTATTATTATTATTATTATTATTGTTATTATTGGGCAATGGTGGCCTGGTGCTGGATCACTGATCCTAAGGTTGGGGGTTCAAGCCGCACTCTCAAGAGGTTGTCACTGTCCCCCCCAGTGCAGCTAACTGGGTTATCATAGGCCGGTCATATCTCTCACTCTTTATGGTGAGAGGCTGCAAAAGAACCATTGTTGACTTTTGTCAAGAGTAGCTGCATCGCTGTCAGCGTGTTTCTGCCCTGCGATGGCCTGGTGAGCTGTGCAGATGTGCGTGCACACACAGATGCAATAATGTAACTAGTCTTAGGTGGGAGGTTTTGGGTTGTTTAGTTTTGTTTGTTTTTTTGTTTGTTCAGGGTTTTTTTTTTGCATAATTGGCCTTGTTTTTTGTGGCATTTTCCTTAACTTTTTACCCAATCCTTCATAATTTCTTATTTTTTTAATTTGATGAATATTTATTTTTTAAAAAGCCGCGATGCACTGAAGCCGCATGTATTGAAGCGTGAAGTAGAGAGGGATCCTTGTATTAATAATAATAATAATAATAATAATAATAATAATAAAGAACACTTATTAAGCATTGCCAAAGTTTTTTTCCAATTCAAGGTTATTTAATTTTCTCCAGCACATGGTTGTGATGTCATGATCTTCGATGATTATACAACATACCACATGTGTCAAAACACACACACACACACACACACACACACACACACACACACACACACACACACACACACAACAGTTTGCATTTTCTCATGTAAAAATCCATTGTGCTTTTTACACCCGAGCCACTGGGGCTCATCAGGCCGGTGCTTATCCCCGGTTTCCGTAGCGTGAAGCGACTAGGAGTTCAACTCCTCTTGGATGGGACGCTAGTCCATCGCAGGTTACCTTCCCAGTATATTTTTACTGGTACCCATTTATACTGCTGGGTGAACAGAGGCACACTTGTGGTTAAGACCTTGCCCAGCGGTCTAACTGGGATTTGAACACACAACCTCCCGATCAGGAGCACAGCACCCTAAGCACTACACCCCGACATGTAGATGTGATGATAATACAATCAGGTAGTTGGTTAAAAAAAAACCCCACAGATTACAGTACAGTAATTCACTTCACAGACTCGTGTGCTATTGCAACATAAGAAAAAATCTTATTATGTGAGAAGAAAAAAAACAAAACAAAAACCCACCTGCCATCTTTTTACTTACCTATCTCATTGCTAGAAGAGGTAGACAATTATTTAACATATGAAACACTCTTAATTCGTGAGACCCAGATAAGTGGACAGGTGCTGTACTACAGTGCGAGATCACATAAAAGCAACATTGAGAAAGACATGATAAGCTCTTATCTTGAGGTACTTGAACCTTCCTGATTAAAAGTTGTAATTAAAAATCTCGTCAGAGTTGAAGTAGGAATATAAAACACATCAAATTTTAAATATATTGCTGGAAGATGATGCTTATGATCAACCAATAGAGGTGCGTAATCTTCTTCTTTTCCTTTTGGCTGTTCCCTTCAGGGGTCGCCACAGCAAATGATCTGCCTCCATCTCACTCTATCCTCTGCATCTTCTACTCCAATGACCTTCATGTCCTCCTTCACCACATCCATAAATCTTCTCTTTGGTCTTCCTCTGGGCCTTCTGCCTGGTAGTTCCAGCCTCAGCATCCTACTACCAATATACTCACTATCCCTCCTCTGTACATGTCCAAACCATCTCAATCTAGCCTCTCTGACTTTGTCTCCAAAACATCTTACATGGGCTGTCCCTCTGATGTGCTCATTCCTGATCCTATCCATCCTTCTTACTCCCAAAGAGAACCTCAACATTTTCATTTCTGCTACCTCCAGCTTTGCCTCCTGTCTTTTCCCCAGTGCCAAACCATACAACATCGCTGGCCTCATCACCATCTTGTACACTTTTCCTTTCATTCTTGCCGATACTCTCCTATCACACATCACACCGGACACTTTTCTCCAACCATTCCAACCTGCCTGCACACGCTTCTTCATCTCTTTTCCACACTCTCCATTGCTCTGGATTGTTGAGTCGACGTACTTAAAATCCTCCACCTTCCTTATTTCTCCCCCTGTAACCTCACCATTCTTCTTGGGTCCTTTTCGTTCATGCACATGTATTCTGTGGCTAGAGGTACTCGAGGTACTACCGTACTAGAGGTACGTAATGGAGCGTCTATATGATTGTAGCAGCAGGTTCACGGTTTGAAGCCGGCTGTAAGGAAGCAAGGAAGGAGGAATGACAGAGAAACAGCAAGTTCGTCAGTACACCCGTGTGTAATGAATAGGATCCTAATTAATATCCTGTATTTCTCACCTGAAACACAGTTTATGCTTAACAGAAGATGGAAGCTTTGGAGTCGGTTTCTGACGCGCGCCTTTAATTCCTGTTCTAATTAGTGGGAGGAAATCTGAGAAGGCTCCAGGATCTTCCTTCCATGAGACAGATCAACTCACCAATACACATTACCACCCAATTTCATGTCACAATCTCAAATTTCAAATTATCGCCACACGTCTGATATAAAACCTTAGAAATAAGGATGAAGAGTATCATGTACAGGGATCCCTCACTTTCCACAATTAATGGAGACCGAGATCCTCCCCACGACCACCGGTTTCCCCGAGGTCGGATCGACCCCCCCCCCCCCGACTGACATATATGTACATGTATATGTGCATACAATTTCAATAAATACATATTCAACACTGTAAATGCTTATAATAACAAGTAAACATTCAAGAATAATGCATAAGATGTAAATAAAATATAAATACAGTCATACCTCACCTTACGAAAGACCCTACAACTGGAAAATCCAAGTTACGCATTTGCCTAAAATTTCCGTCTCTGGATACGAAAAAAATTCACGTTCCGAAATGCGACAGCTCAAAAATTCAAACAATGCGCACTTGGCTTTGCAGTTGCCCGAATACCCCGAAACGTAAATACACTTGCAGCATCCTGTATTTTGTTTTGAAATTGGTGCAATAGAGTTGCTCTCACAGTGGCTATCTCCCAACACCCTACCCCGCTGGCCGCCCATTGGCTAGGAGGGAACCGCATTTCCATGATACCCATGGTGCTTTTCGTGTGCCTTAGACCCATTGTTCGACACACACACGTAAAGGACAGAGTTACTGTTGTTTCGTGAGTTTTTTGAGTGTGCTCATTGTAACTTTGTTTTTTTTTTGTCAAATAAAAATATTCCCCAAGAAAGTGATTCCCGGTGCGAGTGAAAAGAAGAAGCGGGCTCGTGGCATGCGGTTGAGTGATATCGCAAAGGAATATGGCCGAAACCTGTCTACCTTCTTCTTATTTTCCTTTCGGCTTTTCCCTTCAGAGGGACAGCACATGTAAGATGTTTTGGAGACAAAGTCAGAGAGGCTAGATTGAGATGGTTTGGACATGTACAGAGAAAGGATAGTGAATATATTCGTCTTAGGATGCTGAGGTTGGAACTACCAGGCAGAAGGCTAAGAGGAAGACCAAAGAGAAGATTTATGAATGTGGTGAAGGAGGACATGAAGGTAGTTGGAGTAAGAGTAGAAGATGCAGAGGATAGGGTGAGATGGCGACAGATGATTCACTGTGGCGACCCCTTAAGAGAAAAGCCGAAAGGAAAAGAAGAAGAAGAGGGGTAGTATTGTGGGCCTTGGAACGAATCAGGCTTTTTTAAATGTAAAATGCGATTCAACTTACGAAAAAATCAGGTTCCGAGACCACTTCTGGAACAAATTGATTTCGTAAGGTGAGGTACCACTGTACACACATATACAGATGCACGTGTGCGCGCACACAGATGCGTGTATACAGACACAGATGCGCACCTTCCATAAAAATGTAAGTAGTTTTGTTGGGGGGTTTTGGGTTGTTTTTGTTTGTTTGTTTGGGAGTTTTTTGCATAATTGGCCTTGTTTTGTAGCATTTTCCTTAACTTTCCCCCTATTCTTCCTTAATTTCCTTTATTGTTTTATTTTTCAATGAATATTTTTTAAACCCCCTGATGCACTGAAGCCATGGAAACTAAAGCACAAAGTAGTGAGGGATCACTGTATAGAAATTGCGTCTCCATAAAACCTGCTATATAACTAAAATATAAACATCTCATTACATAACAAATATATCAGCATGTGAAACATAGTTATTAGTCAAGCGTGTGGTCTGTACTGAGAAATCTCAGCCTGAGATGTATCATAAAGACCGAGCCAAAGATGAGGTCTGTACAAAAAATACCAGGGGGTGAGGTTTCTCTGTACAGACAGTGCAAATGAGGTGAATAGTTTGTTTATTAAATGGCATTTTAAAATCACTGCCTTTAATTCTTTTTTTTTAACCATAGGTGCTGCTACTTTCTCACTTCTGAGCAAGGAGTCAGTCCTCGTCTCTAAGGGATTCAATAATGTCACAATGCCACTCGTATTTGCCAGCAAATTGCTTCCGATAGTAAGTGGGATTTCCAATCTGTGCCTCGTCAGCTCTATATGTGGCATCAAGCAGTGAAATGGCAAGTGTATCATGGGTTCCGAATGATTATTATTACATGTGGGGACAAAAACTAGCACAACCGGTCTGAACCACACACAAACTACTATTGCAATAATTGCTGAAAGTCTTACTATTGGATATAAAGGAGTCAGAACTCACAGTACATTACAGCTGGCTGTGTATGGAGCTGCCTAGCACCAGTCAGGTGGTGTTAAAGTTATGGCTGATCACTATATACCGTAACCCTTGACACACACACACACACACACACACATACATATATATATATATATATATATATATATATATATATATATATATATATATATATATATATATATATATATGTAGTCAGGATCCTGAATTTGGGTAAATTGGGTTTTCTGTTGGTTCCTCCTTTAATTCGACTCTGGATATCTTCCTATGGTAATTTCACCAGTATCTCTTCAGTATGATTTGGAAGTATGGACAGCTGTTTTAAATACGACATTTAATTTTTTAAAATTTTATTTTTATGCTGTTTCAGAGCCTGCACATGTAAGACGTTTTGGAGACAAAGTCAGAGAGGCTAGATTGAGATGGTTTGGACATGTACAGTGGAGGGATAGTGAGTATATTGGTAGTAGGATGTTGAGGTTGGAACTACCAGGCAGAAGGCCTAGAGGAAGACCAAAGAGACGATTCATGGATGTGGTGAAGGAGGACATGAAGGCAGTTGGTGTAAGAGAAAAAGATGCAGAGGATAGGGTGAGATGGAGGCAGATGATTCACTGTGGCGACCCCTGAAGGGAACAGCCGAAAGGACAAGAAGAAGAAGAAGATGCTGTCTCAGAGCTTGAATTCTACATTCAATGTCATGCCAAATACAGACGCTCCCTGACTTACGTTTTTAATTGGTTCCGGACGGCCAAAAGTAAGTTGAAAGTGAACGTAAGTTGTTACAGTGACGTATGATGAAAGCTGAAAGGAATGAAACAAAGACTAAAATACAGACAGTCTGGGCAGCTGAATCTGCTGCAAATAAGACAGTGTTACGTAAGTCATTAATACATGACTAAAATGTATATTATATACCCTAGATTTGTTAATGTTGAGACATTACATGGGAAATATCATCATCATCCTCATCATCATCATCATCATCATCATCTTCCTTCCTTCTGCTGCTGCTGCTGCTGCTGCTGCTGCTGCTTAATCCGGGGTCGGGTCACGTGGGGCACAGCCAAAGGAATGAGGTTCAGGCTCATACACAGGGAATCTAAGGTATATACAGTGATCCCTCGTTACTTCGTGCTTCAGTTTCTGCGGCTTCAGTGCATCACAGGTTTTTCAAAAATATTCATTGAAAAATAAAAACATAAGGAAATTAAGAAAAAGTAGGGAAAATGTTCAGGAAAATATGACAAAACAAGGCCGATTATGCAAAAAAAAACAAAACATGATAAAACAACCCAAACCCCTCCCCAACCAAGCTACTTACATTTTTATGTGAGGTGTGTATTTGTATTTTATTTACATCTCATGCATTATTTTTTAATCTTTAATTGTTATTATAAGCATTTATATCGTTGAATATGTTTTTACTGATATTATATTTACACAGGGGATCCCTGTATATTATTATTATTATTATTATTATTATTATTATTATTATTGTTATTATTATTAGCAACTGCAGCAACAGCAGCCATTCCCTAATTGTTAGATAACTGGGTTTGGGGCCTAAAGGTCACTGGTTCAATTCCCAAAACCTGAAGGAGAAACATGTGGTGGGCGACACTAATTAGGATTAACCGGTTCAGAAAATGAACGAATGAATATTGTTTGAAAATGAGCCAGCCATTTAAATCTCTTTAAAACTAAGCCCATGTTAATTTAAATGTCGGTGCAATGTTGCAAGGTTGTTGATACCTTTTTTCCCACTATAATGTGCATGATGCAAAAGTTTCCAGAGCAGAAAGCAGCACTGATCTACCAAAAGCTGCTTAAGTTTCCCGTCTCTGTGAATCGACAAAAATCGAGACAAAATCTTCTGTGTGGAACTAATACATTGGCAGTGCAGCAGCACCCACGTCGGCGCTTACAGGAAACCTTTAGTTATTGAAAGATATTTTACACAAATGTGAATCTGCTTTGTCTCTTTGATCCTTTGTTTCATTCTTAATTTTATTTCCAATTTACTTTCAAATAAAGACACAATCTGTATATCATATCAGTAGATTGTTATATAGCCATCATGGTAAATGCATGTGTGATTTTCATCAGGTTTAATTGTGACATCAATTCTGATGCAGTAAGATATATACAGTACCTCACCTTATGATAGTCCCAGCAAACAAAAAATCCAGGTTGCGAAAAACATTTTCCAAAATATTTTTGCCTCTGTATACGAAACAAGTTCTCCTTAAGAAACGAACCAAACGTGCCATTTAAACATTCAAACGATGCACGAGCTACTTTCCCATTGACTATCTTCCAACATCCCTCCTCGCTGGCTTCCCATTGGCTAGGAGGGATGACGCAGCTCCCTCCCATTGGCTATCTCTCAACATCCCACCCCGCTAGTCTCCCATTGACCAGGAGGGATGACACAGCTCCCTCCCATTGGCTATTATGGAGCTGCATCTCCCATAATGCTTTTCGTGTAAAGGACAGAGTTACTGTTTTTTGACTCAAGCTTTTAACCTTCCATAAACCTTTGTAAGATTATAACTCTGCAAGATATACTCAACACACACACACACACACACGTGTGTGATTTCCAGAGCGAGTGAAAAGCGGAAGCGGGCTCATGATATCATAAAGGAATATGCCCAACCCCGTCTGCCATCGGTACGATATTGAAGCAGAAGGAGGTCTTAAAAGGTCCGCTTTTATAATTTTTAAAGGGTTTAGGGGGTAGTATTGGGGGCCTTGGAACGAATCACGCGTCTTACATGTAAAATGCGGTTCAATTTACGAAAAATCCTGGTTAAGAAAAAGGCTCTGGAACGGATTAATTTCGTAAGGTGAGGCACCACTGTACTTCATAAAATGAGTTTGGAGCCAATAGTGTTCAAGCAGATTGACAGATTAATAATGAGATGACCTGGAATCTGAGGTATTATTTTTATTTTGTTTAATTCAGTGATTTAGTATTCAGTTCAATGCTCCATGGGCTGTATTCAGAGTAAAGAGGATTTAATATTTACAGTATGAGAAATATTGGTTCAAGCAGAGATCTGTGTTAAGTTCAAGGCCGCTATCTGATCATTTTTGTAACTGCAGTGTGCCAAGCTAAAATGTACCCTTAAATAATACACTAGTAATATGCATCACCATAACAGTACTGAAAGCAACCATTTAAAAGTACTGAATACGCAGCCTGTTAAAGATATAATTTAAAATCAGTATGCATCCTCCATACTACATGGCCATGACATATTATTACTATTAAAGATAACATCATGTCATGGCATTTCATGTCTGAGTTATCTTTTATAAGGGCTGTAGGGAGCCTGGAAAACATCCTAGCTGAACGCCAGGTGAAGCAGAGTACCTCCTGAACAGCTTGCCAAACCACTGTCGGGCATGAACACACACAGCCATTCATCTAATATTCACCTAATGGGCATGTCTTTGGACTTGTGAGAGGAAACTGAGACACCCAGTGGAAACCTACACAAGCACAAGGAGAGCATGCAAACACAGAACATGCAATCTGTGCCCTTTACCAGAGTCGGCTGAGATAGGCACCTGCCTCCCCGCAATCCTAATTAGGAATAAAAAGGTAAAGTCCTTTGGGCCTTTTACATCCGAGCCATAGTGGCTCATCAGGCCGGTGCTTATCCCCGATTTCCATAGTGTGAAGCGACTCAGAGTACAACTCCTGGTACAACTCCTGGATGGAACGCTAGTCCATTGCAGGTTACCTCCCCAGTACATTTTTCGTGGTACCCATTTATACTGCTGAACAGAGAGTGAACAGAGGCAGACTTTTGATTAAGACCTTGCTCAGGGGTCTCAGCACAGTGGGGGTCTAACTGGGATTTGAACACACAACCTCCTGATCATGAGCACAGCACTCTAACCACTACGCCACTGGCCCCACGATTACACACTGTAATCAACACTAAAATCGGTTCAACAAAATATTACTGGATACAACTATTCAGGCAAAAATAGATTGGAAGTACAAT
>CM045732.1:63265995-63308495 GCA_024760905.1 Plotosus lineatus
AGCATCCCATAGTTTGGCTGTAGCGGTTTCTAATGGTTCATCGGTTGTTGGACATTTACCAAGAGAGCACAGCAAAATATTTTTATGTTTTTTTCAGGCACGGCAGAACAATCGCATGTGTTGTTACTGATGAACATTATAGACATTCCCCAGTGGCAGGGGGTCTTGAAATACCATGTAAACTCACTTTTACAGGCAGTGAATGCCTCAATTTACTGTTACAGAGACTGATCGAATAAAATTGGTAAGTTTGATCTACGATTTTGCTCCCAGTACACATGAGCGCTTATTACACGCAAGGGGGGGAAAAAAAAAAAAAAAAAAAAAAAAAAAAAATGGAGGGGGCGCTTATTGGAGCAGGGTGCTGATTACCTGGAATACAGTGTGTGTGTGTGTGTGTGTGTGTGTGTGTGTGTGTGTGTGTGTGTGTGTGTGTGTGTGTGTGTGGCTTTCTGAAACATTTTTTATAGCATTTATCTACTGCATGGAGTGATTTTTTTTGTTATTTTTGTTTTAAAAACAAATGTGCCAAGTATTTTTGAAAGTCTACATTATAATCAGTGCATGACTGAACAACACTTTAATTACACAGATATCAACACAACCCCTTAATTAAACTGCTGGCAAACATGACTGATCACCACATAGTTTAACATTATGAGTGTACACATGGGTCATTGGTTCAATTAAACAGTGACAACATTTTGTATATTGTTTATATACATATTATTTATATGCTGATTTCATTTATTAAAAATTATTTGAAACAAATGAATAGTTTAAATACGTTGTAATCGTAGTAATAATAAAAAAGCTCAGAGAATTTCACAGTGCAATAAAAGTTAGGCCAATATTATTGAGAAGATCTGACCAGTGGCAATAAATTTCACATCAGAAAAATACTGTTGCTCGTAGCTAAACTAAAATGCAGCGCAAATAGTATCTCAGATCTGAATAGTAATGTGGTGCACACTCAAGCGTCTCTGGTAAAGATCATGTATTAAGGATCAAAAAGGCAAGAAAGCGAGTTTTAACTGAAGTAGGAGACAAGAAGAAATGTTCATCAAGCCTCAGGAGAATGAAAATGTATCCATTGAAACCAATTAGACCTGAAAGTATACTTGTATTTATGTTTTTTTTAAATATTATTTTAATCAGTCAAATTAAATCCTGTAAGCTGAGGCCATGTCTGTTACTAAGGTTGTTTCTTTGTCTTTCATTCCCATGTTTACGTTAAGCATGAGTTGCCTGTCACCTTTACGTCTCTGCTCTTTTATGCTCCAGAGCTTTGGCAGATGTTTCAAAAAGTTCACTTGTGTGAAGCGATATTCCTGCTGGGATGCACACCAATTCAAAATCTGAATTCCGTTATGTCTTAGGTTTTACAGATTTACAGTTACGGTTGCCTGTTTTGGACATTTCTTCCCACAGTCCAAAGACGTGCACATTAGAGTAATTGGTTTTATAATTTGCCCCTGAGTGTGATTGTACTTCTGAAGGATTGTGTACGATGTTCTGCTATTGATTGGTCAACAGCGTACATCACCTCTGCCAAGAGTTGGCAGAGATAGGCTCCAGCCTCCTTGTCCCTTTCTGGTGAAATTACCGTTACAGTCACTGAGTAAAACAGAAAGATTATCATCTGAACGAATTCTCTGCCTGTCAGAAAAAAAATCTGACCCGTGTCAGAAAATTTTCAAGTACGGTGGTACCTTGACTTACGAATTTAATCCGTTCCGAGGGTAAGATCATAAGCCAAAAAGTTTGTTAGATGAAACAATTATTCCCATAAGAAATAACAGAAAACTAATTAATCCGTTCCAACCCCCTCCCAAACTCACATAACCTGCCACAAACAAGTATAGTTGACCTGATATATTAAAGATAAACATGTCAAAACAAGAAATATTTTATAGCAATACATAAGTGGTCCCCAAACTACGGCCCGCGGGCCGGATACGGCCCACCTTCACATTTGGCCCGGCCCCCTGAACAATACCAGAAACGCATTATGATTACTTTTTTTAGTCTGACCACACTGTATTGCACCCTTCTGCCGTCTGTGCCCCTATCTGCCCCCCCCCCCTCCCGAAAAAAAAATCCTAGACTCTCCCCTGTCAAATAGAATGGAATACGTGAAAAGGTAATGAAGAGAAAATTTGATTCAGAATGCACAGTAGTTAACCTGTAGTGGACAAACGGTTATCTTTTTGTTCAATGCAAAGAAAACATTGTTTGTATCCTCTGTCAAGAGGCAGTGGTGGTATTCAAAGAATACAATCTGCGCCGACACTCTGACTCCCATCACAAAGATGAGTCTGATCGCTTGCAAGGCCAAATGCGAGTAGACAAACTCTCAAAGCTAAAAAGTGGACTGTTAACTCAGGAGAATACATTTGTGCGCCAGGCTCGGCTGAACCAGCTTTTTTTTTATTGACT
This sequence comes from Plotosus lineatus, assembly GCA_024760905.1. Classification (NCBI taxonomy): domain Eukaryota; kingdom Metazoa; phylum Chordata; class Actinopteri; order Siluriformes; family Plotosidae; genus Plotosus; species Plotosus lineatus. Next base: position 63,268,435 of record CM045732.1, read on the forward strand.
TTTTTCTGTGAAGGTTCCAGAAAGGGTTACTAATATTTGGTTATGCGTGACTTGCTGGAAAACAATAAATGTTTACATTTAGGCAGCCCTGCGATCGTTACACTTTTTCTGTTGCAAACTGACCTCGGCCCCCTCATCAGAGAAAGGAAAAGTTATGTGGCCCTCGCAGGAAAACGTTTGGGGACCCCTGCAATGCATGTACATTAACATTAGTTATAATTAATAATAAATAAACCTTCCGATCATTGACTGCAGTAAAGATGTCATGTGGGCAGGCATGAGGTGGTGTGTAACAGAGAAGGAGGAGGAGGAGGAGGAGGAGGATTTTGTGCGTGTGCACGCTACAAATGCCAACGAAGGAAGGCTCCTGGTGAGCTCCCACAAGGCCAGTGCTTCTCAAATAGTAATTCCATGGGAGCATGTATGACCCTGGGGAACATGTTTTGTTTTCCATACTGTACTAGAATTGAGTGTAATTGTGCATCCATTACAGTAGTTGGCAGTATCTCAGTATCGCGCTATGGTGTAGGGAAAAAGTACCGAGCAAACGAGATGAAGTGCAGGAAACAATATTTATAGTTGTATGTGTAGCCCTGAGGGGTGTGAGATTTTTTTTTTCTGCCTATAGGGGCGTCACAGAAAATTGAAAAGCACTGCAGAAGGCATTTTCGGAGTGTGGAGGAATATACATGGAAGAATACGATGCTAATCAGCACGGAAAAGTCATTTCCCAAGCAGAGCTCATAAATCAAAATTTTGCTTGTTGGATGGGGCAGATTTTTGGTAGGATCGAAGCTCGTATCATGGAAAATTTGTGATAAAAGACACCCGTAAGTCAAGGTACCACTACAAAGGTACCTTCTTTGTTACAAAGCAATGGAGACACCATTCAGTTTATGGTCTCCTGATAAAGCGCAAATATTTTACAATGCAGAAGCCACAAATCCTGTAGCTTCCATGTCAGAGAAATTAAATTTTCCATTTTTAAGTCTTTGGTTTTATTTTTTTAAACAGACAGACTGTCAATTATTCTGAAACAGACTGAAAAGAATAGCAACATTTCAAAACTGTATCTTGTTCCCTGAAAATACTTTGTGCGAAATTCTTTCATGGTTTTCACCAAAAGGAACAAGGCTGCACATCAGGGAAAATGTGACTGTTTACATCCAGACATATGCTAAACATACGCAGCAAATAGCACTAAAATGAACAGCATGAAGTATCTTCACAGCATACAACATTAACTTTAATTAGTCTACTGCTGAAACTAAGAGGAAAACTAACTTTCTTTAAAACAAATATCTGCATCCTGTGCTGAAAATAAAGTTACTGTTAGAATGAATTTCTTACATTCCCTCAGCTTAGATTTATTCACTTGTTCTGACTTTAAATGCTCTAGTGTAAACTTTATAATTTGTATATAATGTTTTTGCATAACTAGATTAGTTTATAAATGTAGAGATAAATCTGCAGTAGATGTGACCTGTACAGGGTGTACCCTGCCTCTGAGTTACCATCAGCTTGCAATGGTCCCACCTTTTGCCATGACCCCAACGAATACAGTGATCCCTCGCCACTTCGTGCTTCAGTTTCTGCCACTTCATTGCATCGCGGGTTTTTCAAAAATATAATTGAAATAAAAAAATAAGGAAATTAAGGAAAAATAAGGGAAAAGTTAAGGAAAATGCCACAAAACAAGGCCAATTAAGCAACCCCCCCATACAAACAAACAGAAACAAAAAACAACAACCCAAAACCCCCCAACAAGACTAGTGTACTTACATTTTTGTGAGGTGTGCATTTGCACGTATTTGTGTGTGAGTGTGCGCATCTGTATTTGTGTGCTTTTATATTTTATTTACATTTTATGCAGTATTTTTGAATGTTTAATTGTTATTATAAGCATTTGTAACATTGGATGTGTATTTATTGATATTATATGCACATATACATGTATGTATACGTCAGTCAATGGAGTCGATCCTACTTCGTGGAAATCGGCAGACACGGGGGCCCATTAACCGCGGAAAGTGAGGATCCCTGAAAGTAGCATACTCTTACGAATGGATGTACTGTATACTAGTATATGTGGAGGTAAATGAGGTATCAGGCACCATGTTGACATTAGTACACCTGCCTTAGAGCAAGAGGGTCCTGGGCTCAGTGAAGGTGTTTCTGTATGGTATCTTCATGTTCGCCCTCTGCTTACATGGGTTGCCTTTGGGCACTCCAGACTTACGGACTTGCCCTGGGTGTGAATGTGAATGGTTGCATGTGTGTTGGCTGTGTGGTGGTCTGGTGAGCTGTTAAGGGTGCGGCCCGCCTTCTCTCAGAGTCAGCTGAGATCTTATCCTAGTAGGATTACTCAGCTTGGGAAATTAATTAAAAAAGAGGTGAAATTTAAATGTAATCTTTAAATGTGGTTTTTCTCTTCCACTTCTTTTTCTTCTTGGAAGGGAGAGATAATGAATATTTAAAAGGCAGTAATTGCTTGTGTTTGAGATACATATCAAAAACGTCTCTCTCTCTCTCTCTCTCTCTCGCTCTCTCTCTCTCTCTCTCTCTCTCTCTCTCTCTCTCTCTCGCGCGCGCGCACGCGCGCGCTAACCATCCTGGGTTGCTTTATATACTACTTCTAGTTTAAATAACAATTTACGAATAAGGACAAAAAATTCCAAGTGATGTTCTTTCAAGCTGCCACATAGTACATTTATGATCGTAATTTAAGGATCAGAACTTTTAGTTTATCCACCTGACCTAACTTGTAATGCTGACTATCATCCTAATATGTTGCTCTGTTGTGAAGAGTGAAGCCTCTGTTACCGATTTAGTTTAATCGATTTAGACTGAATTGTACAATTACCATATTTTTCGAACCATAAGGCACACTTACAAACCTTTAATCCTCCAAAAACTGAGGGTGCGCTTTATAATCCAGTGCGCCTTACGTGTGGATGACACGCGGGACTCCATCTCACTGACACTGTCAAAACCCAAGTGAAGCAAACTAATGGATTAACCAAAGAACTTCAACCGCTAGATATTGTTGTCCAGGTCGTAAGTTAGAGGGATCCGGGCTTTATGTCCAAATACTGGGATAAAGCACTGTTACAGGTTTCCTACTGAGACCTCAGATTAACCTTCTTGAATTTAAAGTTACACTGATACAGTTCCTTAAGAGTAATGAGCTACGTTCTGTAATGAACACAATACTAATGCGTTGTCTCTTTAAGGGGGCGTGGCTGAAAGAAGGTCACGACCCAGGAAGACCTCTAATCGCCGTCTCCATTTATCTGACTCCATGCGCGAGGGAATAATAGATAATAAAATATAATAATGTAATATAATAGTAAGGAAATAATAGAGGGATCCGGGCTTTATGTCCAACTCGCGCGACTGTTAAACTCAGATGCTGAAGGTGAAGAATTTGATGGATTTGTGGAAGAGGAATGAACTGAAAAAGTGAGTTTGTTTTATATTGTTATATAAATATATATTATATGTTATATGATGAGAGTTATTATGAGAGTTGAATTAAGTTTAACTTATCTGACATTTGTTTTGTTTAATGCACCTTATAGTCCGGTGCACCTTATGTTTGGGCGAGGGCCGTTCAAGCATAATTCATATTGTGCCTTATAATCCGGTGCGCCTTATGGTGGGGAAAGTGTAGTGGATATGGGGAGTCTGAAGTCCCCGCCAATGCAGCTAACTGGGTTATCAAAGGACAACCATATCTCTCACTGTCTATGGAGAGAGGTTCATGTAAAACCATTGCTGACTTTCATCAAGAGGATCTGCATAGTCATCAGAATTTTTCTCCTTGTATTGGCCTGGTGCGCTGTCCAGGATGTACTTTGCCTTTGCCTGAAGTCGGCTGGGATGGGCGCTAGCTTCCTCGCAATCCTAATTAGGATTAAGCGATTCAGAAAATGAATGAATGAGTCTGAAGTCTGGGTCTCTTTGTGCCAACAGAAGGTATATACTACACAGTGAAATGAGAGATGGAGTAAAGAAGAGCTCTGGCTATTTTACTTCATCAAAAGTCCTATTCCTCCACAACACAGCAATCAGAAACTTTGATCATTTGTCTTGAAATGTGCCGAGGCGAGAGGAGTGAGCGTCCGTCTTCAGAGTTAAGAACCCTAATGTTTGACATTTCAGATGAACTGAGTTACACTGCAGGATTAATTAAATGGCGTGTGGTAGCATTAGGCTGACACACTGTATTAACACTGTTATCTCAAAATTAACTGAATAAGTTGATTAACATTTTAAAAAACCTTACAATCCCACACAATTTTCAATGTATCTATGTGAATATTAAAAATAGCTGAATCCCTTCCAAAAACCTTGTGTATTTCCCTAACACAAGTGTGGTGGCAGCATGGATGACGTTCTTGCCTTATGCTCTCTTTGCTCCCAAAGTTTCCTCAGGATCTGTTTGTGTGACGTTTGGTTTATTGCTCATGTGGGCCACAGAACCTAAATTGTCCAGAGATTTCTGTGTGTGGATAGTTCACTTGTAATAGACTGATATTCTGTTCAGGGTGTATTCCTTTTTTATGTCCCTATTTTCTATCTGTTTTGTTTCCTCTCATCTGCCACTGATTCCTGTCCATGTCATTGGAGGGTGTGTGACCTTGAACTTGGCCTTGCCTCCTGGTTGGTGATTGATGGAGCCCACTTCCGGTTGTGTTTTTGATCAGCAGACAAATCATAGCTCAGCATGTGAATTGTCTTCTCTGTGCTTGGCAGTGGCTGTGGCGCCTTACTGATTTTGGCAATTCTAGTTCTGTCCTTTCGTGTATGACCTTGTGCCTGGTTCTGACTTGCTTTTTGTTTCCCCTGATCTAATTGTTGACTTTGTGTGTGTGTATACAGTGATCCCTCGCTATTTCGTGTTTCAGTTTCTGCGGCTTCAGTGCATCACAGGTTTTTCAAAAGTATTCATCAAAACAATTAAAAATATGGAAATTCAGGAAAAATAGGGGAAAAGTTGTGGAAAATGACACAAAGCAAGGCCAATTATGCAAAAAACACAAAACAAACAAAAGACAATTTGAGGTGCGCATCTAAGTTTGTGCGCGCGCGTCTGTGTGTGTGTGTGTGTGTGTGTGTGTGTGTGTGTGCGCGCGCGCACATGCGCACGTCTGTATGTGTGTATTTATATTTTATTTACATCTTATGCATTATTTTATAATATTTAATTGTTGTTATAAGCATTTATGTCGTTTAATATGTATTTATTTATATTGTATACAGTACACATATACATGTACGTATACGTCAGTCAAGGGGGTCGATCCTACTTCACAGAAATCTTTGGTCATGGTGGGGGTTCCGGTCCCCATTAACCACGGAAAGTGAGGGATCCCTGTGTGTGTGTGTGTGTGTGTGTGTGTGTGTGTGTGTGTGTGTGTGTGTGTGTGTGTGTGTGTGTGTGTGTGTATGTATGTATATATATATATATATATATATATATATATATATATATATATATATATATATATACACATACATATACATACCTAGTCGGACCCTACTTACGAAACCCCTTGGGTACGAAAATTCCAGGTTACAAAAAACATTTTCCTAAGTTTTCGTCCCCGGGACGAAAACACCCTCCTCTTACGAATTGCGCTATTCAAAATTCAAACATGCGAATCAAAATTTCTCACGATGCGCAAGTTGCTCTCTCATTGGCTGTCTCCCAACATGCCACCCCACTGACCTCCCATTGGCTAGAAGGGATGACGCAGCTGAACTTCCTGTACCCATACTTCCTGTTTGTCACACATGTGAAGGAGAGTTGACTGTTGGCTTGTTTTGAGATTGATCATGCAGCGTTGTATTTCGTCATTGTCGATACCCCTCTACAATCGGGACGATATTGATATGTTAATAAAATGTTTAAATGGTTTAATAAATAATTTTCTTTTACTTTTATCACATTTTTCATAAAAAAAAATTGGTGTACTTTTATCATTTTTAAAGATTTTATGGGATAGTCTTGGGAGCCTTGGAACGAATCAGGCGTTTTACATGTAAAATGCGCCCCCTACTTACGAAACTCCCACGTTATTTATATGTATATATATATATGTGATATTTTAATGTGCGAACAGGCCCATGGTTAGTAGGAAGTCAGTGGCATTTATTTCCACACCTTTTCGCCTGGTTTTCGGTTCTCTAGGAAGTGAGGCAAGCCATTGCGTTTTTTTGTTTTGTTTTGTTTTGTTTTTTTGTTTTTTTTTCCCTCGGCGTACAGAAGTCAGATTTCTCATTTGAAGGTAAATGGATTTTGTTTCTTATTCTGGTCTGGCCGGCTTCTGAAGGAATGGCCACGAAAAACAATATAAATAAATAAGAGAACTCAACGGAACAGCAGTTGTATTTCTTTTATTTACCCGTATGTTAAGGCACGACCTAGACCGGGTTGTAACACCATTTCATACCCAGTGTTCTCAGGAGATTTACCATTACCCTGAGTGTCTGAGTGTAAATGTCAGAACAGAATTCAATCAGTTGCTTATTTTCAGTCTCCTATAAACTTGTTGATTTGCTCATGTATAAGCAATGGTATAGGTTGATGATGATGACATTTTAGAGTCTTGATATTCATTTGTCTTGTCCAAGCTGCTTGCAATGTCTATGCCATGGACATTTTTTGTATGTTCTGACATTCTTTGTGTTTGTTGTGTTTTGATAATGGAAGCCAATAACGTGATCAGCTATTTACTTCCTAATGATATAAAATGCTGTTAAATGTATTTTGATAACTTCTTTGAGGGATGAAGTATAGCTCAAATAATGATTGATTACCTTTTGGTGCCAGTTAGGATGAAATTTTCAATGACTTTTACCATTGTGGGACATTCTACCCGTTATGCATTCAACTTTAAATTAAAGATGATGAAGCCTCCAGAAAAATTGCAGTGCAACACCTACATAAGATCGCTCAGTCAGTGTTCCAGGTCCGATTGTCGAAAATGTTCAAATGTGTAGGACATGCTGGGAAAAGAATTATGAAAATAATATATCAGCAAAAATGAAAATAAGCAGAAAAATGAGCTGCCCTGGCGGAGGTTTGCGCTCTCTGAATGTCTCTAGTGTTCTAATTAATTAACAAGTGCTAATTAATTAATTAAGTGTTTACTGACGATGATTTTGTGACATTTCAGCTAGCTTTACTTATAAATATTTATATTTTATGCTAGCTTGTTTATGTGCTTTAGCTGATCGTTTATCCTGCTTCTGATATGTTCTCACTACTGAGCGTGATTTACAGAAAAATAAAATTGGCAGAGAAATGTGCATCATGTTAAGTATATACCTCAAGATTTATATAAAGTAAGCTTCACGTGGTAGCCTGGTGGTAAAAGTGCTGGATCACTGATCCCTAGGTTGGGGGTTCAAGTCCCACTCTCAACAGGTTGTCACTGCCTCCGCCTCCCTCTTCCCTCCACAGGCTGGCGAGCTGTCCAGGGTGTACTCGGCCCTCAGCTGGGATGGACACCAGCCTCTCTGTGACACGAATTAGTATTAAGCGGTTACAGAAAATGAACAGATGAGCTTCACACGAAGATGACTGGTCAGACACTTTAGTCATGCATACAAGTCAGGCATATATATATATATATATATATATATATATATATATATATATTTTTTTTTTTTTTATATTTGTGAAGATTTTTGAATAAAATCAGGAATGAGCTTTGGGCGATTGCTGTTTCCGAACAAGTGATGGATGTATTTGAGCGCAATGACAATACAGGGTGAAGATTAATTGGATTCTTAAGAGACTGGATAGTTTTAAACAGCTAATATCTACCATTTTGATCATGAGCAGATTTTTATGTTTATTTATGGTCAATGTTTTGTGCAGAAATCCTGTTTAAACTTTCCTACATTGGATAAGAAAATCAGTTTGTTGGATAGTGTATTGTACTGGATAGAAATAGTGTTATTTAAACTATTCAGTCTGAATAAGAAAATTGTTCCAACACAGTATTTGTCACTGGGTACATAGAGCAGAGCCCTATTTATATGCAAATTAGATGCATAAACTAATTAAGGTTTATGGTTATTCAAGAAAGGAGACAGGATAGGACCTAAAACTCGTTAATGTGGATTTTTCTGGCATGCAGTTCTGGCATGTTGCGACAGTGTGATGAAAGCAAAGGTGGAGTAATACTCAACAGATTTAAACCCTTGCACTTGCTTTCTAAAAAAAAAAGAATAATTTTTTGGGAAGTTTTCCTACTTTGCACACTTTGCACATTCAGATCAATACTGACAATTCAGGTAAATAGACCAAGATCAAGACCAGGAGGATGCAAGACATGAGGAGCCAGAATCAAGAAATAAAAGAAAAGGACATACAGTATATATCAGAAAACAATTTTGCTTGTAACGGCTTTTAGTGTCTGCACAGGATTTCTTTTAAATTTTTAGAAAATGACTCTGGGGCCTCGTTTTTAAAGCATGCAAATGCTGTAATTGCACAAAGCATAGAAAATACAAAAACACCCCAAATTCAGACTTATAAAATTGTGCATCCCTGCCATAATGAACTCAGTAATTACTATACACACACACACAGAGATCTACTATCATTAACACCACCTGACTGGTCTGTGGATAGACAGCCCCATACACAGCAAGCTGCAATGCATTGTTTCTGTTCTGTTTTCATTGTTCTGACGCCTTTCTTTTATGGCCAGCATTGAGAGTGTTAGCAGTTTGTGCTAAAGTAGCTCTTCTGTGGAATCAGGCCAGACGTAATAGCCTTCATGCACTCCTATCATTTTAGTGGTCGTCCTTTCTTGGACCACATTTAGTAGGTACGTACCACTGTATACCAGGAACATTCCACAAGACCTGCTCTTTTGAAGATAAATAGACCGAAGCCATTCAGCCATCACAATGCCGCTGTTGTTAAATCACTCTGATTCTGACACATGAACTGTGAGAACTGACTGTAAAAAGCTTAAAATCTGGCAGTTTGCTGGTGTTCAAGCAGAACTTTGACTTAATCTTCAGTAAAGTTGAGTCAATTAGTTTTCCAGGATTCTGTCGTGTAAAGGGCAATAATAACATTGATCAATTAGTATTAGTATGTGTCTCATGTATTTCCTTCTTGGAATACCTCACGTTTGAAAAAAAAAAAAAAAAGAACTATTAATTGCTTTCGACTATATTTTTTCAAAAGCTTTTGTGCATTATAGATAATACAGTTTTGGAGTTGAACTGTTTTCATCAGATATAAGCCAACGTGTGTATTGCAGTATATGTGCAGTCATCCATACAAATTGCAGCATGTTCACATGATTAAAACCACTGTTATAGTTTCGCTGTACTGTTTTCAGTTGCTAAGCAACAAAACCCAGTTAAAATGTGTGTAAGTAAGTCTACACATAGTGTTGTTTCACAGCTATTTCAAAGTTCACTTTCTTAATATACGTGTAAAAACTGCATCGAGTGAGTCTGCCTTCTCTCTGCACGCACTAAAATGCATTAATTGGCACATTTTTATATTTTCATATTGCAGGCTTCTGTAATAACAGATTTGCAATATTATGATTAGTGAGAATGTGTCTTTTTTTTGGGTTTTTTTGTGAACACACTGTTTTACTGTCTGTGATAAGATGAAGAAGGAAACGGATTGGTAGAGATCTTAGTTGCTGGTAGAGATAAAAACTGCAAGATGATAAGGAAGACCAGGTGTAATCTTCTGCTTCTTGTACGGTTTATTGAAATGATACAGATACAGGAAATGGGGAGTAATTATAGTGCAATGCCTTCTTAATAACACACAGATACATCAATCAAAGCATAATGGCAAAATAATTACAGCATGCATAAATTTGCATATTAAATAGTCAGGTCATTTTGGGAAATGTTATCACATTTCCATTTGTCAGGCTACTGTTTACAAGCCACCTGCACAAGAAAGACTTTTGAGGCTAAACATCCATCATGATATGCGAGCATCCTATGTTGACCATTAATGATTCTTTAGGGAAGAAAATCATAGCTCCATTTTTTCACGTTCACTGTAATAAGGACTAAATCAAGTGAAAAAAAAAAAAGAAAATCTTATTTGTGGGCATATAGATCAATAACCTATGCACCTAATCCAGCTGATCAGACATAGTTGCCCAGTCAAGCAGGTTAAATAACGAGAAAAAGCATCAACACTGCTGTTCAATACAACACATTATCACCTTGTGGTTTTAAACATATCAGGTATGTTTAAAAAAAAAAAAAAAAGACTATTCAGGTTGAAATTATCTTACATTTATTTTTTTAAAAATCACACCTCTGAGATGGAATTTTGGTCATCAACTTTCTGCTGTTATAATAATATCACACCCACAATGATCGTATACATCCAAAGTTTTCCAAATCTGTATTTGACCTAATTAACTAGCTTTCATTCGTTCATTTTCTGTAACCGCTTAATCCTAATTGGGGAGGCTGGCGCCCATCCCAGCCGACTCCGGGTGATGGCCGAGTACACTTTGTGTAGCTTGCAAGGCCATCTCAGGGCAGAAACACTGTGACGGCTATGCAGTCTACTCTTGACGAAAGTCAGCACTGGTTCTTTTACATGAACCTCACACTAGACGTCTTCAAATTTGACTTTTTTTCAACAAACATATGCAAACTGATATTTTTCCCATTGTCCAAGGTCTAAATTAACTAAATTTACCAGTTACTTTGATCTTGGACCTTGGCTATGCCTGCCCCAAGAGCCATGTAGTTTTATTGTTGACGTTTTTCAAAAACGCTGCAAAATTCGGGATATTCTGTTTTTGTTTTCATTGTAGCTTCCCAGAGGTTGATGCTATAGCATTAAAAGTGGTACCAAATGAAAGGCAATAAAAGTTTCTTGCATATGGTAGTAAACACATGAACACTCGTGTACATTTTAAGTAATAAATACCTATTTTTTGTGCTTCGAAAGGATGACATACGATACATAACTTTGTCTCAAAAATGTGACTCTTAATGCAGGTATATCACAATCACATATTATCACTAATTATGTTTTTTCCTCTTCATTTTAGATTGTCAGTTAAGATTGATTTGTTAAGATTTGTGAACTGCTGACATCATGGCATCTAGAAGACAACTATGTAGTGGTAAACTGGTCAGTGATACATTAGTGACATCCTGTCTGACAGTTTGTTATGCAAAATATGTGTCAGTGCATTGCTATCATACTACTACATTGATCTTTTTTGCAGTTTCCCAATTGTTTGTGCATTAAAATTACTTAAAATTTACACAGGTGTTCATATGTTTTGTTGTGTTTACTAACATATGCAAGAACATTTTGAAAGAAAATTTTACTACCATATGCCAGAACAATGATAACCTGTTAAGAGTGGGACTTGAACCCTCAACCTTGGGATCAGTGATCCAGCACCTTTTCCAACGGGCCACCACTGCCCTTAGCCTTCTATGCTATAGTATAATGTTAATTTCAATAAAAATGTCAATAAAAACTAAATGTAATGGTTTGCAAATGTCATAAACCCATATTTTATTCAGAAGAATAAATAAACAAAACATATCAGATGTTGAAAGAGAGCCGACGATGAAGATTAAGAGAAGATGCCGAGGACAGGGTGAGATGGAGGCAGATGATTTGCTATGGCGACTCCTGAAGGGAACAGTCGAAAGGAAAAGAAGATGATGTTGAAAGAGAGACATTTCACTATTTCATGAAAAATATGACCTTACGTTTATGTTTTGTTATTTGGTAACAGAAACGTGTCTCAGAAAAGGCTGGGACAGGGCAATAAAAGTCAGAAAAAATATGTGGTGTGAAAACATCAGAAAAATGAGAAAAATTATTTAAGTAGCTTTAAAAACACACTTTTCTCAGCAGCTTTCAAAACTGTTTTTTTTTTTAGTCGCTTTAAAATGAAGCCGTTTAAAAAGTTGTTTTTCCTCATAATCTGTTATATATTTCTGAACTCAAACTGTTTGATTTATGCCTGATCCTCAGGAACGACAATAGCGCTGCATTAAAAACAGCGGACAGTGGTGGCCTAGTGGTATAGGGCACTGGATCGCTGATCCTATGGTTTGGGGTTCGAGTTCCACTCACCACAAGGTTGTCACTGTCCCCTCAGTGCAGCTAACTGGGTTATCCAAGGCCGGCCATGTCTCTCACTGTCTATGGTGTGAGGTTCACGTAAAAGAACCATTGCTGACTTTCGACAAGAGGAGCTGCAAAGTCGTCAGCGTGTTTCCGCCCTGTGATGGCCTGGTGAGCTGTCCAGGGTGTACTCTTCCCTCGCCCGGAGTCGGCTGGGATGGGCGCCAGCCTCCCCATGACCCTAATTAGGATTAAGCGGTTACAGAAAATAATGATTAAAAACAGGCACGATTCTTTTGAATAAATCACTGCATGGGGTCAGGAACACTTCCAGAGATCATTGTGTTTGTGCTCTTCATGAAATATCATGAAATATTAAAATGTCTCATTAATATGTTGATGTTTTATTATGAATAAAATAAGAATTTAGGAATTCTCCGAATCAGGGTATTTTATTTTATACAGCGTGCTTGAGCATTCTGCACTTGATAAAGAAAAATTTCACTTGTCCTCTTCTGTGTATATTTAATCCAGACACTTCAAGACAAAGACACAGAGGAGGTTATCAGATTGTTTCCCTCCTTTGTGGCAGGTAAATTGGTGCCTGAGTGAACTCACGGGACAACTTCAGTTAATGACTAGTGACATGTTTCGGGAGGAAGACAGCTGAGCTGTGAAGGTGAACTCTGCATCCTCCATGCCTCAGAGGCTTTAACTGCAGGTCGATGACAAAGTAACAATTTCAGAGTGAGTAATTGGGAGAATGGAGAAATGTCCCGGGTGGCACTGTGGCGTAATGGTTAGCACGTCCACCTCACAGCAAAAAGGTGCTGGGTTCGATTCCCAGCGTGCTTGTCTCTATGTGAAGTTTGCATGTTCTTGCTGTGCTTGTGTGGGTTTCCTCTGTGACATCCGGTTTCCTCCCACAGTCGAAAAACATCCACAGTAGATCAATTGCTGTTCCAAATCACCCGAGGTGTGAGTGGGAATATGAATGGTTGTGTGAGTGTGTGGCCCTTCAATGGTCTGGTTAGCTGTCCAGGATGTACCCCGCCCTTGCCCAGAGTCAGCTGAGATGGGCACCAGCCTCCCAGTGACCGAATGAGCATAACATTGTTCAGAAAATGACGAGAAAAGTTCCATTGGACTGCTGTTGCTGTTGGGCTGGTGATGGGTTTGTTAAATGCAATGATTGTGTAAATGTGTTATGGTGGACTGTAGAGTGATGTTGCAGCAGTGTATACATGATGTTCCAGCAGTCAGTGTCGGAGGCACACACACACACACACACACACACACTACATATTTTGATTGTAATTGTTGCAACATCACAGGTATTCATGATGTTTTATGTCTGATATGCCAATCTTCAATGTTTTCTGCATATAAAGATATAAATCCATACTTTATATAAACCCAAACCTGTATTTAAGGTAATTTAGGGAAGCAAACCAGAAATCAAGTTCTTAAATAGTGCGGTCTTGTTTGTCAAATATAAAATGAGTTGGGTGTACCTTTCGATTGTTTGTTTGTTTGTGGGTTTGTTAACAGAATTTTTTCATCAAATGTCTACTAGAAGTGAGGCTTTGGTCCGATTCCTGTAGATACTGGAGATGATCTGGATCAGATTTTAAATCCAGGAATTTTTTAAAGAATTTTTTAACATTGTGAGACTGGACAATTGTTTGGAGGTGGTGTATTACACAAGCTCATCAGAGGTACTGGCCAATGGCAATGTAAAAAGGAAGACCTGGAGAACACAAACCTCCACCAAGCTGATAAGATAATGGAGCTTTGTGTTCTCCAGGTCTTCCTTTGTACATTACCATTGGCCAGTCAGTTTTTTTGTGCAAAGTATATGAGAACTTTTGCCATATTTTGCATCGGCCACTTCCCTTCTTATTAAAACAAATCTGGGTAGGAAACACCGGAGCCATCTTACATTTGTCGATGTGATCAGTAATTATCTAAATAGATAATGAGAAAATACATGAACAATAGATTTGAAAAACATTTGAATTCTTGGAATGTACTAGTGCGTCACATTTAGGTTCAGTGCTATTCAAAGCCATGTTATTTGTATAGTGCTTATTACAGATGACATTGTTGCAAAGCAGCTTTAAAGAGTAAATAAACTTGTTTGTAGATTTAAACATCTCTACATGTATACATCTTATACAATCACTATGCAAGTTACGATGTACGTGAGTTACAACCACGTCTAGCAGATGCCTATTATGAGTTTACTGTATATGTCTGGCAGCACAGTGCGTAAGATGGTTGTTGCAGCCCAGAATCTCACACTCACAGCATTCTACCGCGACACTCAGTGAGTAGATACCGTCGCAGTAACATCTCTTTTACAGTACAATTTTATTTATTTTTTTATTTATTTTATTTAAGGGACAATGTACAGGAACATTAAGCTCATAGAGACAGAGATGTACTGTACCAGATTATAGCTTAAGAGCTAGTTTCCATCTGTAGTCCCTAATTTAGAACGGCCAATTAACCTACAGTGCATGTCTTTGGATTGTGGGAGGAAACCGGAGCACCCGGAGGAAACCCACACAAGCACGGGGAGAACATGCAAACTCCACACAGAAACGCCCAGGCCGGGAATCGAACCCGGGCCTTCTTGCTGTGAGGCGGACGTGCTAACCACTACGCCACCGTGCCGCCTACATTCATTTACTGTACACCGTTACCATTGCTCCCAAGAGAAAGTCTGATTCATCAGATGGCAATTTTACCAAGAACGCAAGGAAGGTACTGTCGTCGGAGACGAAGATGAAAGTGAAAGTGAGATCTCCGTCTCTCCCACTCCACTGTGTCTACAATTTTGAAGGACAAGGACCGCATTAAGGAAGCGGTGAAAGCAGCAGCCCCAATTAAGTCAACTATCATCACGAAACAGCGTGAAGGACAGATTGCAGAGATGTAAAAGTTGCTATACACGTGGTTGGAAGATAATAGGCGAAGAAATGTGAAAGTGATGTTGCGAGCAGTGCAAAGTAAGGCTACAGGCTCATTTCGCATGTTGAAAGAACGTGCAGGTGAAGAATATGCTTCACATGAATTCATAGCGAGTGCTGGGTGGTTTCAGTTTCGTTGTGTTAAATATCCGACTTACGACCAATCCTACTTACGACTAGTTGGTCGGAACCGATCTAGGTCCTAACTTGGGTAGTGAGTGTACTTCAGCACAAAGACAGCACAAGGACAAACAAAGAAGGTCTTTAATGAAGAAGTGTAAACCTAGCTATATACCACCTGTTCAGCTAACATTTTCACAAAATGGGGCTTCAATGTTCAGTTACTTGTAAAAAGTCTTTTTGAACAGGTTGGAACACTATTCGTACACCTGCTGAGAAATTTCTCAGTATTGCACTGCAAGACCTGGTTATGTGAAATGAAAACTGAAAGATTGAGACTCGGTCATTTTCAGAACATGATTTGAAATTCCAGATCAACAGCGTAACATACCCGGCACAACTTTATTTCATGTTACACTGCTGAAAGAAAAAAAAGTCGAAAACATATTTCTTTTGCTTCAGCAAAGTGTTTATCTGGTTTGGGAGAAGAGAAATCTGTTTTCTTTTTTTTTCTTTTTTTAAAAGACATTTATTGTAAATGTCCAAACATTACAGCCGACGCAATACACGATGTTCTTTAGACAGTCACATATACTTATTGTCTTATTGGCTGTTATTTCCATCTTTAAGATGTTCACTTTCACAAAGTATTTCATGATTATGTTGGAAGTTTCTCTATGGAAACAACCAAGAACCTCTGTACATGTACTAGTATATATGAAGAGTTTGAGTTCAAAAACAGTAAGTGCCACTGTTTTAATTATGAGAAAAACAACTTTATAATAGATTTAAAATAAATATATTATAAAGCTACTAAAAAAGCTGTTGAAAGTTACTGGAAAAAGTATATATACAGTGTGTACACACACACACACACACACACACACACATATATATATATTTATATATATATAAACAAAAATAAAAGGACAGGACAAAGACTTTCTATTGAAATTCCATTTATCACTATAGATCTGTTTCGAGGGGTGGTGAAACCATCCTCTCTCTTCAGGTGATTATAGAAGTATGATTACAAAGACTTTTTTTTATTTGCTCTACCAAAAAGTATTGAGCACTCTCCTATGGAAGGATCTACTCAGAAAATCCTCTCTCTCTCTCTCTCTCTCTCTCTCTCTCTATATATATATATATATATATATATCTTCTTTTCCTTTCGGCTTTTTCCTTTTATCAGGGGTCGCCATAGCGAATCATCGCATGTTTGGCTTGACAGGTTTTTACATTGGATGCCCTTCCTGGCACAACCCATTAGCATAGGGCAGAAACACGCTGACTGCTATGCAGCTACTCTTTACGAAAGTCAGCAATGTTTTTTTTACATGGACGTCTCACCATAGACGGTGAGAAACATGGTCAGCCTTTGATAACCCAATTAGATGCACAGGCGGGCGGGGTGGGGATGGATGCAGTTACAACCTTGTAGAGAGTGAGACCCAAACCCCAACCATAGGATCAGCGATCCAGCACCTTTATATATATATATATATATATATATATACCATGTTCGACGTGACAAGTGCCAATGGAGCTTAAAAAATTCTAAGTGAGTCGGTGCTTATTAAAATGGTAACAGCGGAGTGGAACGGTAAGTGCTTATTACCATTGAGATGGGAAAACATGATTAATAACAGAACAGTAAAAGAGTTTTAGTGGTATTTGTGTTATTCATTTTGTGGTATCAACCAAATTACTTACATGAAAGTTGAAAATAAACAGAAAACAGCATAAATTAAAAAAAAAATGGCCCTTTAATTTTTCCTCTCGGTGCTGTTCCTTTATATATAATCTAAAATCAAGCCAGTCAACATGAATGTCAACTTTAGCACACGGCACATTGAACCATCAACATAAACAAGTTCATGGCCAGGAACGTCTTTAAATTTATGAAGATAGCGAGCAGGAGAATCGGGTGAAAAATACTGATCACTTTCTGATAGGTTCATATCTGGCTCATGGCTCCATTCATTCAGAGCATTGGATAGTTTTGCTGTAGCAGTTTCTAATGGTTCACCTTGTTGGACAATTACCAAGAGAACACCTATTATAAAAGGAATTAGGCTTCGTATTCAATAATTAACTTTCTACTACTCGGTTTTGTCTTGCTGCAAATATTACTACATGTTTATTATCCATCACAATATTTTCCTGTTTTTGAAAGCACGACGGAACAATCAAATGTGTTGTGACTGATGAACATTATAGACATTCCCCAGTGGCAGGAGGTCTTGAAATATCGTGTAAACTCACTTTTACAGGCAGTGAAGCCTCATTTTATGGTTACAGAGACTAATTGAATAAAATTGGTAAGTTTAATCTATGATTTTGCTCCCAGGACACATGGGCATAAAGCATATGCAGATCGTTTCAAGGACTTGTTTGGTGGCTAAAACTAATCAGTCTGACATGAAAATCTTTGTGCATTTGAACCCATACAATTGTCATTAGAATAACAAATGGGTGCAATGATTTGCTACGATCTGGTTCATTAGCTGTTAGGTAAGATGATGTTCATAGAATGTAGTTTTATACAGTTATGCAAAAAATTGAATCAGTTATGTGATTTTTGGAGTATATTGTTAGAGACTGCATTTGAGGGGCAGTGGTGGTCTAGTGGTATAGGGTGCTGGATCGCTGATCCTAAGGTTGGGGGTTCGAGTTCCACTCTCCACAAGGTTGTCACTATACCCCCTAAGGTGCAGCTAACTGGGTTACCAAAGGCCGGCCATGTCTCTCACTGTCTATGGTGAGAGGTTCATGTAAAAGAACCATTGCTGACTTTCGTAAAGAGTAGCTGCAAAGCCGTCACCGTGTTTCTGTCCCTTGCGAAAGGGTTGTGTCAGGAAGGGCATCCGACGTAAAAACCTATGCCAAATAAAACGTGCAAATCATTCACTGTGGTGACAACTGATAAAGGGAGAAAGCCGAAAGGAAATTCTCTCTCTCTCTCTCTCTCTCTCTCTCTCTCATTGTAAGGGACTGCATTTGCTGATCCTGGTCATGCAAAGAACGGCATATAAATATGTCTTAAAATGTAGTATTTATGTGTACTGTACTGTATTTCCAAAAACAGTGTAGAACAAATAAACATCTGTGGTTGAGTCTTATCATGTGTCAGCTGTGGATGGAGAGGAGGTGGGACAAATCATCAGGTAATACATTCTCACCTGTTTGGATTACCAGCAATTTAATTACAGTGGATTTTTGTTGCTTGTGCTTATAGAGAGAAGCCAGTGACAACAAAGCTAAATGGCACAGAGCTGTGTGTGTGTGTGTGTGTGTGTGTGTGTGAGAGAGAGAGAGAGAGAGAGAGAGAGAGAATGTAATAAATATAATAAAATAACAACACAAAATAAATAAAGGTGTAGAAAGCTTCTGCTTCTAGTTGTTGCATTTCCCTGAACTATAAAAGTCTTATTCTGGTGGTAAACCGAATCCCTTGCGAGGGAAAAACACTGTTATAGTGATCACTCTTTTCCATCAGCCAAATACAATCAAAGCCATCTTGTTGTCCAAAAGAAGGGCCTCCAGGCTGTTCGAAGATCAACAACAACTGAAAAGTCTCCAATCAGACAAGGCAGCAGGACCGAATGGGGTGAACCCTCATGACCTTACAGCATTTGCCCCCCCCCAGTCCTGTGGGATCACATCATTACATCTTCTCAATCAGACTGAGTTGACAGAGGGTCCCAGTGTGGTGGAAGATCATTCATCATCAGTTCATTTTCTGTAACCGCTTAATCCTAATTAGGGTCGCTGGGAGGCTGGCGCCCATCCCAGCCAACTTCGGGCGAGGGCAGAATACACCAGGCTCGCCAGGCCATCGCAGGGCGGAAACACGCCGACGGTGTGAGACATGGCCGGCCTTTGATAACCCAGTTAGCTGCATTGGGGAGAACAGTGATAACCTTGTGGAGAGTGGGACTCGAACCCCCAACCTTTGGATCAGTGATCCAGCGCCCTATACCACTAGACCACCACTGCCCTGTGGTGGAAGATGTCATTCCTTATTCCTGTTCCAAAGATCCTACGTTCCAGTGGCTCCCAGGATTACAGACCCATGACACTGACTTCACATGTCAGGAAAGCCCCCGAGAGACCCGACATGGATCAACTCCGACCCACGGTTAGACAACATATGAACTCCCTTCAGTTTGCCCACCAGCCTCATCTTGGAGTTGAGGATGCCATTATATACCTGCTTAATCGTGTCTAAACCCACCTTGACCAGGCGGTGAGCACTGTAAGAGTCATGGTTTTAGGCTTTTCCAATGAATTCGATAGCATCAGCCCGACCCTCCTGTTGAGAAGCTGACAGTCATGTAGGTGGATGCATGTCTTGTCTCCTGGATTGTGGACTACAGTACCTGACTACCTGCAGCACTGCATGTCAGATACGGTGGTCTGCAACAATCGAACATCACAAGGGACCGTCCACTTCCCTTTTCTCTTTATCACTGAGTACACTGCACAGAGACCCGCCATCTTCAGGGATTTTCTGATGACTCTCTAACAGAGATGTCAGAGAGGCGAATGTGATCCAAAATAAAGACAATACTGAACAATAACCCCCATCCGCTTCACAACCTGCTGATCAGTCACAGGAGCACGTTCAGTCAGAGACTGAGAACCTTGAACAAGATCAACAACTACACGGGTCACTAATTTTCAGCAAGCTTGTTTTCCATTAAAGAAACTGAAAAGGAAGGACCTACAAGTAAGACTGAAACCCCGTATATTCTTAATGTGAGAGAAAAATTCCACACTGGGAGCAGAAGTTTTGAAGCAGGTCAAATGAGCATGAGGCTGCAATAATAAAACAATATTTAATATGATGGTAATGGGCATTTCTGCAGGTCATCTATTAACAATATGCAAATTCTAAAACTCAGAAAACCCCCAGCTCTTTCAAATCAGTGCTTACCAACCCTGATTCTGATCTGATGGCGCCCTCTGTCATGCATATTTTAGTGCAGTGGTCGGGAACCTATGGCTCGCGAGCCAGATTTGGCTTTTTTGATGACTGTATCTGGCTCTCAGATAAATCAGGTGGCCTTTCTGAACAGAATAACGAATATACAATTTCACTTTCATTTAACTAAAAATACAAAAAAGCCATCAAATAAAACAAAAACAGATAAATAAATCTTTAATTTAAATCTCTACATCTATTTTCAATGCCACATCACTGTGGCGCGCAGCGGAGAACCACTCCTTTCTGTACGCCAGTATGCGGGCGGGTCCGATACCTTGAAACTCTAATTTTATTGGTTTATAACAACAGCCACAGACTGAGCGTGTTGTTTTTGTGTAAAGACGTAAATTTCCTGGTTTTTTTATCAGCTCATTTGCATGAAGCCAAGCACAGCTGGCAAGCAAACACAAATGGACAGACATGGGAAAACCTTCAACCCGTAGACCAGCTGATTGCCAAAACTTGGAACACGCTTCTTGTCACATAAACACTGAAGTGTGTGAGTCTTGCCATATTGACCATGCGCACGCGAGCGGTCCTTCTCACACCTGATAAACATCAAGACCAACCTGCAGTCACGTTTAACAGATGGAAGCCTAAACGCCTGCATGAAGCTGAACCTCAGCACATATCAACCAGACTACAAAGCCGTCAGCAAAACCATGCATAGTGAAGGACATGAAGGTAGGGTGAGATGGAGGCAGATGATTCGTTGTGGTGACCCCTGAAGGGAACAGCTGAAAGGAAAAGAAGAAGAAGTCTAACATGACGGGAAAAAAAATCTCTCTCTTCTACCATGTGCCCATTTTTATGCCTACAGTGTAACTTTCATAAATTCATAAATTATATTTTGAAGTGAAAATAATAATTTCAACTCAAATCTATTCTGTGAAACACATGTAAAACACAATCCACTCTGCCTGCATGCATGCACAACAACATACCTGCAGATTCATGCACAGTGTCTCCAGCTTGCTCACCTGAATCTTCTCTCTTTTTCTGCAGAATGATGGCTCGAGGCGGTGCTGTAGAGGGGGAGGAACACCCAGTGCTTGACATGAAAAGCCACGTCTCAGATCACTACGATGTACTGTTATGTAAGTGAACTATACCGATTTACCTTTCATATGTATGTATGTATGTGTGTGTGTGTGTATGATGTTTTACGATGTCGTGTTCTTTGATAGTTCATCGCAGGTGACTGTCAGAAACACTCCGTCTGTCTGTGGAAAACTTAAGCCCATAAACACAATCCTGCCACTTGTAAGCGAGTGTGTTACAAGATGAAATGCGTCGAGAAGGTTTCATCTCAGCACACTTTTCTCTGTCTAAACCATCTGTTTTGTTGAGCTGAGCTGCCTGTTTGGTCCAAAGTGTTATATTGTGAACTTTGATTTTGTAAACGGCTGAAAAACAAACCCGATTTTAATATCCTCATTTTGGCATCAGTGTTATCTTCATTTTTGTCTGATCTGCAGTTAGATGTTATAAATAGTTGATATTATAAGATGTTATAAGTAGTATGTGCAGAAGATCCTGTAAAACACTTTAAAAAAGGGCACCCGCAAGGCTTGGGAAGTTACTTAAATTTTAAATAAAAATAATTGGCCATATGCCTAAAACTATTTCATGTTAATTTTGCTACTATTTTACAGCTTCTGAAACTAATAATATAATGAGAAAAGTGGGATTTAAAAAAAAATATATATATATTTTTTATTTTTTTTAATAGATGTTTGAGAAATACTACCTTGCGATGATCTGGTGAGCTCTCCAGGGTGTACTCTGCCCTCGCCCAGAGTTATTCATTCATTTTCTGAACCGATTCATCCTAATTAGAGTCGCGAGGAGGCTGGCGCCCATCTCAGCCGACTCTGGGCGAGGGCAGGGTACACCGGGACAGCTCGTCAGGCCATGGCAGGGCCAACATTCACAGAAACATTCATACTCACATTCACACCTAGGGGTGGTTTTTTTTTTGAACATTTGAAACAGCCATTAACCTACTGTGCATGTTTTTTGGACTGTAGGAGGAAACCAGAGTACGCGGAGGAAACCCACGCAAGTACCGGGAGAACATGCAAACTCCACACAGAAATGCCTGGGCTGGGAATTGAACCAAGGACCTTCTTTCTGTGAGGCAGATGTGCTAAACACTGTGCCACCAAAATTTCTTCTTCTTCTTCTTCTTCTTCTTCTTCTTATTATTATTATTATTGTAACTTACTCACTGATTCTCACTCACCTGCCAAACTGTTTAATCCTACTAGGGTTGCAGGGAGGCTGCCGCTTTTCTAAGCCAACACTGGGCAAAGGCGGGGTGCACTCTGAACAGCGTGCCAGACCATTTCAGTCCATAATCTCACACTCACACCTATGGGCAATTTGGAACAGGAAATTAACCCATTGTGAATGTATGGGGAAACCAGAGTGCCCAGAAGAAATCCACAGAAGCATGGTGAGAACATGCAAACTCCACACAGAAATGCCCACACATGGGAGTCAAACCCAGAACTTTCTACTGTGAGGTGGACGTGATAACCAGTATGTCATTGTGCTGTCCAATTATTCTTTTTTTTTTTTTTTTTTTTTTTTTTTTACACACCCGAGCCATAGTGGCTCATCAGGCTAGTGCTTATTCCCGGTGCCCATAGCGTGAAGCGACCAGGAGTGCAACTCCTCCTGGATGGGACGCTAGTTCATTGCAGGTTAACTTCCCAGTATATTTTTACTGGCACCCATTTATACTGCTGGGTGAATAGAGGCACACTTGTGGTTGAGACCTTGCCCAGGGGTCTGAGCACAGTGGGGGTCCAACTGGGATTTGAACACACAACCTCCCGATCATGAGCGCAGCACCCTCTCCACTATGCCACCGGCCCAACTGCGGCCTAATAATAATAATAATAATTATTATATTATTATTATTATTATTATCATTATTATTATTATTATTATTATGCATGCATGCATACACTGTCTGTGTGTCTTTACTTGTGAAAGATAATGTAGTGCTGTGACTGTCTCTATCTTTAAACTATGCAGATTAATCTTTCTGTATAACAGTCAGGATAACAATGATCATCGTTTGCCTTTGGTGGCTGATGTCATCCCTGGTCAAACTATTTCTACACCTTTGCATCAGACTTTGTGTTAATATTACTTTTATAAAAGCACAAAGAACTGACCTTCAAGCACATATTCATGTCTTATTTAATTAGTGTTGAGTCTTTTTATTGTACTCCATTCCAGCTGATTGACTCATTCTTGTGAAAAATAATGCAACATTTTTACAGCAGATAATCAGACAGGCATTTTAATGTTGAGACTTTTATCTTTATATTATATTGAAGGTACTGTGATGACCTGGTGAGCTGAATGGGGTGTACTCTGCCCTTGCCCAGAGTCGGCTGAGATAGACGCCAGCCTCCCCGGGACCATAATTAGGATGAGGTAAGATAAAGTCCCTTGGGCTTTTTACACCTGAGCCTAGTGGCTCATCGGACCGGTGCTTATCCCCGGTTTCCGTAGCGTGAAGCGACTAGGAGTACAACTCCTCCTGGATGGGGGCGCTAGTCCATTGCAGGTTACCTTCCCAGTATATTTTCACTTGTACCCATTTATACTGCTGGGTGAACAGAGGCACACTTGTGGTTGAGACCTTGCTCAGGGGTCAGCACAGTGGGGATCTAACTGGGATTTGAACACACAACCTCCCGATCATGAGTGCAGCACCCTAACCACTCCACCACTGGCCCCGACTATAATTTGGATTAAGCGGTCCAGAAATGAATGAATATTGAATGTAGTTACGATGTTTATAGAGAAAAACCTAATCTTTATTCCACATGAATTTTTAAGACTGGCATGCAGATCTTTCTCGAAAAATAATCCCAACTTCCTTTGTTCCCATTATGGTTAAATGGAGCCCATTAATACTGGCAGTGGTCCACTGCTAGGCCTTTAAACCTGGCCCTTAACCCTCAACTGCTCAGTTGCATAAATAATGTAAAAATGAAATTCACTCAGGATAAAGGCCTACAAAATATCACAAATACTGTATAAATAAAACGGAAATTAATAAAAGCAGTAATAAATTAATTCACTATGCTTAAACATATCATAAACCATCATAGATTATTTTGTACCTCTTATGCAAACAATATCATGCCATATTTAAGTTGTTACAAAGCTGCATGGCATGATGAAATGACCTAATTTGTTGACTTTTTAATTTTATACGTATACTTATTCATGTTTTTACTTCACAATAAAACACAAGACAAAAATATATATGCCACGAGAACTTTAATGGATCAGACAGTCTACTGAAAACTCTGAATCAGTCACGAGAAGTCTTGTACAAGAATCACATTTTCATTCTAATAATACATTTCTTATGTTACATATGATGAATTTTTCTTTTCCTTTCGGCTGGTCCCTTCAGGAGTCACCACAGCGAATCATCTGCCTCCATCTCACCCTATCCTCTGCATCTTCTACTCTTACACCAACTACCTTCATGTCCTCCTTCACCACATCCATAAATCTCCTCTTTGGTCTTCCTCTAGACCTTCTGCCTGGTAATTCCAACCTCAGCATCCTACTACCAATATACTCACTATCCCTCCCCTGCACATGTCCAAACCATCTCAATCTAGCCTCTCTGACATTGTCTTCAAAGCCTCTTACATGGGCTGTCCCTGTGGTGTACGAAGAAAGAAGACAACATATGAAAAATTCCATTGACATCATGTGACTTCTCAGTGATATCCACCACCAAGACTGAAGTTGCTGAGGTTGTTATACCATGGTACCTCACCTTACGAAATTAATCCGTTCCAGAGATTTTTTCGTAACCTGCATTTTTCATAAGTTGAACCGCATTTTACACGTAAAAAGTGTGATTCGTTCCAAGGCTCCCAATACTATCCCCTAAACCCTTTAAAAATTATAAAAGCATACCTTTAAGACCTCCTTCTGTTTCAATATCGTACCGATAGACGGGTTTGGCCGTATTCCTTTGCGATATCACTCGAGCCTGTTTCTTCTTCTCACTTGCACCGGAAATCACATGTGTTTTGTGTGTGTGTGTGTGTGTGTGTGTGTGTGTGTGTGTGTGTGTGTGTGTGTGTGTGTGTGTGTGTGTGTGTGTGTGTTAAGTGACATCGGCAAGCACTGCTGATTCTAAAGGCCTTAGGCAGATTACATTGACATAGCAGAACATCAAAGCATCTGATTGGACAAAAAAGAATCAAAGACAAAACCCAAACATCCACACTTAAAGCAGTGCAGCCAAGAGATACACTGTGAACTGAAGACAATAGACTGTTGCGAAAAAATTTATCCAATTTAGTGGAACAAATACTACAATTTAAGTTGTAAATGTAGATGAAACCATCCTCTCTCTTCAGGTGATTATAGAAGATTATAGAATTATCTTCTATAATCACCTGAAGAGAGAGGATGGTTTCACCACCCCTCGAAACAGATCTGTAGTGATAAATGGAGTTTCAATAGAAAGTCTTTGTCCTGTCCTTTTATTTTTGTTTATTTGCTCTACCAAAAAGTATTGAGCACTCTCCCACGGAAGGATCTACTCAGAAAATCCTATGTATGTATATATATATATATATATATATATATATATATATATATATATATATATATATATGTATGTATATATGTATGTATGTATGAAAACACTCTTCAGGTTTGTGTATTTTCAGAAAGGATTAATGCTGTTTGGCCTGAGGTGTGCCTCTACACAGTATTTCCCACTGGGTCTGTCCACAAACCTGTCTCAGCTGGAGATTGGACATGAAACAGAAATGGGGCTAATTACACTTATCTACAGGTTGTGTCAGACAAAAATCACCAGTAGGAAGGCAATTGAATGAAAGTCAGAACAGTAATAAATGTATTGACGTTTCAAAAATATTTGGATGATAGCAAAAGGTTGTAAAGGTCAATCCTGACTTTATTTCCAATCTCAGATGCCAGCTCCTACTGGGGTTCCACAGTTCCACATTTACACGCCAGCATATAATCTATCCACCAGGTAATGGGTTTACCCACAGTCTCCATACCTGAATCATGCCTGATAAAGTTCTAAAGAAACTAGCCAGGGCAGCTTTGAAAAATGCCCCACTACCTAAAGTGGATTTTTTTTCCCCAAGTTTGAAGAAAACACCCTAATCTGATACTGTGCTAAATTGTTGAACTTTTCATCTTATCCAGAAAGCCTGCAGAGGCTCGTAATATACAATGTCTAGCCCAAAAATATATATTCATGAACATTCAGGAAACTTTGGACAAAAACCAGCAGGTTTAGGACGAGCTTCTTACCCACAGATGTCATCCTACTGAAGTCAGTCCCCTGCCGAACCTTCCCTTCCCATCTACACTAAACCAAAACAGTACCGTTTGTACCATTCGTAGCATTCATGCACATGTATATGCTTCCATTGTTATAGTCTGCTTTTCTTCCACTACTGTATATCCGTTCCTGGAGCACTGTATATATATATATATATTTATATATTTGTATATTTATACATACAGTACATGTATATATTGTCCATATTACATTTGTGTGTGTGTGTGTGTGTGTGTGTATATATATATATGTATATGTGTATATGTGTATATATGTATATATATATATATATATATATATATACACACACACACACACACACACATATATATATATGTATATGTGTGTGTGTGTGTGTGTATACTATATATATATATATATATATATATATATATATATATATATATACACACTCACACACACACACACACACACACACAGAAGGCCCCCGTTATTTGCGGGGTTGCGTTATGCCTTACCCGTGCATCCTGAAAATCCTCAAATTATTGTTGTGGTTTTAAAACCCTAACACATTCTTTCGACAGTCTTACTCATTAATACAGTAAAATGTAGTAATGATTAAGTAAAACCTTTTGAATTTTGTACTGTGATAATATTTATTAATAATAAAGCACTTAGGCTGCTTACCAGAAACTAGAGAAGATGGAGGGCGTTTGAGTGACATCATAGTGCTTAAATAATCATTAAAAACATATTTCGTAATTCAGGCAATCACATTAATAACTTGTGTGCAAAGGAGAAAAAAAAGAGGTGTACACATCATCTGCCACCAATCAGCAGGACAGAGAAACAAAAGTTCTCAGCCATTGGCTAAATTTGAATCACGTGGCAGAAATTTGCTGGGGAGCCGCTAATTCGCGAGGATGCGGGGCCATGACCGGTGAACCGCGAATGGGCGGGGGCCTACTATATATATATATATATATATATATATATATATATATATATATATATATATATATATATATGTAGATTTGCTCTTATGTGTTGTAAGACTGAACATCTGTATATTACTCCTGTCATATTAATGCTAATTTATTCTCGCCTTTACTGCTAATATCTTTACATAACTGCTCACATAAGTTACTTGTACATAATCTGTACATGACTGTTCCAATTTTTACACCTTTATCTGTACATAACTGCTTCTAGCTGTACATACTGCACATATCGTATACACAGGGATCCCTCGCTACTTCGCACTTCAATTCATACGGCTTCAGTGCATCGCGGTTTTTTAAAAAAATAAATATTCATCGAATTAAAAAATAAGGAAATTAAGGAAGAATCGGGGAAACGGTTAAAGAAAATGCCACAAAAGCCATGTCCATTATGCAAAAAAACAAAAAAAAAAAAAACAAATAAATCAACACAAAACTAAAAACAACCCAAAATATCCCATCAAAACCACTTACATTGTTGCATCTGTGTGTGCACATGCGTGCGTGCGCCCGTATGTATGTGTGTCGTCGTCTTCGAATTACTTTGTATTTATAGATGTGTAATGACAATAAATTTGAATATAATCTAAATCTAATCTAATTGATCATTTTGTCGGACCATCATGATTACAGTGCGTAATTGCCATGGGACTGTTTCATTAAACTGAAGAACATCACAACATTTATTTCCCTCCAAGTTTGGGAAATTTATTTTACCAACATCTTGAATTGATGAGGGAAAAATTAAACTATTTTTACTCCATTTAATTTTCATTTCTGGTAATAGTCAAGGTATGACTCCGAATCCAAATATCTCCATGGCTTTCTCATCTCTGCCTCAATCAGATTTTGAGTGCTTGATGGCTATTTGGCTTCCTCCTCCTATTTATGGTTTTTGTGCCTGTAATGGCTGCTCTGCTCTAGTTAGTCACCTGGAAGCTTGATGCTCAGTGCTTAGGGAGCAGAGTGGGATGGGCAGAGATACCATGATGCCTGGAAGGGGCACTGGGGGGACGTCAGGTAATTAGAAGGCCTTTCCTGTGATACTGCACCATTGTGGTCCAAAAAAACAAAACAAAATAAACAGAATTTAACAGTCTAACAACATTTTTGGATCAGAAAATGGAAAAAAGCTTAATATCTGTCCTTAAAATTAGAAGTGCAGAGACAATTCTTAATGCTGTAAGGTAGATGCTTGGTAAAGTGGCCTTCACACGATGACTCAAAATCCAGTTTCTCCAGTACCAACCTTTCACCAGCCTCTGACAGAATTGTCTCTCCTAGTCAATCCAATCTCTCAATTGCCTCCACACCCTCAATACTATCAGCAGGTGAGCTGGGAAAGAATTCAGGATGTTCCCATAGTACACACGAACCTTTCACTGCGAACAGTCTGCTTGCTGGCATATATCTAAATTTTTTATGCATGCACAAAAATTCTGACAAATGGAATGAGCAACAATGTGTGCGAACTTACGGAAAAAAAAAAAAAAACCCAAAAAAACAATGAAATAAAAAATTATTCAAAACCAAGTTCAGTGTGTGACAGCCAATGTCAAAAACTGTCCATAACCAGGCATACACTGAGCCAATTTATGATAGTGAAAAGGCTGCTTAACACCATAAGACCATTCTACAAGTAAATGCAGGGATCCCTCACTTTCCGCGGTTAATGGGATCAAGAGCCCCCCACCCCCCGCGACTGACGTTTTCCAGGAAGTAGGATCGACCCCCCCCTGACTAACATATACGTACATGTAGATGTATAAATAATATAAATAAATACATATTCAACGCTATCAATGCTTATAAAAACAATTAAACATGCAAAAACAATGCATAAGATGTAAATAACATATAAATACACACACTCAGATACGCATCTCACATAAAAATATAAGTAGTTTTGTTGGGAGTTTGGGTTGTTTTTTTTGTTTGTTTGGATATATATATATATATATATATATATAAACAAAAATAAAAGGACAGGACAAAGACTTTCTACTGAAACTCCATTTATCACTACAGATCTGTTTCGAGGGGTGGTGAAACCATCCTCTCTCTTCAGGTGATTATAGAAGATTCTATTATTTGCTCTACCAAAAAGTATTGAGCACTCTCCTACGGAAGGATCTACTCAGAAAATCATATATATATATATATATATATATATATATATATATATATATATATATATATATATATATATATATATATATATATATATGTATGTATATATATATATATATATATATATATATATATATATATATGTATGTATGTATATATATATATATATGTATGTATGTATGTATATATATATATATATATATATATATATATATATATGTATATGTGTATATATATATATATATATATATATATATATATATATATATATATATATATATATATATACATATATGTGTGTGTGTGTGTGTGTGTGTGTGTGTGTGTGTAACCCGTCCTAAAAGAATTTCTGAAGTCTGTGTAATGTTTTAGAGAAAACATTTGGTCACCGATCATTGTAGATGCAGAGGCAAAATACCACGTTGAACTTTTTGCCCTCTAAAGGTTATTCACAGCCCATGGTCATAAATAGTCCTGTTTTAAATAAGCTACTTGGGCAATTCTGTCTGGCCCATCCATGTCAGTTTATGAATTACGGAAACGATTTTACAGCAGGAGTTTATGTGTGCAGAATCATGTGGTATAGTTTCACATTGTCCTGTCCAGGCTGCAAATGAAAAATCTGTCAGAAGCCATTATAGATAGCTTTTAGTGAGTGGCTGTAGCATAAATTCCTCCACTGGAATAATACATCACAATTATTGACTGAAACAGATGGTAGAGTACTGCTGTTCCTCCGCTTTGAGAGGAGCCAGTTGAGGTGGGTTGGGCATCTGGTTAGAATGCCTCCCTGATGTGGTATTTCTGGCTTGTAAAACCGGGAAGAGACCCTGGGGTCGACCTAGAACATGCTGGAGGGATTATGCTCTTGGCTGGTCTGGAAATGTCTCGGTGTCTCGCCAGAAGAGCTGGAGGAAGTGGCTGGGAAGAGGCACGTCTGGATATCATTGCTAAGGCTGCTGCCCCATGACCCATCCCCAAATTTGGAAGAAGAAGAAGATGATGATGATGATGTTAGAGTATCTAAGATTCAGGTCCAATTTTCTGTCCATGTATGCAAGTATGCAGTGCTTTCACATGCTCCATAAGTAGAAGTGCATCTACAGGTAGTGCGTGACTTATGACTGCATTTGGTTCTGATCAACAGGCCGTAAGATGGTTTGGACGTAAGTCGGATCTGTGCATGTATTACTACAAGAATTTACAGTATACTGGACCCTTGCACAAGTTCGTGTCAAAATTTTGTTTGCAATCTTTTTACCTTTCTTTACACATTAATATATGGAGGAGGAAGACTCGTGTACAGGACATATGTTTTCAACCTAATGCGTCTCTTTACAAAGGATGTGAGGGAGGAGTCAGTTCTCGTGTATCAGTTCATTTTTTGAAGAGTCAAGAGTTGACTCCAGAGCATCGGAGTCATTGTTCAGTTCATGCAATGGAAAGAGGACAGGACGGTGTGCATATATATATATTATATAATATTATACATTATATATATATATATATATATATATATATATATATATATATATATATATATATATATATATAATAAATACACACACACACACACACACATTCCTCCATTCATTTTCAGAGCCGATTAATCCTAATTAGGGTCGGGGGGAAGCTGGTGCCCATCTCAGCCAACTCTGGTGCAAGGACAGAGTACACTTGGATAGCTTGCCCACCCAAAACCCCAGGGTCTTCCTCCTCCAGAAATGCAATCATGTTGTCATATTATTGTCATTTATTTTCTGAATTAATCGTAATTAGTCTGTCTGTTTGTCTGTCTGTCTGTCTATCTATCTCTCACTGCATCAGTGCACTTCTTCTGAATCCATAAGTCACATATACTGTAAAAGTTTTGCGTTTAATCAAGTTGTTATAAAATGAAGACACTTTGCCACTTTACACTAAAGCGGATTGCAGAATCTGGCAAGAACCTAAACACAAGCCTCAAGGCGGACCACAAGGCTCGGGCATTATTCATTAATCTCCATAGTCCAGATGTGCTAATTGCTTCATTGATTAGAGATTTTGTCGAGCAGCCACTGATAAACCCATTAGGTGAGGAGATGCTGGCCTGAGTCCCCCTTTTCCCCCCAAAAGATCTCATTCCACGAGCTGGTACACAGTAATTCAAGGAACTTCTTTGGAGTTGCTTTGCTACAGATCATGAATCTTAACAAGGAGGAAGTTGTGTGAAGGCAGTGTTACCACAGCCATCAGCACATTTAACAAGTCGATAGAAGCAGATATGTGAGAAGAGATGAAAGCCCAGGAGATGAAGAAAGTCTATTTTTCATTCAGCCAGTGGCAGATTTTTTTTTTTTTTTTTTTTTTTTTTTTTTTTAAATTGCCACATGAACAGAGCCATTGGCAGTGAGCCAGTGGTACTGACCTGGCTTGTGACATCTGCAAAATTATGTTTGACATCTCTGCAATTTTGCACTGCTATCACAAATCTATCCGGCCATTTTTGCTGTATAAATCAAAGAGAAGTATGAATCAGGAAATTATAGGTTTACTTAATGCGGCATTGAAACCTTTTTTTTTTATCCAGCTTTTAAATTGATGTATTGAACAGAAACAGCAACTTAACAGTATGCAGTTATTATCTGAACACAATTTAAAGGTTAATTTATTGACAAAACAACACAAAAGGACAACTCACCGTTAACAAATATTAAACTGAAAGAAAGACAGATGAGCAAATGGAAAACACATCCAAGAGAAGCAAATGGCTTGTGGAGAACTCAACAGAAACTGATGATGATGATGATGATGATGATGGGCATGTGATTGTGGATATTATTCACGACTAGAAAGATATAACTGTCACCATTAGAATGTCATAAGTGTGTAATTAAATGACTTGAGACACGATACCAAGGCATGTAAAAAAGGCAGTGATGTACCAGCTGGGACCACAGCCTAAGCACCATGAAAACATGCCATACTTGGCACATGGGTCTTCCTTTGGGCCCGGTGGCAGCTGTTGGTTGTTACAAACTGCAGATACTTTTTTTTTTTTTTTTTTTTGTATTCTGAAAATGCAGGATGAGAGAACTCTCAGAGCTTCTCCCACAGTGCTGAAAGGCACTGTCCAGGTCACATCTTATCAAAAGTTAAGGCCATGCTCACAAACTTTTTTTTTCTGCTGAGAATGCCAAGATTGAAATATAATATTGGGATTTCTTTGGCTATGTGTACAGTTTGTATCATAGGTCAAAATGAAGAAGAATAAGAAATAACCTCTTCAGACATTTGGATGTTTTGTGTTGGAACAGTATAGAGGAAGATGTCCCTGTCCTATTGAGACTCTGAGCTCCTCCTCCTCCACCACCTGCTGAAAGTCAGGCATGTCTGGAATATCGAATCGAACTAAATTCTTTAAATTTGCAAGGAGGATGAAGCGCTACTCTCATTAACATGCAAACATGACTGTTTCAGGCCATTCTTTAATTACTGTAGAAAGCTGCACGTAACAAGCAACCTAATCCGGATCCAGGAAATTCATACTGAGTTTAGGAAAAAGAACATTATCGCTGATGGCCTGTCAATAATAGATAAGTGTGAAACATGCTACAAAGCTTTAGCGGAAAATGTTATTACAATGAGTAAGTATAAGACCGTTATGATTAATAATTAAAATTTGTACAAAATTCCAAATGGAATTAATTCATTCATTTGCGAACACTCACGAGTCTATTGCAGAGCAAACAGATAGGACCATTCACAGTCACACCTACAGGGAATCTGGAGCAGCCAGCTAGCTTAATATGCATGTCTTTCGACAGTAGGAGAACACAAGTGCACCGTCATGAAGGCAGGGTGAGAAGATGCAAATTTGACACAGAAATGGCAGAGCCAAAGATATGATATGAAGATACCTATTTGTTTCAAAGCAGATGCACCAACTACTACACCACCATGCATATAATTAATTACTATAATGATTACATGCATACATAGCACACACACACACAGGGGCAGTGATGGCTTGGTGGTAAAGTGCTGGATTACTGATCCCAAGGATTGAGGTTCAAGCCCCACTGTCAACAGGTTGTCCGGGGTGCATATGTGTATGTATGTGTGTGTGTGTGTATATATATATATATATATGTATCTTCTTCTTCTTCTTTTCCTTTCGGCTTTTCCCTTCAGGGGTCGCCAC
Source organism: Plotosus lineatus (assembly GCA_024760905.1). Taxonomy (NCBI): domain Eukaryota; kingdom Metazoa; phylum Chordata; class Actinopteri; order Siluriformes; family Plotosidae; genus Plotosus; species Plotosus lineatus. The sequence goes on from CM045732.1 coordinate 63,302,295, forward strand.
AGCGAATGATCTGCCTCCATCTCACCCTATCCTTTGCATCTTCTTCTCTTACACCAATGACCTTCATGTCCTCCTTCACCACATCCATGAATCGTCTCTTTGGTCTTCCTCTAGGCCATTTACCTGGTAGTTCCAGCCTCAGCATCCTACTACCAATATACTCACTATCCCTCCTCCGTACATGTCCAAACCATCTCAATCTAGCCTCTCTGACTTTGTCTCCAAAACGTTTTACATGTGCTGTCCCTCTGATGTGCTCATTCCTAATCCTATCCATCCTCGTTACTCCCAAAGAGAACCTCAACATTTTCATCTCTGCTACCTCCAACTCTGCCTCCTGTCTTTTCCCCAGGGCCACTGTTTCTAACCCATACAACATCGTTGGCCTCAACACCGTCTTGTACACTTTTCCTTTCATTCTTGCCGATACCCTCCTATCACACATCACACCGGACACTTTTCTCCAACCATTCCAACCTGCCTGCACGTGCTTCTTGACCTCTTTTCCACACTCTCCATTGCTCTGGATTGTTAAGCCTAAGTACTTAAAATCCTCCACCTTTCTTATCTCTGCTCCCTGTAATCTCACTGTTCCTCTTGGGTCCTTGTCATTCATGCACATGTATTCTGTCTTACTGAGGCTAATCTTCATTCCCTCCTTTCCAGGGCATACCTCCACCTCTCTAGATTTTCCTGCACTTGTTCTCTGCTCTCACTACAGATCACAAGGTCATCTGCAAACATCATAGTCCATGGGGAATCTTGTCTAACCTCGTCTGTCAGCCTGTCCATCACCATAGCAAACAACAAGGGGCTGAGAGCTGACCCTTGATGCAGTCCCACCTCCACCTTGAACTCTTGTGTCACACCGACAGCACACCTCACCACTGTCTTACATCTCTCATACATGTCCTGCACCACTCTAACATACTTCTCTGCCACACCAGACTTCCTCATGCAATACCACAGTTCTTCTCTCGGCACCCTGTCATATGCTTTCTCCAGATCCACAAAGGCACAATGCAGCTCCTTCTGACCTTCTCTGTACTTCTCTATTAATATATATGTGTATATATGTGTGTGTGTATATATGTATATATGTGTGTGTGTGTATATATATATATATATATATATATGTATATATATATATATATATATATATATATATATGTGTGTGTGTGTGTGTGTGTGTGTGTGTGTGTGTGTGTGTGTATATATATATATATATATATATATATATATATATATATATATATATATATATATATATATATGAATGAGGGCAGTGGTAGCCTGGGGGTAACGTCAGCTGGATCACTGATTCTAGAGTTTGGGGTTCAAGCCCCACTCTCAACAAGTTTCCACTGTCCCCCCCCAGTGCAGCGTACTGAGTTATCAAAGGTTGGCCATGTCTCTCACTGTCCAGGGTGTGAGGATCATGTAAAAGAATCATTGCTGACTTTCGTCAGGGGTAACTGCACAGCCGTCAGCGTGTTTCTAATCAGGAGTCGGAGTCCCCTGAGGCAGTTTTTTCACAGCAAAGTTCTGGCAACTCCTGCATCAGCACTGGAAACCAGTCATATCGGCTTCTGCCCTTCCATTGGATTTTGCTGCCGAAAAGGGGGACTGACTGCTTGGGTAACAGCTTGTCCTCCTTACTTTTCACCCAGGCTCCTCTGTGGACTGGAGAGTATCACCAGCCAGGATACCAGCCAGAGTGCAGCTCCATAGTCCTTCGAGACTGATGGAGGCCTACTACTACATATGTTGACCTGGGGAGTTGCCACCACTGGGTACTAGCCTCACCGCAACCGTAATTAGGATTAAGTGGTATGGAAAATGCATGGAATGGAAAAAAATATATATATATATATATATATATATATATATATATATATTTATATGTATATGTGTATATGTGTATATATGTATATGTGTTCTTCTTCTTTTACTTTCGGCTGCTCCCTTCAGGGGTCACCACAGCAAATCATCCGCCTCCATCTCACCCTGTCCTCTGCATCTTCTTTTCTGACTCCAACGACCTTCATGTCTTCCTTCACCACATCCATAAATCTCTTCTTTGGTCTTCCTCGAGGTCTTCTGCCTGGTAGTTCCAACCTCAGCATCCTACTGCCATATATATATATATATATATATATATATATATATATGTGTGTGTGTATTGGATGAATCCTGCAAGGGTGTTTTTGCCTTCACACTTAACCCCTCCAAATGATATGCACTCGGAGCAGTGGGCTTTTACATAGACTCTAGCAGTCTGGGTTGGGTGCGTTGCTCAACCATGCTTCATCTATGAAGGTGCAGAAAGGGGCGGTGACTTCCACACATTTCTTCTGCTGGTTAAAGTATCGAACCAGCTATCTTTCGGTCCCACGGCCGCTTCTGTAACCATTGGGCTATGACCTATATGCCTACAACATATACACGCAAATTAAATGGATGTCTTGGGTTCCTTCTGTCTTCAATAAACTACAGTTCAAAGTACTTTGAAGTACTTCAAAGTAAATTTTGAAAATTGCTGCTTATTTTTAATTTGCATTCTTCATGTCATCCTTTCCAGCATTTTTTGGTGTGAGGTTATTGTTTCCTTTAATTCTATGGCATGGCTGAAGTGGAGTAATTGCATGTTGCCCTCAGCTGTCTGGGTACTCCATTATGCTGACTTACAGAGGAATAAGATAACAAGCATTGCTTGCCTGACCACTGAAATTACTGGAAGTGAGTTTGAAGTCCATGACAAAAACCTAATGACCTTGTGTCAACTTGCCTTCAGCTTGACTTTAGCTGATTTCCCAAGTTACTGATAAAGGGCCCTCATGAATTATCATTTAGAAAAACACGTCTGGTTTGTTATGCATCTCTTGAAAAGTCATTGGTATTTAAAAATGATTGGTTTACATTATATTCACTGGCTCACATGTTTGGCTGTCTTTTCAATCACTTTAACCCGAGATCAGATGTATGCTCGCTTTATATTAACACAAATGATGTGCATGCACACCCCAAACTGTGCAAATTTTCCAGATTGCATGTTGAGCAAGGGAAAATCTTTCATTACTTAAGTGTGTTAATAGGATGAAGTTCATTTTACGGACATTCGGTTTGCAAACTAATAGCATTGAAGGTATTTGGGATCCTCCAACTAATGACACCAACTTTATTGAAAATTAGAATACATCTCTACTTCATATTAACTGGTGCTAAATGGACAAAGACACACCTACTACAATGATTTTCATAAATATACATTTCCCTTGACTGCAGTTTAGCCCTGGGCATGTGGTACTAATACATCCTTTAGGAGCAATTTCAGTCTCGGGCTTACACTGTACTTACCCAGGTTGGAAAAGCAATCAAACAAAAGTGTTTAGCACACACAAGCAGGTTTTTGCTGAGTATAGCTGGGTCATTGCCGTCAAATAAACCCAAACCACTCAAACCATTTGTTTGGTTTTGTGAAACTGGGGGTCGAAACAAAGAAAAGTCCATGTTGGTGCTTTCAAACACGGACCGATGGGGGACAGTATGATTCTAATGAGCTCCTGTTGTCTTGATATAGGGAGTAGAACAACACCTAAACACCTTGATAGATGAAATTCTCTGTCCTAGGTACCCCCAGAAGAAGGTTGTTGAGGTTCTCTTTGATAGTAACGAGGATGGATAGGATCAGGAATGAGGACATCAGAGGGACAGCACATGTAAGATGTTTTGGAGACAAAGTCAGAGAGGCTAGATTGAGATGGTTTGGACATGTACTGAGGAGGGATAGTGAGTATATTGGTAGTAAGATGCTGAGGTTGGAGCTACCAGGCAGAAGGCCTCGAGGAAGACCAAAGTGGAGATTTATGGATGTGGTGAAGGAGGACATGAAGGTCGTTGGTGTAAGACAAGAAGATGCAGAGGACAGGGTGAGATGGAGCCAGATGATTTGCTGTGGTGACCCCTGAAGGGAACAACCGAAAGGAAAATAAGAAGGACCCCCAGAAGAAATTGACTTGATTGTCTTTGATCTGATTTACATGTAAGAGTTGATCTACGTTCCAACCCTCACCTATGGTCACCAGCTTTGGGTAATGACCGAAAGAACAAGATCACGGATACAAGCGGCTGAAATGAGCTTCCTTCGCCGGGTGGCGGGGTTCTCCCTTAGAGATAGGGTGAGAAGCTCCGCCATCCGGGGAGAGCTCGGAGTAGATCCGCTGCTCCTCCGCATTGAGAGGGGCCAGTTGGGGTGGCTCGGGCATCTGGTCAGAATGCCCCCCCGGACGCCTCCCTGGTGTGGTGTTTCGGGCATGTCCAACCGGGAAGAGACTCCGGGGTCGACCTAGAACACGCTGGAGGGACTATATCTCTCGGCTTGTCTGGGACCGCCTCGGTGTCCCCCTGGGAGAGTTGGAGGAAGTGGCTCGGGAGAGGGATGTCTGGACCTCTTTGCTCAGGTTGCTGCCCCCGCGACCTGACCCTGGACTAAGCGGAAGAAGATGATGATGATGATGATGATGATGATTCTGTCCGAAACTACAAGCGAATTTTATTGAGAAGTGAATTAAATAAAACTGGAATTTGCATTCAGCCGAATTACAAGTAAGTGATGTGTATTTGTGGTCGTGTTGAAAAAATATTGGACCTAAAAATGAATACTGTAGATATTCGAATATATTAATAGGTTTTTGAAGAGACTGCATTTTCAGTATAATAGCATTTTCTGTCAAGCCAACCAAAAACAACGTCACACTATTTTACAGCGATATCACTTATATTTTCTTATTTTGGAGTTTGTGGCTGACAGGCACTCCAGGCAAACAGACATACGTGCACAAGCACTGAAAAAGTGATTTGTGAGGCTCAGAGTTTCAGTGATGTTCATTTGTTTCCCGCATTCCTGTAGTTTATCTTAATGCTGCTTTGCATGCATGATCGGATCCAGTGCTGTGCAAGATCAATTAATGAAGTTCACATTCATGTTTGTCTACTCTCCTTTAAAAGTAACTTTTTCTGGCACTGTTTTCTGGCACCATTTCGCTTCATGCTATGTGACATCTCAAGCCAGCTTGTGCATTTGAATCAATTTAATAACAAACAAAGACAGAGACTTGAAACATTGGTGGCTGAGTGGATAAGGTGATGGGTTACTGATCTGAAGGTCAGTGGTTCAATTCCCACTGTTATCACTGTTGGGCCCTCTAGCAAGGCCCTTAACCCTCAATTTCTTAGTTGTACACATGGATCCCTCACTTTCCATGGTTAATGGAGACTGAGACCCCCCCCCCCCCCGAGACTGCCAATTTTCGCGAAGTAGGATCGACCCCCCCCCTGAGTGACATATACGTATATGTGTGTATATAATATCAATAAATACATATTCAACGGTATAAATGCTTATAATAACAATTAACCGTTCAAAAATAATGCATAAGATGTAAATAAAATATAAATACACACACAGATGCGCACCTCACATAAAAATGTAAGTAGTTTGGTTGAGGGGTTTTGGGTTGAGTATTTTTTTGTTGTTGTTGTTGTTTTTTTTTTGGTTTTTTTTGCATAATTGGCCTTGTTTTGCAGCATTTTCCGCAACTTTCCTCCTATTTTTCCTTAATTTCGCCTTGTTTTTATTTTTCGATGAATATTTTTGGAAAAACCCATGATGCGCTGAAAGCTCAGGAACTGAATACAGTATCTTATTTTCCTTTCGGCTGCTCCCTTCAGGGGTCGCCACAGCAAATCATCTGTCTCCATTTCACCTCATCCTCTGCATCTTCTTCTCTTACACCAGTTACGTTCATGTCTTCCTTCACCACATCCATAAATCTTCTCTTTGGTCTACCTCTAGGCCTTCTATATACAATATATATACATATACATATATATATATATATAGATAGATAGATAGATAGGGATCCCTCACTACTTTGTGCTTCAATTCATGCGGCTTCAGTGCATCATGGTTTTTTATTTGTAAATATTCATCGAATTAAAAAAAATAAGGAAATTAATGAGAATAGGGGAAAAAGTTAAGGAAAATGCCACAAAAACAAGGCCAATTAAGCGCAAAACAAGAAAAAAACATATATAATGTATGTATATAATGTATGTATATATATATATAATTTATATGTATATATATAAAATTTACATATATATATATATATATATATATATATATATATGTATATGTAT
>CM045732.1:63313495-63333495 GCA_024760905.1 Plotosus lineatus
TGATCAAGACTAAATTTATTCCATAAAAACATAAAAATGTTAGTGTGTGTGACTTTTTTTTTTGGCTGGCTATTGTATCTCTGTCTGTGTGTGAGGCCGGAGGCATAGTGGTTAGGGTGCTGTGCTCATGATCGGGAGGTTGTGAGTTCGAATCCCACTGACACCCTCACTGTGCTAAGACCCCTGGGCAAGGTCTCAACCACAAGTGTGCCTCTATTCACCCAGCAGTATAAATGGGTGCCAGTAAAAATATACTGGGAAGGTAACCTGCAATGGTCCCATCCAGGGGGAGTTGAACTCCTGGTTGCTTCACGCTATGGAAACCAGGGATAAGCACCGGCCTGATGAGCCATGAGGCTCGGGTGCAAAAACCCAACAGACCTACCTACCTGTTGTATCTCTGTACTAGATTTATTTGAAATTATGTTTATATTTCTGTCTCAGGAAGCGACACAAACAGCACTGAAGTCTGCTTCGCACTGTTTCATTCATTTCTAAACCTACCAAGTACCTTCCATGACCAGGAGATAAATCATGTGTTGAACCTCGAACAGCTCTCCGAGGAGAGAATTAGGTGTGTAGGCAAAGCTAAATTCTCATAAAATATGGACTAGGCCTCCCAGTTGGTATGGTTTACCTATGTGCATGAGTGTGTTGTACACATGATTGGTGGAAGACCAATGGAAGCACATGTGCCAAGGCTGTCTCAGAGTGTATAGACAAATACTGCTGGGTGAGATCCAGTCGCAGCCAGAAGGTATTGAGAACTTCATCATATTAATAATACTCTACATATTACTCACTGTCAGGATTATTATTCTTACTTGTATGAAGCAACTGTGTGCACACAATTTCCTCCGGGATCAATAAAGTATTCTGATTCAGAACGGAGGTCCTGTGGCTCTGCAGTCGGATACTTTTCTCCATGCTTGCCTGCTGAGCTCTGCGGTGACCTGGTGTGCATTCTCAGCAGAATACAAGGACTTCAGGCGTTGCATTCATTCAAAGCCTTTGAAAGAAAAGTAAACAGTTCATATGTTACAATTAGATTAAGTGAAGCCATGCTGCCCATCTGATATTCAGGGATTCCTCACTTTCCGCGGTTAGTGAGGACCGAGACTTCCCCCGCGACCGCCGATTTCCGCGAAGTAGGATCGATTCCCTTGACTGACGTACACGTACATGTATATGTGTCTATAATATCAGTTCATTCAGTTCATTTTCTGTCATCGCTTAATCCCAATTAGGGTCGCGAGGAGGCTGGCGCCCATCCCAGCCAACTCCGGGCGAGGGCAGAGTACACCCTGGACAGCTCGCCAGGCCATCGCAGGGTGGAAAGACGCTGATGGCTTTGCAGCTACTCTTGTCGAAAGTCAGCAATGGTTCTTTTACATGCCTCACACCATAGACAGTGAGAGACATGGCCGGCCTTTGCTACCCCAGTTAGCTGCACTGTGGGGACAGTGCCAACCCTGTGGAGAGTGGGACTCGAACCCCCAACCTTTGGATCAGCGATCCAGAGCTCGATACCACTAGACCACCACTGCCCTGTGGATATAATATCAGGGTTTTTTTTTTTGTTTTGTTTTCACCCTATTTTTCCTTAATTTCCTTATTTGTTATTATATATATATATATATATATATATATAGAGGATTTTCTGAGTAGATCCTTCCGTAGGAGAGTGCTCAATACTTTTTGGTAGAGCAAATAACAAAAGGACAGGACAAAGACTTTCTATTGAAACTCCATTTATCACTACAGGTCTGTTTCGAGGGGTGGTGAAACCATCCTCTCTCTTCAGGTGATTATAGAAGAAACCTATAGAATCCTATAAGAATCCTATATCATGTAGAATTCTTTTATAATCACCTGAAGAGAGAGGATGGTTTCATCACCCCTCGAAACAGATCTGTAGTGATAAATGGAGTTTCAATAGAAAGTCTTTGTCCTGTCCTTTTGTTTTATATATATATATATATATATATATATATATATATATATATATATATATATATATATATATATATATATATTCCTTATTCACTGTATATAAACCCAATCAACAACTATGAACTACTAATAAACTACTTATAATAAATAATAACTCATTCATTGTTCTAAGCTGCTTAATCATATTTAGGGTCATGGGTAGGTTGGCACCTGTCTCAGCTAACTGTGGGCAAAGATGGGGTGTATCCTGAACAGCTCTCCAGACCATAGCAGGACCAACGCATATACAACCATACTCATACCTTAGAAGAATATGGAACAGCCAGTTAGCCTACTGTGCCTATGTTTGGACTTTTGGAAGACACCGAAGTACCCAGAGAAACCCACGCAAGCACAGCAAGAACATGCAACCTCCATACAGAAACGCCTGAGCCCAGGAACCGAACCCAGGCCTTCTCGCTTTGAGGTGAATGTAATAACCACTGTGCGACCCGTGCTGCCTCAATAACATTACCGCGAAAGCCTAGTTTTACATTTTTCAGAAACAGACTTTTATATCACTCTTACAAAATTACCAGTCTGAATTTTATATGACAAAATGAAAGTCCTTTCTCTTATTGAAATTACGTCCAGCAATACATTGACTTTTAATGACATTTAAGCTTCTCTCGGCTTTTTCAGAATGTTTGATATGTTTTGCTGTTTCTATTAAGTGAACTCCAGTCTGTGATGAAATGAAAACAACATCTAAAGGTAAGTGCCCACCTCTTTTGTATGATCCCTGTAAGCTAAGTAACGTTTTTGAGACTAACCGTAAGCCCTGGCTCGCTAGCAAGGCACACATCATCCACAAAAATAAAAATATCTTGTACAGACACTCCTCGCTTTATGTTTATTCGTTTTACGTATTTTTCGATTTTACGTTAAAAAAAAAAATTATAAGTCAAATTTTGAGTTTAGCGTGCTCTCTGTAGGACGAGACGTACCTCCATGGTACACTGATGTAGTACGCTACTTGCGCATGACGCTGCCTCCATTGTTTACAAACGACAGACTGAACGTGCCCTGCTTCTTCCCAGTTCGCTGCGTGTTACCCTTGTGTTAAGCCGTCGTCTCTGTGATCTTTGTGTTTACACTGTTTTGCGAACTTTTGTAACCCTAAGCAAATATGGTTGGTCAGAAGCGTAAGCCTACTAGTGATAGTGATAATCAGAAAAAGCGTCAAGCCATCTCGTCAGAAACGAAGATGGCTATGATCAAGAAAATTGATGCTGGTGAAAAATATGTGAATGTTGCACGTTTTTTCCAAATGACTCCGTCGACCATCGGAACCATTTACAAGCATAAAGATCGCATCACAGAGAATGTTACAGGTGATATTTGATACAATATTTGATATTTGATGAGTGAATTTGATTAAAATTTATCTATTTGAAATTATTTTGCTTGAATTTAATTTATTTGAAATTAATGCTGATGTTATTTGATATATTTGATTTTATTTTACAATGTTATGTTTATAATAATTGATTTGGGGGTGTTTTATGTGATACGCTAATGGTATTTATGGGTGTATAGTACAGTACGAATGTCATATGTCACTGGAACATACAGTAACAACTTGCGTTTTCTTTTCACCGTACGTTCGGCCATTCAGAACCTAACTAAAACGTAAGTCGGGGAGCATGTGTATATTTTTATAGAATGTGTGGCTTCCAATTGGTGCATCCACATGGTGCTCGACTATCAGTCAGGAGATTGTTGGTTTGAATTAGATTTGATCCCGTAGCCATCCATAGCATGGAGTCTATGTGAGCTAATTAGCCCCGCTCTAATGTGAAGGATGACATATGCTTACCTCCCTGTCATTCACAGCAATTACTAGCCAAACATGGATGTTTGTGAGCACATTTTTACAAAAGGAACAAGTAGCGCTTTATTCCCTGAATGCCTAAGTACAGCAGTTTGTAAAGATGTGGGTGGCAGCATCATGTTTTTTGAAGGGGGCAGACGCTTTCTTATACCCTTCCCAGGTGGATGGTGGTCATGTGTGATGGGGGCCATACTTGACTGGTGGGAATTGGCTGCGTCTAAATTGGGGTGGGGTGGGGGGTGGGGGGATAAAAGTTAATAAAATAATAAATATGCTTTTTATTCCTCACAATCCAGTGGTGGTAAATATAACAAACAGTTATTCTACTTAGCTTTGTTGTTGTTTGTTTGTAACTGAAAGATAGTTTACAATATTGCGATATTACTGCACGGATTAAAAGGACTCAACTTAAACATATATTTAATTATAATCAGTTGGTGTGGATGTAATGAAGTGGATTATGTCTGTATCTGTTAATTTTCTTCCCAGCAAGTAATAATATTAATACTGTATTTTTCTGACCATAAGGCACACTTAAAAGCCTTCAATCCTCAAAAAAGTTGATGGTGCGCTTTATAATCCGCTGCGCGTTATGTATGGATGAAGCCACTAGACTCTATCTCACTGATACCGTCAAAAACCCAAGTGAACCAAACTAATTCAGAGCTTACCATCATGCTGGTGGATTAACCAAAGAACTCCAGCCTAGATATTGGTGTCAACAGGCCCTAAGTTCAAGAGATCCGGGCTTTATGTCCAAATACTAGCATTCCTGCTATCGTAGTCAGGTAACGCTGAGTACCTGTTTTTCCCACCTAATCTCAGTCCCTATCCTCAGGACACTCAACTGGCTTAATGAGAGTCTCACATTCATCAGTGGGATAAAGCACTGCTACAGATCTCCTCCTGAGACCACGGATTAACCTTCTCGAATTTAAAGTTACGCTGAGACAGCTTTCTGAAAAGTAATGACCTCCGTTCAGTAATTAACACAATACTCACGTTGCGAACGGGTGCTGCAATGTTTGTTATTGTGAAGACGTCTCTTTAAAGGGGCGTGGCTAGAGAAGTCCAGGTCAGAACCAGGAAGACTTCTAATCTTCATCTCTATTGATCTGACTCCATGCGTGTGAGGGAATAATAGATAATAAAATACAGTCGGCCCTCTACTTACGAACTTAATCTGTTCCATGCCTTTTTCATAGCCTGGAGTTTTCGTAAGTATGGGTGCATTTTACATGTAGTGTCACCGGGAATCACTTTCTTGGGGTTCATGATGGATAATGAAATATAACGCTGAAATGATCAATCTCAAAACAAGCCCACAGTACTGTTCAACTCTCCTTCACGCGTGTGACAAACAGGAAGTATGGGTACAGGGAGTATGGGTACAGTTTAGCTCCCTCCTGGCCACTGGGAGGCCAGCGGGGCGGGATGTTGGGAGACAGCCAATGAGAGAGCAACTCACGCATTGTTTGAATGTCTGAATGGCACGTTTGAATTTTTGAATGGCGCGTTTGGCACTTTTCGTAAAAAGAGGACAAAAATTTAGGAAAATGTTTTTCGTAACCTGTATTTTTCGTATTCGGAGGTTTTCGTAAGTAGAGGCCGACTGTATTATAATACAGTATAATAATCAAAAAAATAATAGAGGGATCCGGGCTTTATGTCCAAATACCAGCATTACTGCTATCGTAGTCAGGTAACGCTGAGTACTGGTGTTTTTTTTCCACCTAATCTTCGTTTGTTATTGTGATGATATCTCTTTAAGGGGGCGTGGCTGAGAGACGTTCAGGTCACGACCCAGGAAGACTTATAATCTCCATCTTTCTTGATCTGACTCCATGCATGAGGGAATAATAAATAATACAATATACTCATGTAATATAATAATTAAAAAATAATAGATGGATCTGGGATTAATCACTTAAGATGAAGAATTTGATGGATTTGTGGAAGAGGAAAGAACTGAAAAAGTGAGTTTATTGTTTTATGTGTTACGACTGAGCAATGATGAGAGTTATTGTGAAGTGTATTATTTTATATTTTATGTGTTATAACTGAGCAATGATGAGAGTTATTGTGAGAGTCGAATCAAGTTTGACTTATCTGACTTTTGTTTCACTTAACGTGCCCTTATTATCCGGTGCGCCTTACGTATGGACGACGACAGCTCAATCAGAATTCACTGATATTGCGTGTTATAATCCTGTGCCCCTCTATGGCCCAGGAAAAACATGGTAATAATAATAATAATAATAATAATAATAATTGGGGGCAGTGGTGGCCCGGAGGTAAAGTGCTGGATCACTGATCCCAAGGTTGGGGTTTCAAGCCCCACTCTGAACGGGCTGCCACTGTTCCCCAGTGCAGCTAACTGGGTTATCAAAGGCCGGTCATGTCTCTCACTGTCTATGGTGAAAGGTTCATGTAAAAGAAGCATTTCTGACTTTCGTCAAGAGACCTGCATAGCCATGAGCGTGTTTCTGCCCTGCAGTGGCCTGGTGAGATGTCAAGGGTGTACTCTGCTCTCGCCCAGAGTCGGCTGAGATGGGCGCCAGCCTCCCCGTGAGCCTAATTAGGATTAATCGGTTCAGAAAATGAATGAATGGATGAATAATAATAATAACAAATCATCAAATAGCCCAGAGGAAAAACATAAGCATGCACTAACCTTGTTATTTGACACTTTAGCATCACACAACGATTTAAAACTAACGAAGTGGAAAATGAAAACCATGCTCATGGCTGCAGAATCTTTCTAAAAGATCCTGTGCATAGTAGTTATACATCTGTTTGCACATAAATGCTCACAGATTACCTGTCCCTTGACATACAGGAGACTTTCTTTATGATAAGACACTCAAAGCAGACACTGGAGAATTATTAACAGGAGGGGAACAAAAACCACATTTAATGCCATTGTTCTCAGGTCAGGATATTTCACGCCAGCTTGGGATCAGGGAAGAAACTGATCTGCCGACAAAAGGCCTAAATACAGTACAGAGGCCATTATGCGAAAGAGTGTTACTAGAGCATGTCATTTGGGACAAGGACCTAGGCGTAATCAAGCACAGCATGCACCGCTAAGCAGCAGGAATGGAAAGTAGTCTTTTCAACATCAGGGTGAAGGTTTATTTCTCAATTAAGATGCTACTGCATATCATTAATCAAGGCTCTCAACTTTTCATGTCCTTTATGATAAAAAATGCTCATATACTCGGATTATAGTGCTCAATTTGTACTGTGGATGCTAAAGACAGTTTTCCATCACACTGATGTGATCCCTCGCTACTTCGCACTTCAGTTCCTGCGGCTTCAGTGCATCGTGGGTTTTTCAAAAATATTCATCGAGAAAAAAGAAAAGAAAAGGAAATTAAGAAAAATTAGGGAAAAAGGTAAGGAAAATTATACTAAAAGCCCCAAACAAACATAAACAAAAAACACCGCCCAAGAAAACTACTTACATTTTTATGTGAGGTGCGCAACTGAGTGTGTGCACACGTGTGTCTGTATGTGTGTGCGTCTGGGTGTGAATTTGTGTGTGTGTGTGTGTGTGTGTGTGTGTGTGTGTGTGTGTGTGTGTGTGTGTGTGTGTGTGTGTGTGTCTTCTTCTTTTACTTTCGGCTGCTCCCTTCAGGGGTCGCCACAGCAAATCATCCGCCTCCACCTCACCCTGTCCTCCGCATCTTCTTTTCTGACTCCAACGACCTTCATGTCCTCCTTCACCACATCCATAAATCTCTTCTTTGGTCTTCCTCGAGGCCTTCTGCCTGGTAGTTCCAACCTCAGCATCCTACTGCCAATATACTCACTATCCCTCCTCTGTACATGTCCAAACCATCTCAATCTAGCCTCTCTGACTTTGTCTCCAAAACATCTTACATGGGCTGTCCCTCTGATGTACTCATTTCTGATCCTATCCATCCTCGTTACTCCCAGAGAGAACCTCAACATTTTCATCTCTGCTACCTCCAGCTCTGCCTCCTGTCTTTTCCTCCGCGCCACTGTTTCTAATCCATACACCATCGCTGGCCTCAACACCGTCTTGTACACTTTTCCCTTCATTCTTGCTGACACTCTCCTATCGCACATCACACCGGACACTTTTCTCCAACCATTCCAGCCTGCCTGCACACGCTTCTTCACCTCTTTTCCACACTCTCCATTGCTCTGGATTGTTGAGCCTAAGTACTTAAAATCCTCCACCTTCGTTATCTCTGCTCCCTGTAACATCACCGTTCCTCCTGGGTCCTTCTCATTCACACACATGTATTCTGATTTTCTGAGGATAACCTTCATTCCTCTCCTTTCCAGGGCATACCTCCACCTCTTGAGATTTTCCTGCACTTGTTCTCTGCTCTCATGTGTGTGTGTGTGTGTGTGTGTGTGTGTGTGTGTGTGTGTGTATTTGTATTCTATTTACTTCGTATGCATTATTTTTGAATATTTAATTGTTATTATAAGCATTTATAGCGTTGAATATGTATTTATTGATATTATATACATATATACATGTACGTACGTATACATCAGTCAGAGGGATCGCCGATTCTACTTCGTGGAAATTCGGCGTTCACGGAGGGTCTTGGTCCCTATTAATCGCAAAAGGTGAGGGTTCACTGTATACAATAACCAAAAAATACATCAATATTTTAGAGGGTGGAAGAAAAAAAAAAATGCATGCATCGTTGGCCACATTAATCCCAAATGTGAAAATATTATTCAGGAAGTCCGAGTCATTGCTTGTGATTGCTTTGACCGGCATGACCATGTTAAATTATAATACAGTACGTTGATAAAAATAAATGAATTTTTGTTCCTTTATTCAATTTAAAATTTAATCTATAGAACTCACAGTGATGGTGGTTATATGAGCAGATTCTAAAAATATTTTTTAAAAACTCGGTGGTTATTATATGGCAATATATGATCACAGAATGGGAACAATATGATATCAATTCATCCATCTATCCATCCATTTATTATTTATTAGCTTTACTGCTTATCTCAGATGGTCGTGGGAAGGCTTGAACCAACCCTGGCTGATTTCAGGCGAGAGGCAGGCTATGTCTTGTACAGGTTGTGCTAGTATAACACACACACACACACACACACACACACACACACACACACACACACACACAGATCACTTTCACATTTGCATTTTCAGCCAGTTGACATAATTTGCATATCTTTGTGCTGTGACAAAAAAAAAAAAAAAAAAAAACAACAACAAAAACAACACAAAAACAAAAGAAACCTGAAATAAACCCATTCAATGACGGGGTGAACATGCAAATTCCGCACAGAAATGCCCTTGGTTAAAATTCAGATCTTGCTTTGAGCCACTGTGCCCCCAGTATATAATACACTTATTCATTCATCCATTCATTTTCTGAGCTGCTTCATTCTAATTAGGGTTGTGAGGGAGGCTGGCGCTCATCTCAGCCAACTTTGTGTGAGGGCGAAATACATACACCCTGAACAGCTCACCAGATCTTTGCAAGGCACACACACACACACACACACACACACACACACACACACACACACACTTAGTGGAAATTTGGAACAGCCAATTAGCCTACTATGCATGTTGTTCGACTTTGGGAGGAAATTGAAGTACAGTGAGGAAACCCTCGCAAACATGTGGAGAACATGCAAACTTCACACAAAAACACTCGAGCCTGGGAATCAAACCCTGCCTGGCCTTCCCAGTTTCATATAATATAATATTCACTCATTCTTTTTCTGAACCACTTCATCCGAATGAGAAATGCGCGGGTGGATTAATAATGATTGAGACACATAAAATATTTCACCAACTCCAATGCGCATACAATCAAGAGGGTAAATTCTAGACCGAAGGTAATGAGGAATGTTCTCTTAAAGATTAAGATTTCTTGAAAGTTCTCAATTGTTGAATACTTCGGTTTCTTCTCACACTCGAAAGACATGTGCATCAGGCTAATTGGCTGTTTCGAACTGGCCCGAGGTGTTATTCTGAATGGTTGTGTGTATGTTAGGCCTTTGATGGACTGGTGAGTGGTTCAAGGTGTACCCCCCCCCTCCCTCTTTCAAACAGAACTGGCTGAGATAGGCGTCATCATCTCCACAACCCTTATCTATAGGAACAAGCTGTTTGGCAAATCAATAAAGTCAAATAGTTAAATTGTGTCTGGAAAATGCCAAGGATTATTTTTCTTCTGGAGATAATAAATGTAATAATCTGAAGTAGCTGTTATTGAGAGTGAGTGACACTTTCGGTCACGACCGAGATTTGTTACTCTTCTTTCCAGCAGGTGAGCTTTTAAATCAGGGAGCCTTTAGGTCATGACAATGATTTGCTCCCGACTCATTGAGCAAATTACTTTAGACGGTGAGTTCAATGGGTCCTGTTTGAGCTCAATCAGTACCAACTGCATATTTTTAATGTTTCATTGTAGACAGTGTTGGTCAGGAATGATGCAGTCTGTGGGTGGTCTGTCTTAAATGCATGCATGATCAAGCAACATTCATTCACTCATTTTCTGTAACTGTTTATTACTAATTATGGTCACGGGGAGGCTGGCGCCCATCTCAGCCGACTCTGGGCAAGGGCAGGGTCCACCCTGGACCAGGCAGCATGGTGGCGTAGTGGTTAGCACGCCTCATAGCAAGAAGGCCTGGGTTTGAATCCAGGCCTGGGTGTTTCTGTGTGGAGTTTGCATGTTCTCCCCGTGCTTGCTTGGGTTTCCTCCAGGTACTTCGGCTTCCTCGCACAGTCCAAAAACATGCACAGTAGGTTAATTGGCTAAAATAATCTGTGCCGAGGGCTTCATGAAGTGGGATAACTTGTGCCCAATGTGCCCTTTCTTCAATGAATAAAATATATTTCAATCAAATCAATCACCCTGGACAGCTCGCCAGGCCATCGCAGGGTGGAAAAATGCTGACAGCTCTGCAGCTACTCTTGTCAAAAGTCAACAATGGTTCTTTTACACGCCACACACCACGGACAGTGAGACACATGGCCGGTCTTTGATAATCCAGTTCGCTGCACTGGGGAGGGACAGTGACAACCTTGTGGATAGTGGTTCTTGAGCGCCCAATCTTGGGATCAGTAATTTTACCATCAGGCCAACACTGCCCGATCAAGCAACATATTTACATTAATCATGCAAGTAAAGAAATCCGAATGTATAGTTTGGAATCAGGATCAGGATAATATCTTTGGCCACGAAAACCTGAACATCCTCCCCAGACCCCAGTTTGGATAGCTCTCAAACAGTATATACATTTAAATCAAGCAACAAAAAAAGTTAATCTGTTTTAGGGTATACAGTAAAACCTCCGCTGACGAACGCTTAAGCTCACGAACTTTTCGCCTCAAGAACGTTAAATTTGCGAGCAAATAGTCTCTGCTGACGAACTAGTTTTCGGTGGACGAACCAAACCACGCGGTCGAACAGCGCCACGGTGGCGGCCACGAGAAGCTGACGCACGCTCACGGCGTCACAGTTCGTCACCCCCTTTCTTTGAGTGCGGAAGTGGTTTGTGTTTGCTAGACATTTTGGACCATATTGAGTGTACTTTTGCTATTATGGGACCGAAAAAGACCCCACCACAGGCGGAGATCATTGAAAAACACGAACGAGGTGTGCGTTTGTGTGACTCAGCGTCCCAGTACCAGTACGCCAAGTCTACCATTGCTCCCATCCTTAAGAACAAGGAAGCTATTAAGGGTGCGTGTGTGGCTAAGGGTGTTTCCAAACAGTAGGCGTTTCCAAACACGCCTTCCAAACAGTAAGTCCCTCCCTCCCTCCTCCTCCCACTCCATTCCATCAAGCCGTCAACTACCATCACAAAGGTAAATAAAACGACTTTATTATACAGTACAGTTTATTTATTTAATTACAATACAATAGCACATTTATTATACATAAAATAAGGTATATTTTTGTGTAGTTTTAAGGCTTATTTAGTAGAAAATTATGTTTTATGGGGACCTGGGAACGGATTATTCTCATTTTAATGGTTTCTTATGGGAAATAAATGTTCGGAAGACGAACTTTTCGCCTCACACACACTTTCTGGGAACCAATTATGTTCGTGAGCAGAGGTATCACTGTAATTACTGTACGCACTAATTTGTTGAACTGCCCGACTTCTTTTAGTGTTGCCGGTCGCCTGGAGTCTATCTCAGCCAGCACTGGGCGAAAGCACTGTGAACCCTATGAATACATATTCACAGCCTGGGAGTTTGGAACAGTCAATTATCATAATGTGCGGATCTTTGGACTGTGGGAGGAAAGCAGAGCACCCAGGGGAAACCCACACAGGCATGTGGAGAACATGCAAGCTCCACACAGAAATGACCAAGCGTGGGCTCGACAATAAACTCAGGACCTTTTTGCTGTGAGGTGGCCGCTAATCACTATGCCACTGTGCTGCCGAGGGATAATTATCTGAATTTGAGAAGTACAATAAGTATGCTAGAGGCATACTGGTTCTGTGTCTGTGTTGTATCGCAGCAAGAAAGTTCTGGGTTTGATATCCAGAGGGCATTTTTAGGCAGCGTTTAAATGCTTACATGTTTCCCGATGCTCGCCGAGGTTTTCCTCAAATTTTCTTCCTCAGTCTAAAGACGTGTACATTTGAATCAACTAACTACTGTACTCTCAATCCATCATGGGTGTAAATGTGAGTTTAAATAGTTGCTTGTCCATGTCACCCTGCAATGGACTTGTGTCCTGTTCAGGGTGTGCCCTGCCTTTGCCTGAAGTCAGTTGGGATAAACTCCAAATTTCCCTTTGACTCCATTGGATGGAAGGATGTTGCATGCAAGTGGATCATAGGGGGGCTGTTAGGATGTATCTCTTTAGCCACTGCAGCACAGAATGCAGTCGGGAATTCATAGCAAAGTTCAGAATGGTTGAGGTCATGTCTCTGTGAATGCTACTTGTGTTTTTCTACAGTTACTTTGGCAAACCGTTGCTGGCTATTTATAGACCTTGCATTGTGCACAGGGGCTTTTCATTCTTAACATGTTTGGGCTTCTGAGGTCAAACTGCCTTACCTTTTATTGGGATCATGGGGCGATTGGAGCACATCCCAGCGGACATAGGGCAAAGGTGGGGTACATCCGAAACAGTTTGAAGGAAAACTGTAGGGCCAACACAGACACGCAACCATTCAAAGTACATTCACACCTGGGGGTACTTGAGAATATCAAATTAGCCGATCGTGAATGTCTTTGGACTGATGGGGGGAAAAAGAGTACTTGAGAGAAACCCACACATACGGTATATACCCACTTTGTCTACTCCCATTTTGCCAACTAAGAAATTCCCATTTCATAGCAGGACATCCCATTTAGTCTACTTCCATTTGGCCTACCTACCAGATGACACCATTTCCTATTACGTGTAATTCTATTTTATAGACCAAATATATATTAGAAAATAACAAATATGACTTTAGAATAAGTTTATAAAGCGGGAGATGATGTTTGTTAATCCAATTAACAGATTATTTTTGAGTTTCTGGATAAAAATGTCCAAATTAAAATACAAACCAGAAATTTTAACAACTTTAGTACCTATTTGTTGCATGGAGCATTTCTGAAAGCAATTCCCACCACTGAGTATTTAGAATAGCTATACATGTTTGTTTTCCTTTCGGCGTTTCCCCTTTTACTCGGGAGTCGCCAGAGCGAACCATCTGATTCGCACGTTTGATTTGGCAGAGGTTTTTACGTCGGATGCCCTTCCTGTCACAACCCTTTTAGCAAGGGACAGAAACACGCTGACGGCTTTGCAGCCTACTCTTTACGAAAGTCAGCAATGGTTCTTTTACATGCCTCTCACCATAGACAGTGAGAGACATGGCCCGCCTTTGATAACCCAGTTAGCTGCACTGGGGGGGACAGTGACAACCTTGTGGAGAGTGGGACTCGAACACCCAACCTTTGGATCAGCGATCCAGTGCCCTGTACCACTAGACCACCACTGCCCCATTTAGAATAGCTATACATATATATTCATATATATATATATATATATATATATATATATATATATATATATATATATATATATATATATATATATATATATATATGTATGTATATATATATATATATATATATATATATATATATATATGTATATATATATATATATATATATATATATATATATATATATATATATATATATATATATATATATATATATATATATATATATATATATATACATGTGTATATATATATATATATATATATATATATATATATATATATATATACTCACACACACACACACGCAATCACTATCTGAGTTACGACGTACGCAAGTTATGACCACCCATACTTATGACTGCATCAAGCAGATGCCTATGATGAGTTTACTGTATGTCTGGCAGTGCAGCATCTCAGCATCTCATCTCACACTCACAACATTCTACCGCTACACTCAGTGAGTAGATACCGTCACAGTAACATCTCTTTTACAGTACAATTTTACATTCATTTACTGTACACCATTACCAAGGCCCCCAAGAGGAATTCCGATTCATCAGATGGCAAATCTACGAAGAAAGCGAGGAAGGCACTGTTGTTGGGGACGAAGATGAAGGTGAACGTGAAATCTCCATCTCTCCCACTCCATGGTGTCTGCAATTTTGAAGGGCACGGACTGCATTAAAGAAGCAGTCCCGATTAAGTTTATATATATATAAAATATACAATTGCTGTCAAAAATTGTTTCTTATGTCTGCAGTTTTCCAATGAAATGTCCGACCTTAGCAAAGCATGTCTTCTCTGAAGTCGGATCATGTTGTGGATAAAGTCTGAGATTGTGCAAATTACGTTTAAATCTTTATGGATATCGTGGATGTCAATGTAATATTTCTTGCCCAAAAGTAGACACACAATAAAACATACCTTTTTTTTCTTTCTTTCCTGAGCTCTTTATTGCAGGATTCCCAAGAGAAATGACCATATATTTATCTGAAATGTGAGTAATTTCTATGAGAATAATAATTTCCTTAATATGAGGCTTGAAATTGGTTTATCTTCACAGAGATGCTCTGTTGAATTAAAGTGTGGTGAAACTACACTCCTGGGGAGAAAAAAAATAAAATAAACAACATTCAAACTATGCGTTTGTAGGTATAGCGGCAAAAAAATGTAACAGCCAAGAATACATCATTACCAGTGAATGGTGAGGGTTTGTCTGAACACCGGCTAATTTATAGAAAATAATTCGTTTTATTGCCTAAAAAACACCCCAGCCCACACCGCCAAGGCTACTAAAGCTTAGCTAAATTAGAAAGACGTCAAGCTCTTGTTCGGGCCAGGACAGAGTCTAGATTTCAACCCAGTACAGAACACTTGGACATACATACAACATGCAATTAATTGGACAAAAGTTTATAACATCACTGAACATTGGGAGGCCGTCGAGTACAAGTGGATGAATCAGGACATTACCAGATTCAAGACTTCAGCGAGTTTAACCAAGACACTTGAATATTTCTGAAAAATCTAAACTATTTAAAAACCAATTTCGAAACCAATTCCATATTGATTAATCAATAGAACATGCATAATTATTCAATATATTTATATAATGTATTATGGTTCATAATTTTCAATTTTTTTGAAAATACAGACATGGCACATTTCTATTTTTTACCCTGAAGTGTACTGGTAAAAACAGTAGATATGATGTACGCATTCTTTGTGCTGTAATAAGACCGATCAGCTATAACAATAAAAACACTGACAATTACTAACATTAATTATCTTCTATCAGTGTGACCTGCCAAGAAGTGGGATGTATTGGGCCCAGAAATCGATGTGATGAAAGCAGAAAAAATATCAAATGTAAGGATCTGAGTAACCATGACACGGGCTGCATCAAGGTCTTATCTGATCAAGGTCTTAATCACAAGTGTGCCACTGTTCCCCCCACAGTATAAATGAGTACCAGTACAAATATACTGGGAAGATAACTTGCCATGCACTAGCGTCCCATCCAGGAGGAGTTGAACTCCTGGTAGCGTCACGCTACGGAAACCGGGAATAAGCACCGGCCTGATGAGCCACTAGGCTCAGGTGTAAAAATCCCAACAGAAAACAGCTGGTTATCTGGGATGTGCTTGGTGTGCAATGGTTATTACTGACCAAAGGTGGTCAGAGGAGAAACAGTCATTCAGTCAGTTGGTAGGAGTGTCATTCATGGATCGGTGTTATGGGTGTCCAAGGCTTTTTTATGCACATTGGGAGGAAAGGACATTAGATCTGATCTGATCCCGCAGTTGCTCAACCTGCTGTGACTGGTAGTGCTGGCTATGATAAAAAGCTGCCGGAAGACACAATGCAGTGCAGCTTGATGTGTATGAGGTTGGCGAGCAGTAGATCAGTCAGGTGGTGCAAATGTTATATGTGATTGGTGTACTGTATATGTAAAATCTTCCTGGACATAAAATAATATACTTTAGCTTAATGTAGGATCATATCATGTACTAAAACAAATTTTATTGGGTTTTATTGTTATGTTTTTTGAAACTCTTGCCTCTGAAACATAGATAAATATTAAAAATACAGTTTTCCCATATATCCTTAACGAATGCAGTGTTCCAAATGTGATCTTTAATTGGAATTTTTTTTTTTTTTTAATTCAAATTGATCTGGACAGAGACTTGAACTGTGACTTTGACTGTGTGATGGTTATTTTTCACTAGGGCTTCATTAATAAACCCGTTCACCTGTATAGATCCTTGATTTGATCCATTCAGTCATTTTCTGAACCACTTAATCCTAATTAAAGGGTCACTGGGAGGCTGGCACCCATCTCAGCCAACATTGGGTGAGGGCAGAATACACTCTGGACAGCTTTCCAGGTCATCAAAGGTTAGCCTTCATTTTTATGAAGCAAATTGATGGTGCCAGCCTTGTATTGCCACTTACTGGTGACTTCCAAACCTGCACTGGGGTACAAGATGCAGATCAATCACAGTAAGTGAAGTCACATGGGACGACAAAAAACACTATAATTGATTCTGAGTTGTCCTTCAGCTGTGACATTCAGTGAAAAGGTCTTTGGTCAATAACAGAGGGGAAAGGTTAGCTGATGGAATAGCTTCATAAATCCTTGACTGTTCAGTTGATGACCAGACACTAGCCTTTTACCAAGGTCTTTCCTGTGGTTGAGGGCAGGATGAATAACAGACTTCAGAGCCAGCTGAAGTCCAGGTATTTTAGCAGCAGGGTTTTTTATTTTTTTTGCAGCTGGTCAAACATGATCTCAGCTACAGTCTCCACCTCACTTACTTATTGTAGCCTTTTATCGTCAGATTTTAACCTTTTAATGCCCAAATTATTTTTTGCTGTTAAAAAAAATATATCACTAGTTTTTCCGAATCAAAAAAGCCTAAGGAAACACCCCAAACACAATTCTTTCAACAAAATTATAATAACACTACTACTAATAATAATACATAATAATAATAACAAATAATAACACTCACAAATTTGTGAACAACGCAATCCTGCGCACTCAAAGTCGTCTCACAGCTGACTGAGGCACTTGGGACCATGCTGCGTTGCATCAGGCGATGCCATAACAAGTATCGAACAATTGAGATACACTGAGTACAATGCGTCTAGTAGTTATCAACATTTTTGAAAGAGGACCATATGGTCCTGCTGGGCATTAAAGGGTTAAATTAAGATTGCATGAATGAAGGCAAACTGCCAACTCATATAAAGAATCTATCATGATATTTGTATTCTGTCTTCTTCTAGGGCTTCAGGAGCTGATTTTGTTTGAATAAATATTTGTTGGGATACTGTTTCAACATTCAATACATCTTAATGGGACCTCTGCTATAGGTGGGACTTGGTTTTCACTAAGCTTACTGAGTAGAAAGCCCATTTCCCGGTAATTATTCTAATTGGATTAAAATTACTACGATCCCAGTGTGGGTTTTCAGTGACCAGGCCACATTTGTCCATACCTAAATTTGGCCAGCTTTTACTAGGTATATACCTGCTTTTCCGCCCACAACAACACAGGTTTTTAAGATTCAGGTTACTCAGACCTGCCTGACCCTGCCAACCCACCAATCCTTTTCTGACAGTGCTGCTGGAAGCTTCTCTTGCAGGCAGCCTGCATCATTCAGCAGTTGGTTAGTGTAAGTCTACAAAGGATAACCAACAGAACAATATTTGGTCTGCCATGTGAGGAGGTCACAGGCAAGACCTTCTCCTGCACCTCTTATATCACTCATGCCCCATTGCAAATCATAAGAAGAGATATATTTTCAGTTTCTCTTGATTTACATCTGTCCAGAAACCTTAAATAGTTTTAACTTGAGATATTTGATAATATGGATGTGACTAATAAGAACTTAGACATGATCTAAAAACACAGAGACAGATTAACCATGGCTTCAGAAATGGCAGCTGGTTTAACAGCAGTTTGTAGTTCATGGTGAGTTGGAAACTTATTATTTTGGACATCTACTTATAAAATGTATCCTGATGTAATTGGTAGTTTTTATATAAAAAAAAACAAATATAACACATTTTTGAAAAATTTGATAGCTCAGTGGCTGAAAATTATTGAGAGTGAAATAAAGGTCGCCATGTGGCTAAGTTGTTAGCGCGATTTTTCCTGTTAAACTTTTTGATGTTGCAAACACACGTTTTCTCTGTCTGGCTCTCTGTTTCTCTCTCTCAGCAGGCTTCTGATGAACTTCGGGAAAAAAGGATTATCAGACCTCCAACTAGCAGAAGACAGACTTTCCTGTTCGAGAGGTCCATCACGACTGGTGAGCAGGGGCGAGTCGATGCATTGAATTAACAAGTAACACCCTTAAGAAGTAGCACTGCCGCTGTTATAATACAGTATCAGTTGCAAGGGATTTTATAGCACTGGCTTAAGTTCATCTAGAATTCTAGTAGGCAAAAAAAGTGAAATACAAAATACAGGTACACCCCAGCTTACATTGTGAAATGGTTCCAGGAGAGACTGGGAGAGGATTAGCTTGTCTCTAGGCTAGCCTAGGCTAGGCTACAACAAATTTGTTTGTATAATATTATATATATCTATATAACTATACAGTGATCCCTCGCTACTTCGTACTTCAGTTTCTGCGGCTTCAGTGCATCGCGGGTTTTTCAAAAATATTCATCGAAAAATAAGGAAATCAAGGAAAAATAGAGAGAAAAGTTAATGAAAATGTCGCAAAACAAGGCCAATTATGCAAAAAACAAAAAACAAAACAAACAAACAAACAAAAAAATCCCCAAACCCCCAACAAGACTACTTAAATTTTTATCTGAGGTGCACATCTGTGTGCATGCAGGTGTACATCTGTATGTGTGTATTTATATTTTATTTGCATCTTATGCATTATTTTTGAAAGTTTAATTGTTATTATAAGCATTTATAGTGTTGAATATGTATTTAATGATATTATATACACATATACGTGTATGTATACATCAGTCAGGGGGGTCAATCCTACTTCGTGGAACTTGGTGGTCGCGGGTGGGGTCTCGATCCTCATTAACCATGGAAAGTAAAGGGACCCCTGTGTGGTATGTGTGTGTGTGTATATATATATATATATATATATATATATATATATATATATATATATATATATATATGATTATAATGACGTAAACGTTTTTTTTTCCATATATTTTTTGAAAACTGACGTATAATCGAGAACGACTTAACTTGAAACAACTTAAGTCGAGGTATACCTGTAGTATAATTACAAAATAATTTAATAGATGATACTCCTATTTATTCTCATTAACCTAATTTACTATTCCAAATTGTAGTTTGCCTTTGCGAGGGGCAGCTGAGATAGGCCTTTCTGCAACCCGACTAAGATTAAGCAGTATATGAGTGAATTCAGTAATTAATTCTCCTGATAATTGAATTGTGCAGGTGAGTCTGCTTTTAATGTGCTCTCTCTCTCTCTCTCTCTCTCTCTCTCTCTCTCTCACACACACATACACACACACACACACACACACACACACACACACACACACACACACACACACACATACCCTTTTTAACAAGTATTTTCTTTCACTTTTTAAAAAAGTCTTTTAACATCAGGTTTGATCATTGAATTGCTTGCAGCTAAAAGCAGGTGA
>CM045732.1:63338495-63388495 GCA_024760905.1 Plotosus lineatus
GGCAGTGCCAACCCATGAAGAGTGTGGCTTGAACCCCCAACCTTAGGATCAGTGATCCAGCACCTTTACCACCAGGCCACTGCCCACATTGGAAAATTACATTTTTAAATAAAATAAAAACACAATGATTTTATACCTCCTTAGTGTAGATTAAAGTTAATTAATTTTCAAATTAAAGTTTTGGCATAAACTGCGAATAACACAGTTTTCCAGTAGATGATTAAGAATGAAAAGGGGACAAACTAATTATATACGAGCATTGTGATCCATTCTGATGTGCTACTGCTGGTTGAAGTTTTAGTATTAGAAGCCCCTCGTTCCTGCTGATGATGATCCATTTAAATCTAAATAAACACCCAGAAACTATCAAGATGACTTTCCACAGCTCGTGATATAAACACATTCATTTTCTGAGCCATTTAATCCTAATTAAGGTCGCGGGATGCTGGCCGCCATTTCAACCGACTCTGAGCAAGGGCAGGGTACACCCTGAACAGCTCACCAGTCCATTGCAGTGGTGATATAAACTCCTTTACTTAATTCATGACCACAATCACCAGTACAGCTATACGATACCCAATTAGACTTCAGGTTAAAATATAATGAAGTGTCTGCTACACGGTTTCTATTTTTATCCGATTTCACCCAAATGAAGATGACGTTCCGTCTTGAGTCTGATTCCTCTGAAGATTTCTGCCTCATGTTGTCTGAGGGTGTTTTTCCTTGCCATTGTCACCACAGGCTTGCTAATTAAAAACGTATTAACTTCTATGTATGTTAATATGTATTAACTAAAAATTAACGTCTATATAAAGTTTATATAATATATAGGTGGGTGGGTGGACTTAAGAAGTGGCAGAAGTCATTTCGCGCTTTTTTGCATATCGGGGGGGGGGTGCTGGTCGCCATTAACCGCGAAATATGGGGGATTACTGTACAATCATTTTATCGAGTAAAGTATGTCAGAAATGCACGAGGAACAGACTTACATAGTTATTTAAAATCATTCTTAAGTCCCTGTATGTGTTGTGTACTTTTCCTTGTGTGTTGGTCAGTTTTGTTACTGTATAACTGGTGGGGGTGAAACAATTGTCCCCTTGAGAATAATGAAAATGTCCTTGATTTTTGATCCGAAGATATCCATAAATAAATAAATAAATAAATAAACCTTGTTGCAGATGGTTAAACCAGCAAAAGATCATAGTAAGTCCTACCCCATCCCAAATATGGCAGTCTGACACTTCAGTGTGCACAGGTTCTTGAATTGTTTTGTTTTTGCAACCTAGTAATACCCTCCACCCAAAAAAAAAAAAAAAAAAAAAAAAAAAAAAAAAAAAAAAAATACAGCCTTTGTTTGTATTATTGATGTAGAAAAAACCCAAAACATCTGTTCCATCATCTATACTGTAAGCAGGTAAATCTATTTCTAAGAGAAGAAACATATCAAATATGCAGGACGAGACTAATGTATTATTGGATTTGACATTTTTGATAGCGTTGGGATCTCAGGAGAGTGCAGTTTTTCTTGGATGACTACTCTCATCTGTCCCAGTAGCTCAAATGTGATTTTCTGCCGCTCATAAAGAATTTTGAACAAAGAAGGATGTTACTTGATATGAGTATGTTTAGCATTGTGCAGTGGCAGAGGCCAAGCTTTCTTCTTGTTTGGTGGTCAGTATTATTTTTGAAGACTCGTTTTTATATCCAATTCTCACAAAATGCAGGTAGATACATAAAAAAAATAAATAAATCACAATCATTAATATGTATAATTGTACGAGCAGGTATTTATACAATTTGCTATGAATGGTTTTATAGTATATACCTAGCATACGTAGTACAGTATTTATGTTCTGCTGTGACTGAAAGTTACACCTGAGTAAAAAAACAGTAAAATATGAGAGTTGCATAATCAAGTAATACTTTTGGGTATGAAAAAATCTTTTTAATTCAAGCACAAGTTTATGATATCGTGGTATGAGAAAGATAAGCCAAGGTTTAGAGCAAATTTATTTTACTCTTTTTTTTTAATGACTATTACAGTGATCCCTCGCTACTTCATGCTTCAGTTTCTGCGGCTTCGGTGCATCGTGGGTTTTTCAAAAAATATTCATTGAAAAATATACAAATAAGGAAATTAAGGAAAAATAGGGGGGAAGTTAAGGGAAATGCCACAAAACAAGGCCAATTATGCAAAAAAAAAAACAAAACAAAACAATTAAAAAACAACCCCCCCCCAACAAAACTACTGTACTTACATTTTTATGTATTTTACACCCACCCACCTATATATTATATAAAATGTATATAGAGGTTAATTTTAAAGTGTTCTATGCATGTTAATGTCATACAGACAACGTGTATTAATATATAAATAAATTATACACCTTATAATGACAATTAATATATTATAAATACTGCATAAGAAACCTTATAAATAACAAATCCAAGGCCACATCAAGAAGGAGAGTCACTGGTGGCACTGGTGCTTGGTTGGGACTCGTCAGCACCCCCAGAGCCTTTGCTTTAGTACATATCATGGTAGTGTCCAAACTCACAGGAGTTTAACTCTCTCTTTCCCTCTCTCCAACTGCATGAGTTGGTGAGGGGCGTAGCTGTTACCTGCAGGCAAAATCCAGAGAGCGCACCTGAAATATATAAATAGCGCCGTGCTCGACCAGTTTCCGTGTTATACTCTCCCAGTGATTTTGGTTTTTGTGTTTCCCCTCACCACTACATTGAACACGATTTTTTCCCACACCCCAGTGCTTCCCCTGAGCTCAATAAAAGTTACATTCCTCCTCATGAGAGAGGAAAGATGTGTTGGATGCTGGGAAATGTAATCTCGACCAATCAGTTTGCTGGATTCACAGCCAATCATAGAACACTCAAGTCAAGCAGGAGAACAGAGCATGTTGGGTAGCATAGTTGAATGTAGTGCGCATGAATTTTGAATAATCTCTCTCTCTCTCTCTCTCTCTCTCTCTCTCTCTCTCTGTTTAATTTTTTAATTTCCCAATGGGAAATCCCGCGATATTACGGGGACATGAAGTAGGAAACGTGAAGTGGCGGGGGATTACTGTATACTGTAAAAGTCTTCATAGATCTAGATTCATAGATTATCTGCAGGTTTATGGTACACTGATGTCTGTAAGACATGTCCAGCAGATCTGTATATTTTAACATCAAGAAAGGTTACAAAGGTAAAAAATCATTCAATCTTTCCCAGCTGCTTCATACACTGACAAGTACTACAAGTACAAGATTTCACCGACATTTGAAAACCAAACATGAATATTGAGTAAGGGGCCTTCTTTGAGTGAGCTCTATCTGACTATTAAAGAGTCTCAGTCATATCACAAGCAACACATCTCAAATATAGTGGATGGCGATATCATTAAAATTATTATTAAGTGTGTATCTACTATACCAAACTTTAAAAACTACAGATTTTCCTGAACCTGAATTTATCATTGCAGCAAGTCAAATACATGAGCCACTGAGAACACAGTGTGCCCAGAGTGATGATGGCTGATTGTAAAAGTTTTTCGGGTGCAGAAGTATTTCACTTGTCAGAAAAGTCACGTCTCTGGATGTCATTTATGTGTGAGGATTGTGATATACCGTGTAATACCACAAACCTTGTTAAACACTTGAGACATACTCACAGTGCAGAATACAATGAGGTTGTGTAGCACAGATCTGAAGAGCAGCAGAATGGTGCTGCTTGGGTTAGACAGACCACTATCATTGAGTCACTTCAAATGCAGGTATTATCCAGGTAGAGAGAGACAGAGAGAGAGAGAGAGAGAGAGAGCGAGACAGAGACAGAGACAGAGACAGAGAGAGAGAGAGAGAGAGAGAGAGACTATCACGACATTTATTTCTGTTTGAATAAATGAATTCATAAATTAAAAAAATATATATATATTTCAAATACATAAAAAAGGGGGGCAGTGGTGGTCTAGTGGTATAAGGCGCCGGATTGCTGATCCAAAGGTTGGGGGTTCGAGTCCCACTCTCCACAAGGTTGTCACTGTCCCCCCCCAGTGCAGCTAACTGGGTTATCAAAGGCCGGCCATGTCTCTCACTGTCTATGGTGTGAGGCATGTAGAAGAACCATTGCTGACTTTCGTAAAAAGAGTAGGCTGCAAAGCCGTCGGCGCGTTTCCGCCCTGCGATGGCCTGGCGAGCTGTCCAGGGTGTACTCTGCCCTCGCCCTGAGTTGGCTGGGATGGGCACCAGCCTCCCCGTGACCCTAGTTAGGATGAAGCGGTTACAGAAAATGAACTGATGAACATAAAAAAGGTAGACAAGAAAATATTTATAAAAAGAAATTTAAAACAATAATTACAAATAAAAAAATGACAAATAGAAAACATCAGCAGTAGCAATAGCAGTAGTAGTAGTAGTAGTAGTAATAATAACAATAATAATAATAATAATGATGATGATGATGATGATGATGATGATGGTAGTGGCGGTGGTGGCTAATTAGTATAGGTGCTGGATCATTGATCCTCAAGTTGAGGGTTCAAGCGCCACTCACCACAGGTGGTCACTGTCGTCCCCCCCCCCCCCCCCCCCCCCCAGTGCAGCTAACTGGGTTATCAAAGGCCAGCCATGTCTCTCACTGTCTATGGTGAGCGGTTCATGTAAAAGAACCATTGCTGACTTTTGACAAGAATAGCTGCATAGCTGTCAGCGTGTTTCCACTCTGCGATGGCCTGACGAGCTGTCCAGGGTGTACTCGTCCCTCGCCCGGAGTCGGCTGGGATGGGTGCCAGCCTACTCACGACCCTAAATAGGATTAAGCGGTTACAGAAAATGAACTGATAAACTTAATAATTACTGAAAATGAAATTGGGAGCTGTAACATATTTGAAAACGATTGGGCTCTGTACGGCTTTAAACGCACCATGTGCTGCTCCTGAGTGGCACATCTTTCAAGGTGCACAAATATCAACCTGGAAATTGAACTTTGAATCCAGACTAATGCGGCAGCCATCTGTGGACAGGAGTCATTCATTCATTCATTCATTTTCTGAACCATTTAATCCTATTTGGGGGTCGCAGGGAGGCTGGCACCCATATCAGAGTACATCCAGACTCTGAGGGCAGAGTACACCCTGGACAGCTCATCAGACCATGACAGGGAAGAAACATGCTGATAGCTATGCAGTCTACTCTTCATGAAAGTCAACAATGATTCTTTTACATACCTTCCACCAGAGACCCTCAACCTTCGGATCGGTAATCCAGTACCTTACCACTAGGCCACCACTGCCCTTCGACAGGAGCTATTTCGAAGAGCTGTCACATCTCTGTCACTTATCCTGATCACCAGCCAATCATAGACATTCGCAAGCTCCTGCATATATCGGGCTTTACCTCGGAGTGTGTTAATGCACCTAAAAAATAATAATAAAAAAAAAAATTAAACAAATAAGTTAAATCAGGGGTGTCAAACTCATTCCACAAAGGGCCGCAGTGGCTGCAGGTTTTTGCTTCAACCAAGCAGCAGCACACCTGACATGACTCATTTAATAAACTGATCTGAGTCGTCAGACAGTTGATTGGTCAATCTGTGTGCTGTGAACAGAGATTGGTCTGCTGCTGCTTGGTTGAAGCAAAAACCTGCAGCCACTGCAGTTTGAGACCCCTGAAGTAAATAATTAAAGAAAAACATCAGCGAAATATTTCTAATACAGATGCTCCCCAGCTTACGCTTTAGTTCGGTTCCGGATGGCCGAACGTAAGGTGAAAAAAAACAAAACAAAACGTAAGTTGTTACTGTATGTTCCAGTGACGTATGACATACTGTACTAGACATCCATAAATACCATTACCGTATCTCATAAAACACCCCTAAATCAATTATTATAAACATAACATCGTAAAATAATATCAAATATATCAAATAATATCAACATTAATTTCAAATAAATCAAATTCAAGCTAAATAATTTCAAATAGATAAATTTTAATCAAATTCACTCATCAAATATCAAATACAGTCTCAAATATAACCTTTAACATGCTCTGTGATGCGATCTTTCTGCTTGTAAATGGTTCCGATGGTCGACGGAGCCATTTGGAAGAAACGTGCAACATTCACATGTTTTTCACCAGCATCGATTTTCTTGATAATAGTTGCTAACGAGATGTCTTGCCGCTTTTTCTGATTACCACTATCACTAGTAGGCTTACACTTCTGACCAACCATATTTGCTTAGGGTTACAAAAGTCCGCAAAACAGTGTAAACACAAAGATCACAGAGACGATGCCTTAACACAAGGGTAACACGCGGTGAACTGGGAAGAAGGAGGGGCACGTTCAGTCTGTCGTTTGTAAACAATGGACGCAGCGTCATGTGGAAATAGCGTATTACGTCAGTGTACTACATAGGTACGTCTCGTACTACAGAGAGCACACTAAACTCAAAGTTTGACTTAAAAAAAAACAAAAAACGTAAAGTCGAAAAATACGTAAAATGAATGAACATAAAGTGGGGAGTGTCTGTACTTTTTATCCGAGAGACTGGGTGCCATATGGACTCTTCATCAATCTGTCACAGGGCTGGCACAGTGCCTAACAATAATTCCCACTCACATTCACACCTATGGGCAATTTAATGCAGACATGTGACCTTATCAATCAATCATTTTTACACACAAGTTTATTCTAGAAGGTTACAGTACTAACTGCGACACCAACAATTAGGCTGAAGCGGTTCAGAAAATGAACAAATGAATGAATGAATATTACGTTTTCTGTATACTTTATGGTGGTATGGTGGTGTAGTGTTTCACACTTCGACCGCACAGATAGTAGGTACTGTGGTCAGGTTGTGGGCTCAGCAAAGATGTATCTATGTGGAATCTGTAGGTTCTCCTCATGCTCTTGTTGGTTTCCACTGGGTATTCTGTTTTCTTCCCGCAGTCCAAAGATCTGTACTTTAGGCTAATTCGCTGTTCCAAATTGCCCTAGGTGTGGCTATGGGTGTGAATTTTTTGTGTCTCTGTATGTTGACCCTGTGATGACTCTAGCTTTCTTCCAACCCTGGAAGGATCAAGTGAATCATGAAGTGAATGACTATCGTACACAAAACATATCAGGATTGTAATGTGGTATCCATTCTCACTTACATTCACATCTGTGGCAAGTTGGATTAGCTATTTAGCCTAAAGTGGATGTCTTTTGAGAGTGGGAGGAAACCAGAGCACCTGAAGGAACCCCAGAGGGAACATGAAGACTCCACACAGACCCCTTACCAATATGGAGCCTGGATCTAAGATTTTCTTACTCTCAGGCAAGAATGCTAACCACGTCATCCCATCAACTGCAGGTCTTGATCACCCATCCATTACCACGATCTCAGTACCCCAGTGCCCCAAAATGCTCCCCCAGTGCCACACTTTGAAACTATTTTTACTTTATTTTTTTCATTCAACTGGCACAAACCTGAATCTAAAACCTTTCATGATCTTTCTCTGGGTTAATGTTTTTCCTGAGTATAGTTCAGACAACATTTAAAATGTAATTCAAAGATTTTTTCCAACTGCTCTGCAAGGTCCTCACAGACATTCAACCAGACCGTACCTAAACTAAACTAATAAGATTGTTCTTGTCTTTTTTTGGGCTGTTTGCCAGAATCCCACCAGAGAGTCATGCATGGTGAGGAAAAAAGAAAGAAAAAAAGGGTTGATGTTTTTATTTTACCCTCCAACCCACTCCTTGGTAAATCAGCAACAAAGTGTAGAGCCAATAACACGATATTACAGAGATTAGTACAGTCTGAGACGGTCTATACTGGTGGTCGCCACTGGTGTAATAATGTCCCAGAGGACCTTTCGTGGGACTACTCACAGCACAACAGTGCATCACACAAGCTCTGATCCTTAAGGTGATCCACTTAAATGTTAAATCACATGCCCACCCATTGGTTGAGTCCAGAAGAGCCTTGCCAGTAAAGAAAATCTCCAACATAGAAAACATAGAAGCAGAATAGCATGGATGGGGCTATCAGTTTGATCTGTACATATTGAGAGAAAAAAGGTGCATGGATGAAAGAAAGAAAGAAAGAAAGAAAGAAAGAAAGAAATGCTGCATTACACGATGGCACTGAAGCCAGAGCTAATTACCACTTGCATGGCTCGCAGTGGGTAGTTGAATTGTTTTGTGGTAATGTAAAAGTAAAAATAGATCAATATGTTGATGAAAGAAATTTAATCAAGCAAACCAAGGGGGGAAAACATTTCATTTATATATATATATATATATATATATATATATATATATATATATATATATATATATATATATATATATATATATATATATATATATATATATATGATAATAATGTGTGTGTGTGTGTGTGTCTTGGGCATTTCTGAACCATGGAGATACCCATGTGAGACCAGAACTGAGGTTCAGTGGTGCAGGGGGTATTTCAATTGATTTTGTTTTGTGTGTGTGTCTGAAAATGCAAATGTGAAAGTGGTGTGTGTGTGTGTGTGTGTGTGAGAGAGAGAGAGAGATAGAGAGAGAGATCCTGGTATCCATCACATTGTGGGGACCTATATTTGTTTACATTGTCCCATCATGGGGACTTGTCTTCTTTATGGGGACAAAATGCAAGTCTGCATAATGTTAATCATTACATTTTAAAATGACGGCATGCTTTAAGGTCAGGACAGTGCTTCTCTAAATAGAGGGGCCATGGGGTACGATGCCAGGCGGGGCGTGGTGTAATGCTGGGGAAGCGCGTATGACCCTGGGGAACATGCTTTTCTGGAATATTGTACGAGAATTAAGTGTAATTTCATCTCCACTCCAGTAGTTGGCAGTGGCGCTCTCATTGTCAAACTATGGTGGAGCGGTTTTTCACACGAGCAAACGATATGAAGTGCTGTAAACAACCCCTCAAGAAACAACATGGAAAATTTTCTAACAGGAACAAAGAGAAAGGTGGAGAGACACGAAGATATTAAGAATGTATTTTTTTTTTTTTATTTCAGGCACATTGGTGCACTTTAAATCTTTTCTGTTACAGATTAAAAAACAATGACGTTTTTCTTTGTTGTAAGTTGAACTATATTTCTTTCTTTTTTTAATGTTAATACAGATAAAATGTTATGCAGAGGTGTACTAATAACAATTTTATAGACAAATAATACTATTTATAGTCGTTCGCGAAGGGAGGTAAAATGTTTTTTCTTCCTAGAGGGGGCGCCACAGAAAATAATTGAGAAGCACTGGGTTAGGGTAAGGTTGGGGTTCGGTTACTATGAGGGTAAGGGTAATGTTTGGGCAACTCGTGGCATTGGTTAATCTCATTCCTTGATTCATTTTCTGAGCCGCGTAAACCTAATTAGGGTCACGGGGAGGCTGGCGCCCATTTCAGTCAACTCTTGGCAAGGGTAGGCCATCGCAATCGAGAAACACACTACTTGTGTCGAAGGTCAGCAATGGTTCTTTTACATGAACCTCTCGCCACAGACAGTGAAAGACATGGCCGGCCTTTGGTAGCCCAGTTAGCTGAACTGGGGGTGACAGTGACAACCTGTTGAGAGTGCGGCTTGAACCCCCAAACTTAGGAACAGTGATACAGCACCTTACCACCAGGCCACCGCTGCCGTAATTATACAACCTTTCACATATATTTTGTTCAATTAACGACTGTTAAAATAAATATGAATGTAATGTAAATGTGATATACAATACATTCAAATGGTCAGTAACCTTAATAACATTAATCGTTACTAAATACTTTGTAAATGCATACTCCGGGCAGTGGGCAGGTCTTTTGGACCTGTGATGGGGTTAAGCGTCCCAACCACCACCACGAGTCTCCATTGTCATGTATGCATACCACAAGACAGTCGGTAAGTGTTGGAGCTGTCTACCTCCGCATGCGAAGACTCGCAACCACCAAATTGGTTTCGTTGACAAGAAGGCGGTCCCAGCAAAGCATCGTGGAGCACAACCGGGCCACAGTGAGACACATAGGACACTGCTGGCCATCCACTGCATTCTGACCTATCTCCAGCCGTCTGGACTGTGTTGTGCCACTAGACTCGGAGAGACTGGGACGAGAGCGCGAGGCTGACGATCTGCACGACTCTCCCTCACTTAACTCCAAGTCAAGCGCAAGCCATGACTTCACCCATACCGCAGATCATCGATCTGATATTGAAGTCAAGGTCATCTTCGACCTCGAAGGACGAACAACAACAAAGGCATACTGCATTTGAAGTTTCCTTGAGTTCCAAACCTGCCTCCTATTGTAAAAACTGTCAAAGATTCAAATTATAACAGCTAAGCCTATATTATCCCGATGTCTTCAAATTTGAAATGTCCCTCCACCACTCACAGGGTAACCAAAGTCATTCCCTCTCTCTCTCGCTCTCTCTCTCTCTCTCTCTCTCTCTCTCTCTCTCTCTCTCTCTCTCTCTCTCTCTCTCTCCCCAGTCAACATGTGTGTCCCAGTTTTCTATTTGGATGTAACTGATGTCTCTTCATGGTTGCCAAAAGACCCAAAGGCTGTTATTTTGATCATATGAATAAGGAAGGAGAAGATGACAGCAGTGTTGTTTAAGTTTTCAGCATGTACATGTAATCCATAAACTATTTATCGGTGCAGTGGAGCTCTACTGTGTGTCTTTGTCTTGGTTCTGACAGAATACAGTCATGTGCTCTAACTGGATTAGTGAGGCAGAAAGCCATCCAAGAGGCGAAGGAAAAGTGGGCAGACTCGTTCATCTCCATAGCAACTGTGTTGTCTAACAGCAGTAATCGGAGGTATGTGATAATCAAACATAAATCAAAAAATAAAATGCTGCCTGGTTTGTGTGTATGGGTGTAAATAACAGCAATTATAAATAATAGTAGCGTCTGTGCAAACAGTTCTGGATTTTCAAAGATACATTTCATATACAGTAAAAAAAATTAAATAAAATACTAATTAAAATTTTCTGATTTGTTCATATACACAGTATAATTGTATAAAACATTATCTAGTTTTAATTCAGTAATACATATAGGGTGTAGCTCGTTAGACATTTTTCATGTGTCCTTTTTTTGTAGTATAATACAGTAGGCCCCCATTTTTCGTGATGGTTCAGTTCCGGCCCTTCCCGCGGATCAAGAAAATCCGCGAGTTATTGACGCGGTTTTAAAACCCTATGTATGATATTACATGCGCTAAACTCTGCTTTTTAAACACATGCTATAAACAGTCTTACTCATTAATACAGTAATAATGCAGTAAAATCTAGCAATGATTCAGTAAAAACTCTTTAATTTTGTACTGTGATAATATTTATGAATAAATAAAGCACTTCGGCTCCTTACCAAAAGCTAGAGAAGATGCAGGGCATTTGATTGACATCTTGGGCTTAAATAATCATTAAAAAAATAAAAATAAAAAAAACATTCGCAATTCTAGCAATCACGTTGATAATTTATGTGCAAAGGAGAAAAAAAATAAGTGGTCACATCATCTGCAACCAATCACCAGGAGGGAGAAACAAAAGCTCTCTGCCATTGGCTAAGTTTGAATCACATGCTAGTAACTTCCGGGTTTGCCGCTAATCCGCGAGTATAATAATAATGTAGTAAAATGTAGTAATGATTAAATAAAAACTTTTGCATTTTGTACTGTGATAATATTTATGAATAAATAAAGCGCTTTGGCTCCTTATCCGGAAGCTTTGAGTCACGTGACAGTTACTGCCGGGTCTGTTGCCAATCCGCGAGTATGCGGGGGCGCCAGCACTGAACCACGGATGGTCAATGGCCTACTGTATAGTGTATTTTCTTCTAATCATTAATGCAGAGTGATTTTGTTGTTTGAACAATCTTAAAGCTAAATGCTAGTTTATGATCAAGTCCATTAAACCAAACAGTGTACACATGCATTTATTATTTTCCACATCACACAGCGTTCTTCAGATTGTGCTGAAATTATTCAGCCTTTCTAATTACAGACGCTCCCTGACTTACATTCATCCATTTTACGTTTTTTCGATTTTACGTTTTTTTTTCTCCAAAAAAAATAATAATTTGAGTTTAGATGTACCTACGTAGTACGCTGACGTAATGATGCTGTGTCTATTCTTTACAAACGACAGACTGAACGTGCCCCTCCTTCTTCCAAGTTCAGTTATTTATATATATCAGTTATATAGCGTGTTACTCTTGTGTTTAGACTTCGTCTCTGTGATCTTTGT
Source organism: Plotosus lineatus (assembly GCA_024760905.1). Lineage (NCBI taxonomy): Eukaryota > Metazoa > Chordata > Actinopteri > Siluriformes > Plotosidae > Plotosus > Plotosus lineatus. Next base: position 63,350,733 of record CM045732.1, read on the forward strand.
GTTTACACTGTTTTGCGGACTTTTGTAATCCGAAGCAAATATGGTTGATCAGAAGCGTAAGCCTACTAGCATGGGTGCAAGTCTCATACACAGAGATGAATTAACTATCTGCTCAGATCGGTGCAATCTGCCATGCATACTCCGTTAAGCAAAGAGAGTTGTACAATGAATGAAAACCCAAGAAAGAGAACTCTCTGCTCTGCTGGTGATTTACATCAGTGCAGGCTGAGTACGAAAAGAGTTCAAGGCCCTTGCTAACTTGAAAGACCGGAAGTCCATATAACCCACGCTTTGTTTCAAGCAAGTAAACTACTTTCAGCAAGTGCACTACTTTCGGTATTGAGCACCTCACATATTGTAAGCATTGATTGGCTGTTTTAAGCTTCATGTAAAGTGACCATTTGTCGACCATCGGAACCATTTACAAGCAGAACGATCGAATCAAAGAGAATGTTAAAGGTTATAGTTGATATTGTATTTGATATTTGATGAGGGAATTTGATTAAAATTTATCATTTTGAAATTATTTTGCTTGAATTTAATTAATTTGAAATTAATGTTGATATTATTTGATATTATTTTACAATGTTATATTTATAATAATTGAGGGCAGTGGTGGTCTAGTGGTATAAGGTGCTGGATCGCTAATCCAAAGGTTGGGGGCTTGAGTCCCACTCTCCACAAGGTTGTCACTGCCCCCCCCCCCCCCCCCCCATTGCAGCTAACTGGGTTATCAAAGGCGGGCCATGTCTCCCACTGTCTATGGTGAGAGGCATGTAAAAGAACCATTGCTGACTTTCATAAAGAGTAGCTGCAAAGCCGTCAGAGTGTTTCTGTCCCTTGCTAAAGGGTTGTGACAGGAAGGGCATCCGACATAAAAACCTCTGCCAAATCAAATGTGTGAATCAAATGATTCGCTGTGGCGACTCCCGAGAAAAAGGAAAAAGCCGAAAAGAGAAGAAGGAGATATTTATAATAATTGATTTCGGGGTGTTTTTTGATATATACGGTAATGGTATTTATAGATGTATAGTACAGTATGAGCGTCATACATCACACGTCATATGTCATATGTCACTGTAACAACTTACGTTCACTTTTAACTCACGTTCGGCCGTCCGGAACCAATTAAAAACGTAAGTCAGGGAGCATCTGTACCTATAGAACTAAGGGCTGCTTATAACATTTGCAAAACACAGAGCTGGGATTCATTTATGTAAAATTCTGATCTTACTCACACAATAAGCAGGATTGTTCTTCAGGATTATATCCACTCAGAACTGTAGAGTATCCCGTGAAACTGATAATTTATTCATTTAAGGGCACTGAGGGCACAACTGCACAGAAAAGCAACAGAGTGTTAATGTGTATGTATAAATATAGTACATTTAACCTATATAAATAAAGATGTGTCGAAATCACAGCTTTGGTACAAAACCTGCCAGAGGTCAAAACACTTTTTTACCTCCAGCGTCCAGCTTTCTGTGTTATTAATAGATGATAGAATAGATACATTCCAAGCAGTTAATGTAACGTGCATTGTGAATTCCATACAATTCTGCGTTCAGGACAATTGACTATAAATATTACAACTGTCGCAGTTGTGGCCTGGTGGTAAGCTGCTGGATCACTGATCCCAGGGTTGGGGGTTCAAGCCCCAACGCTCAACGGGTTGTACCTGCCCCCGCCGCCTCCCAGTGCAGCCAACTGGGTTATCAAAGGTCGACCATGTCTCTCACTGTCCATGGTGTGAGGTTCATGTAAAAGAACCATTGCTGATTTTTGTAAAGCTGTCAGCGTGTTTCTGCTCTGTGATGGCCTGTTGAGCTGTCCACGGTGTACTCTGCCCTTGCCCAGAGTAGGCTGAGATGGACGCCAGCCTCCCCAGGAATCTAATTAGGATTATATGGTTCAGAAAATGAATGAATGAATTTAGTAAAAATATAAACAGAATGGATGGTAGTAATGAAAGATGTCCTGTGCCTCCAAATTAGATGAGGGGCAGTGGTGGACTGGTGGTAAAAAGGTGCTGAATCGCTGTTCCTAAGGTTGGGGGTTCGAGTCCCACTCTCCACAAGGTTGTCACTGTAACCCCCCCCCCCCCCCCCCAGTGCAGATAACTTGGTTATCAAAGGCCGGACATGTCTCTCAGTGTCTATGGTGAATAGCTGCAAAGCCGTCAGCATGTTTCTGCCCCTTCCTACAAGGGTTGTGTCGGGAAGGCATCCGACGTAAAAACCTATGCCAAATCAAACATGCGAAGCACAGATTCGCTGTGGCGACCCCTGAGGACAAAGGGAACAGCCAAAAGGAAAATAAGAAGACCAACCAGAAGAGACATTAGAATGTGCACCACCTTACTCTTAATGCAATATGACAGGATAAGTCCTAAATACTGTGCATGGTGTTTGTGCACAATTTCTGCCATGAATTAATAATTGAAAAATTTGGGTAATTGCTTATTGCAGAGTCAAATTAATGATGCAATTTGCTTGCAGTAATTATAATTGGGTGTTTTCCTTCTGGTGCTTGTGATGGCCCCACTCTGGCTTATGCCTAAGATAAGACTTTTTACAAATGAACCCCTTGCTTTTCCTTTGAGAAGTAATGGAGAATGAAGATCAGCCACTCGAATAATAAATTGGGGAATCTGAAATGTCTTTACTTGCTCCTTTCGATTTGGACTGCCCAAAGAAATGCACTTTGGTTCTGTTTCTTTTAAGCAGTCTCTTCAGCTGGGAAGATAAGCAGTGCAGGCTGTTTCATTGGCATCATGTGGCGAGGCACAGACTCACTGAAAACAATGAAGTGAGTGGAGTGACATTTTTAAATGCTACCCTTTTGTGCACAGCAGACCTGATTTGTAACCCTGACAGTCATCTGCAGAAGAAAACATGCAGATTTACATTGAATGTATCACCGTCAGACCAAATGAAAGGAATGCCGTCTGTGTTTTTACAGTCTCACCTCACTGATTCGCTGATCTACCTAATCCTATTAGGGTCATGGGAGGCTGAACCCATCTCAGTTAGGATTGGGTGAAGGCGGTGTACACCCTGAATAGTTCACTGGTCCATCATAGGGCAAACACACACACACACACACACACACACACATAAAAGACCTTTCACAACCGCACCACTGTGTTGCCCGCCGCAAAGCCGTCAGAGTGTTTCTGCCCCTTGCTAAGGGTTGTGGTAGGAAGGGCATCCAATGTAAAAGCCTATGCCAAATCAAATATGCAAACAATTAATATGACTTCCATGAAGATGGAGGCAGATGATTCGCTGTGGTGCCCCCTGAAAGGGAACAGCTGAAATGAAAAGAAGACCACTGTGTTTCTGCAAGGTGGAACTAAAATACATTCAAATCAATGAAAATTAAGGAGGCATATTTCCTTTTTCTAAATTTCCAATACAGTGATCCCTCGCTACTTCATACTTCAGTTTCAGTGCATCACGGATTTTTCAAAAATATTCATCAAAAAATAAAAAATAAGGAAATTAAGGAATAATAGGGGGAAACGTTAAGGAAAATGCCTCAAAACAAGGCTAATTATGCAAAAAACAAACAAACAAACAAACAAACAAACAAAAACAACCCAAAACCCCCCAACAAAACTACTTACATTTTTCTGTGATGTGTGCATCTGTATGTATGTATTTATATTTTATTTACATCTTATCTTATTTTTTTTAAATATTTAATTGTCATTATAAGTATTTATAGCTTTGGATATGTATTTATGGATATTATATACACATATCCATGTACATATACATCAGTCAGGAGGGTTGATCCTACTTCGCGGAAATATGGTGTTCTCGGTCCCCATTAACCGCGGAAAGGGCGGTATCCTTGTAATTAATCATGATACTAAAATACTATTGGAACTAATTAAATGTTAATTTGTTAATTCATTCATTTTCTCAACCACTGAATCCTAACTAGGGTCGTGGTGAGGCTGGTGCCCATCTCAGCTGACTCTGGACAAGGGCAAAGTATACCCTGAACAGCTAGCCGGGCCATTTCAGTGTTCATTTATTAATATAAGAAAACAAACAAACAAACTAATATACAGTGGTACCTCACCTTACAATAGTTCCAGCAAATGAAAAATCCAGGTTACGAAAAACATTTTCCAAAATTTTTTGTCTCTGTATACGAAACAAGTTGTCCTTATGAAACACGCCAAACGCGCCATTCAAACAGTCAAACAATGCATGAGCTGCTCTCCCAGAACTATCTTCCAACATCTCGCCCCGCTGGTCTCCCATTGGCCAGGAGGGATGACGCAGCTCCCCCCCGTCGGCTATCTCCCAACATCCCGCCCCGCTGGCCTCCCATTGGCTAGGCGGGATGACGCAGCTCCCTCCCACTGGCTATTATGGAGCTGCATCTCCCATAATGCTTTTCGTGTAAAGGACAGAGTTACTGTTGTTTCATGAGATTTTTGAGTGTGCTCATTGCTTTTAACCTTCCATAAACATTTGTAAGATTATAACTCTGCCAAGAAGACATGTGCAACATGCGCGCACATACACACACACATGCGTGTGATTTCCGCTGTGAGTGAAAAGAAGAAGCGGGCTCGTGGCATGCGGTTGAGTCATATCACAAAGGAATATGGCCAAATCCGTCTACCATCGGTATGATATTGGAGCAGAAGGAGGTATTAAAAGGTATATTTTTATCATTTTTAAAGGATTTATGGGATCGTATAGGGGGCCTTGGAACGAATCACATGTTTTACATGTAAAATGCGGCTCAATTTACGAAAAATCCAAGTGAAGAAAAAGGCTCTGGAACGGATTAATTTCGTAAGGTGAGGCACCACTGTATATGTATATATATATATATATATATATAGGCTTGAGATGGAAATGTCCACAAGATAAGTGAGCAGAATGGGGAGGACATGAAGGCAGTTGGTGTAACAGAAGAAGATGCAGAGGATGAGGTGAGATGGAGGCAGATGATTCGCTGTGGCGACCCCTGAAGGGAACAGCCGAAAAGAAAAGAAGAAGAAGAATGGGGGAGAATGCATTGAGATCAGTCATGCAAAAAAAGTAATTTTTTTTTTATGCTGCATCCACTTCAAATTCAAATAAGCAATTACTGAATGAGCTGAAGTATGATATGGAAAATTCAGATTGATAAGTTTTACACCCTCCGAGATTTAAATAAGTCTGAACATCATACAAAAGCTACTTTCTCTAATTGTCTTACTATTTACTCAAAATATTTTTAAGCCTGGAGGAAAACACATCGTCTCAGGTCGAATGAGAGCTGGAAGTGCCGCATGCTATTCATGTGTACAGCCATCTCCGATTCATTCCAGACACATTTCACGAAAATATGGAATAAAATGCTGCAATAAAGTATGTGATCATAACAGCATATTTTCTCTCCATCAAACATTTATCAGCTGGTTATGAGCAGAATGTTTCCTGTCTTGAGATTCTTGTCTGGCTCACTTTCTGTGGAAGAAGAAGGTGTTGAGGAACAAGAATAGCAAAAAAAAAAAAAAAAAAGGATAGATAGACTTCACCCCACTGACAGTGCTGGGGGTGTCAGAACTTTACAGGTCCATCTTGATCATTGCTACCCAGATTTGGCTTACAGCAGTATAAACTAGTGAGAAAATAAAATTTAATTTTGACAGCTCAGGGACGCAGTGCTTCGCTATAAATTGTATTCACTCACCAAGACGGTGAACAGACTGCTTGCTATGGGATGCAGACAGGTATAAAAAGAAAAAAAACAGTAAAATCCAGCCTTTAATTCAAGTGCATTTAATTCAGTGGGACAAAATATACCACATTAAGAAATAATTATTTTACATCAAATCATGCATGCCACAATTATTAATTGATTATTATTATTATTACTATTAATGATTAAAGATCAATAATGTTATCTGAAAATATGTCATTCCTGCAGCACGATGGTGAAGTGCTATGTCCCAGTAATAAGCAGAAGATGTAATTCACATCATTTTATGAACTGTTTAATTCTAATTAGAGTTGTGAGGAGGCTCGCACCCATCTCAGTCAACTCTGGGCAAGGGCACAGTGCACCCTGGACAGCTCACCAAGCCATCACAGGGCAGAAACAAGTTGACATCTATACTCTTGATGGAAGTCAGCAATGGTTCTTTTTCATGCCTCACACCTCAGACAGTGAGAGACATGGCCGGCCTTTGATAACCCAGTTAGCTGCATTGGGTGATCCAGCACCTTACCACCAGGCCACCACTGCCCCACATCAAGCAGTTCAGTACCCATTTCCAGCCAAAAAAAGCATGATCTATCCTTGGCACTTGGTCAAACTGCATGTTTTGGAGTTCGCTGTGCAATTCTTCTTGGGTCAGCTCCCTTCCAATGATTGCGGCTGGTTCATTGGAGACCTGGATAAGAAAGCAATAAAGACAGGGTCCTGCTCCTGGGAGATTTTACTTCTATACAGTTTCTCATTCAAATCAACTGTTCTCTTATGCATTCCCTTAGGGTCCAACAAAAGGGTGCTGCCTTCTGAGACTATGGCACCTATAAACCTTTATTGACTTTTTTCACGAAGTAAAAAAAAAAAATAAATAAATAAATAAATAAAAAATAAACTGTCAGTGCATCCATGCATCCAATGCTCAGAAAGTCTGACCTAACCAGAGCGCATTGTGCAGTGAAGTGTAGCAGATTTGAAATTCCATTAATTCATTTTTTTTTCTCAGATTTTTTATGTGGTAAGCTATATTTCTCAAGACATTGGAAATATACTGCTGACACAGAATTTTTTTTTTTTTTTTTTTTGCCTGAATCCTCACAAAGTCCTATTACTGTTGTAGGAATTTAAAGAAGGACTATTTGTGCTTAAAAAAAATCATTAGAGAAGTATTTAAAAATGTCCCTGATATGCACCATGGTGTGAGGAAGGGTTGTAATGCCAGTAAACCCTTTAATGCTTCATGTTTCTTACATATAGAATATACAGCACTGAGCAATGGCCAAATAAACCAACCAGCATCATCTAGCATTAAAGAAGCCAAACTGGTGCTTAAAATAATAATAATAATAATAATAATAATAATAATAATAATAATAATACAGTATCTCCTGCCCACAAGAATGAAAGGAAAAGTGTACAAGACGGTGTTGAGGCCAGCGATGTTGTATGGTTTAGAAACAGTGGCGCTGGGGAAAAGACAGGAGGCAGCACTGGAGGTAGCAGAGATGAAAATGTTGAGGTTCTCTTTGGGAGTAACGAGGATGGACAGGATCAGGAACGAGTACATCAGAGGGACAGCACATGTAAGACGTTTTGGAGACAAAGTCAGAGAGGCTAGATTGAGATGGTTTGGACATGTACAGAGGAGGGATAGTGAGTATATTGGTAGTAGGATGCTGAGGTTGGAACTACCAGGCAGAAGGCCTAGAGGAAGACCAAAGAGACGATTCATGGATGTGGTGAAGGAGGAAATGAAGGCAGTTGGTGTAAGAGAAGAAGATGCAGAGGACAGGGTGAGATGGAGGCAGATGATTCGCTGTGGCGACCCCTGAAGCGAAAAGCCGGAAGGAGAAGAAGAAGAAGAAGAAGAGGAAGACAGTAGGCCCCCATTTTTCACGATGGTCCGGTTCCAGCCTTTCCCACGGATCAAGGAAATCCACGAGTTATTGACACAGTTTTAAAATCTGCTTGTTCAACACATTCCATAGACAGTGTTACTCAATAATACTAATAACTCATCATAGCGCTTAAATATTCATTAAAAACACACTAAAAAAAATTCTTCACAATTCAAGCAACCATGTTGATAACTTGTGCGTGAAGGAGAAGTAAAGGCGTACACATCATCTGCAACCAATCAGCAGGAAGGAGGAAAAAAATGCTCTCAGTCACTGGTTAAATTTGAATGACGTGGCAGTTACTGCCGGGAAGTTCCTGTTTGATTTCCCCTTACTTGGCATTTTTGTGGGAATTCTCAAATCCTGTACAAGTACAAGTACACATGTACATATACGTCAATCGGGGGTGGGGGGGTGGGTTCGATCCTACTTCGCAGAAATCGGCGTTTCCGGGGAAGGGGGGGGGGGGCCCTCGGGCCCTCGGTCCCCATGAACCTCAGAAAGTGAGGGGTCCGTGTACTGTAAAATCCCTGTAGAAAGCCATTTAGGTGTACATTTTATTAAAAAAAAAATAAAAAGAATAAAAGATGAACAATGATTTAGTGTTTCTAAATAATTCAATAAAACTTTCATTTATGTTATTTATCTTTAAGCAGTTTATTTTTCAAAATATTCAAAATATCAGCCAAACTAGTGTGACAATTATAATGGGTGTCATTTTTGTGTTAAATATTCATTCATTTTCTGACCTGATTAATCCTAATTCGGATCGTGAGGAGACTGGCTCCCATCTCAGCAAACTCTGGGCAAGGTCAGAATACACCCTGGGCAGCTCACCAGGCCATCGTAGGGCAGAAACATGCTGACGGCTATACATCTCCTCTTGTTAAAAGTCAGCAATGGTTCTTCTACATGAACCTGACACTATAGACAGTGAGAGAAATGGCCGGCCTTTGATAACCCAGTTATCACCCAGCACTGGTGGGGCATTGACAAGCTGTTGAGAGTGGGGCTTGAACCCTCAACCTTAGGATCAGTGATCCAGCACCTTTTACCTTTGGACCATCACTGCACTCCTGTCTTAAATGTATTTAATTTTTTTATTTATTTTTTTTTTTTTTTACTTTATTAATTTTTTAAATTAGTGATCTGCACAGTTTTATTCCTTTTCACTGTACACTATCGATAATAAAAACATAGGATTTACTTTTGAATATTATTTTAAAATTGAATGCAATCCCCCTTGGAATACACTCCATTCGGCTTTATTGTTTTTTATTACACGGCACTTTAAATCACCCTGCACCCTCCCGTTTGCACCATTGCCCCTTATGGTTGTACCAAAATGGACTTAAGCTGGATAATTATAGCTTACATATACAATTATGCAAAATGATTCCGTTGCATTTTTCTGAGGTACATTGACTTTTATTGTTTTATTTTTCTGGTCATTGGGTGTAAACTAACCGAGCATTTTCTGTCAGAGAAAAAAAAAAACAAAACAAAAAAAAACCGTGTGTATGATGTGAACAGCAGTGCAAGGTGGCTCATGAATTTGGTCTGTCATTGGGCAGCATTTTGCATGAAAAAGAAATAGCTTTTAATGCAAATGGGAAACTGTAATAACAGAAGCTAGACATTTTACACATTATTTCTTTTGAGGAAAATCACAATAACATTTGCTCCATTTGTTGTGCACTGACTGCAGATTTAATGGTATGCTAAGAGGAGGTGCATTCCTATTGTCGTTAAAATCTTATTTTCCAGGCCATTGCTTGCTTTGTTTGTTTTCACTCTGTTGTGCATTTATACAGCAAGTCAGACTGTTCTTTAAATGAGTTAACATGTCATACTGGAGCCAACGTTATTTATTTATTTATTTTTTTAATATTTATATAGTACAGTATACATATTGGTACAGTGGATAACAATTTCACTCCATACCAGGGGCCGGTGGCGTCGTGGGTAGGGTGCTGCGCTCATGATTGGGAAGTTGTGTGTTTGAATCCCAGTTCGACCCCCACTGTGCTAAGACCCCTGGGCAAGGTCTCAACCGCAAGTGTGCTTCTGTTCACCCAGCAGTACAAACGTGTACCAGTAAAGATATACTGGGAAGGGAACCTGTGATGGACTAGCTTCCCATCCAGGAGGAGTTGAACTCCTGGTAGCTTCATGCTACGGAAAACGCGGATAAGCACCGGCCTGATGAGTCACTAGGCTCAGGTGTAAAAAAAACCCAACAGCTTTTACCGATACATAATGGTACAGTGGCTAACAATTTCACCCCATACCATTCAGGGCCTGGATTTGAGCACCGTGGCTGGCAAAGGCATTTCTGTATTCTGTACAGATCTTCTCCTCTTGCTTTTGTGGGTGTCCTTCTATGTGCCAAAGACACATGTCAACTGGCCACTCTAAATTGTTCATAGAATAAATGACTGCTTGTGTTTCGCGTTAGCCCTGCAGTGGACTGGCAACTTGCTCAGGATGTACTCTGCCTCTTGCTTGAAGACAGTGAGGATTGGCTCCAGTTTCCAAACAGGCTAAGTGGTACAGATAATGAATTGAATCTGTTCCATTCTGCAAATAAGAATGTGGGAGTGGTCACCTTAGTTTTTAGTTTCTGTACATATTTGAGGGATATGAGATGGGAGAGATTTATTTAGATAATACAGGGATCCCTCGCTACTTCGCACTTTAATTTATGTGGCTTCAGTGCATTGCGTTTTTTTTTTTTTTTTTTTAAATATTAATCGAAATAATAAATAAGGAAATTAAGGAAGAAAGGGGGAAAATGCCACAAGAACAAGGCCAATTCTGCAAAAAAAAAAAAAAAAAAAAAAATCCCTAAACAAATACACAATATATATATATATATGTGTGTGTGTGTGTGTGTGTGTGTGTGTGTGTGTGTGTGTGTGTGTGTGTGTGTGTATGTGTGTTTATATTTTATTTACATCTTATGCATTATTTTTTTTAATGTTTAATTGTTATCATAAGCATTTATTGCATTGAATATATATTTATTGATATTATATACACATATACATGTACATATACGTCAGTCATTGGGGGGGCGGTTGATCCTACTCTGCAGATTTCAGTTATTGCGGGGGGGATCTCAGTCCCAATTAACAGCGGAAAGTGAGGGATCCCTGTAAATTAAAGGTGGTTATTATCAGGGTGGCTCAGTGGCGTCGTGGTTTAACACATCCACCTCACAGCATGAATGTCCAGGCTTTGATTCGCAGTTCATCACTTAGTCATGGTCACTTCGATGCTAAACACAATAATGATGTCATTATAATCATGCTTTAAAATAGAAAAAACAAGCCAGAAACATCTTGGGTTTGTTTTTGTTGTTATGTTTCTGTGTAGTATATTCTAAAATTTTACAATTTCCTAGAGTACAGCTGGCAAATTCAAGGTCGGCGGGCCAAGTCTGGCCCACCACAACATTTCCTGTGGCCCGTACGAGATTTTAAAGAATATGATTGATCATACATGCTTTGTATCGACCATTACTGTGAAACCTAAATCATTATCTATTCATTCCTTCATTTTCCAAAGTGCTTAATCCTAATTAGGGTCGCAGCGAAGCTGGTGCCCACCTCAGTCAACTCAGCGTGAGGGCAGGGTACACCCTGGACTGCTCATCAGGCCATTGCAGAGCCAACAGTTACACAACCATTCACACTCACACCTAGGGAAGATTTGGAACAGTGAATCAGCCTACTGTGGATGTTTTTGGCCTTTGGAGGAAACCGGAGTACCTGGAAGAAACCTACGCAAGTACAGTGGTACCTAACTTTATGAAATTATTCCGTTCCAGCTCCTTTTTCGTAAACTGCATTTTTCGTAAGTTGAGCCGCATTTTCCATGTAAAACGCGTGATTCGTTCCAAGGCTCCCAATACTACCCCATAAACCCTATAAAAATTATAAAAGTACACCAATTTTGTATGAAATATGTGTTAAAAGTAAAAGAAAATTATTTACCTTTTTTTAAAATCTTTTGAACCACCCATGCGACACTTTAAAGTCCGGGGGTTGCTCGTCCGAAGAACCCCCACCCCATCCTCCTTCACGAGGTCCTTAAATATGGCGGTTGCTTTTTCCGAAATAATCGCCTTCGTCACTGTATCTCCGCTTTTAAGGCCGCCTTCTGCTTCAATATCGTCCCGATTGTAGAGGGGTTTCGGCCATACTCCTTTGCGATTTCACTCAACCGAATCCCACTTTCATATTTTTTTATCATCTCCTGTTTTACTTTTATTGATAACGGAGCCCACTTCTTCTTTTCGGTCTCACTGGGAATCACTTTCTTGGGGCTCATGATTAATAACCAAAAATAACTCTGCAATGAGCACACTCAAAAAAAAACTCACGAACCAACAGTACAACTCTCCTTCACGCGTGTGTCAAACAATGGGTCAAAGGCACACGAAAAGCATTATGGGTACAGTACTGTATTATGGAGATTCAGCTCCCTCCTCGCCAATGGGACGCCAGCATGGCAGGGTGTTGGGAGACAACCAAAGCAACTATTGTGTGAATGTTTGAATGGCGCGTTTGAATTTTTAAGATGGTGCTATCGTAACGTGAACTTGTTTTAAATCCAGAGACAAAAATTTTAAGGAAAATGCGTTTCGTAACCTGAATTTTTTGTTTGGTGAGACTTTCGTAAAGTGAGGTACCACTGTACATGGATAACATGCAAACTCCACATGAAATTCCTGAGCAGTGAATCAAACCTGAGCCTTTTTGCCATGAGGCAGACATGCCAACCACTATGCCACAGTGCTGCCCCTTAAATCATTATCCTTTCAGTATAATAAGTAAACAGCTAGTCATTTGTGACTGAAGAAAGACTGCATGCTAGCTTGTCATTGTTAAGTGTTGTCAGAAAATGCAATTGACTAAAGGAAAAGTTCTCTCGAGTGACGCATCGAAAAGGTGTGTGGCTATTAACCCAGAGATCGGAAGTTTGATTCCAAGGTTAACGCCACAACCATCCATGACCGGGAGTTTATGGGAGTTAATTGGCCGAGCTTCATGGGAGGGAGGACTTTTCTGTTACTCACAGCGATCGCCAGCCAATCGTGGGTGTCAGAGCTCATTTGCATGACTGGGCGATTAGCGGGGAGGGAGGACTTTTCTGTTACTCACAGCGATCGCCAGCCAATCGTGGGTGTCAGAGCTCATTTGCATGACTGGGCGATTAGCGCTTTCCCTTTGAGTGTATTAGATCATCCACAAAATACGCATGGCACTGCAGTCCAAAAAGAGGCAGGTGGCTAGCACTGCATGTTACCGAGGGGGCGTGTACATGCTTTCGCCCCTCCTGGGTCGGTGGTGTTTGTATGATAGGGAAGGTGAAACGTGATGGGTGGGAATTGGATACGACTAAATTAGGGAAGAATAAAGGAAGAGAGGACTTTTAGAAGAGATGTGAAGTGACTATTTTGCCCTCAATCACCTTTAACCTTTGACACAGCCCTCAGTCAAAATGGGTTTGAAACCCCTGCCCTAGAGTATTGTGGGCTTTAGTCAAGGACCCAGCAATGGCATGGATAGTATTTTTTATATTGGAGAGTTCAAAACATATTCACATGTTGATTGGTTTATCTGTCATTATACTGAAAGAGAAAAAAGGTTCTCTTTTAGGCTCAATCTCTGAGAGCTACAGGCCACTAAACCTTCTGTCATTCATGATGAATTTCTATACTTTTGAGTCTTTTCTTCTTGCTGGAATGAGTCAGAAGCGAGTGCTACTGAAAAGGAGGCATTTGTTATATTCAAGTCTACTTCAACAGAAAGGCATCAGACAACAAACAGTGAGAGAGAATGTGTGTGGGAGAGAGACAGAGCGAGAGCGAGTGAGCGAGAGCGAAAGAGAGTGAGAGACTCCTTTCCTATATAGCTCAAAATACTCACAGCTCCCCTTGCATCAAAAACTAAATTGAATGTACTAAAATTTTAATCTTTTAAGTTAACTTGCATCCTGCAACATTTCTACAGTAAATATTTTTTCGACATTTTTTCATAATAAGTGGTAATTCAGTGGTGCTATACCTTACGATAGTCCCAGAATACGGAAAATCCAGTTTATGAAAAACATTTTGCTAATTTTTTTGTCTCTGTATACAAAACAAGTTCGCGCCATTCAAAAGTGCCATTCAAACATTAAAACAATGCATAACTTGCTCTACCACTGACTACATGTCCTACCATCCCGCCCCGCTGGCCTCCCATTGGCTATCTCCAACACTCCACCCCACTGGCCTCCCATTGGCTAGGAGGGATGACGTAGCTCCCTCACATTGGCTATCTCCCAACATCCCGCCCCACTTGCCTCCCATAGGCTAGGAGAGATGACGCAGCTCCCTTGTGCAGCAGCTCATGTGTTTTTCGAGTGTGCTCATTGCAACTTTATTCTTTGGCTCAGGCTTTTATCCTTGCATAAACATTTGTAAGATTATAACTCTGATAAGAAGACATGGTCAACACGAAGAAAGTACCTTAAAAGGTCTGCTTTCATAATTTTTAAAGGTATTTAAAGTATTGGGAGCCTTGGAACGAATCACGCGTTTAACATCTAAAATGCTGTTCTACTTATGAAAAATCCAGGGATCCAAAAAGGCTCTGGAACGGATTAATTTCGTAAGGAGAGGTAACACTGTATAATGACAGCCATCCAGGGTGTACTCTGCCCTCAGCCAGAGTCAGCTGAGATGGGTACCAGCCTCCCCGTTCCCCTATATGGGATTAAGCAGTTCAGAAAATGGATGAATGATGAAATGGTATAGTAGCGGTTAGCATGTTGCCTCACAGCAAGAAGGTCCTGTCTTCAAATCTCGGGCACGGCTCAGGCAATTTTATTTGGAGTTTGCATGTCCTTCCTGTGCTTGTGTGGGCTTCCTCCAGGTATTTTGGTTTCCACAATCAGTGCAAAAATATATGCATTAGACTAACTGGGTGTTTCAGATTGATTCTAGATGTTTGTGTAAATGTTTGTGAGTGTTGGACCGGTGAGCTGCTCATTACGTACCGCACCTTTGTCCAGCGTCAGCTGAGATAGACTTCGGCCATAGTGGGATTAATTGGAATGGCAAAAATGGATTGATGGATCATTTTTGTAATATCATCAAACAAGAATTAACAAGGTCTATCTGTCATTTGAATGAAATGGCAGATAGACCTTGTTATTTCTCGGTTGACGATATCACATGGAGATAAAAATACAGTTACAGTACAATCCCCTCACTTTCCGCGGTTAATTGGGACCGAGATCCCCACATGACTATCAAAATCTACGAAGTAGGATCACCCCCCCAATCCCCCCGACTGACATAAACGTACATGTATATGTGTATATAATATCAATAAATACATATTAAATGCTATAAATGCTTATAACAACGATTAAACATGAAAAAATAAGGTGTAAATAAAATATAAATACACGCGCATACAGACGCGCCCACGCAGATGTACGTGCACGAACTCAGATGCGCACCTCATAACAATGTAAGTAGTTTTAATGGGAGATTTTGGTTTGTTTTTTGTTCTGTGTTGGTTTAGGGTTTTTTTTTTTTTTTTTTTTTTTTGCATAATTGGACTTATGCATTTTCCTTAACTTTCCCCCATATTCTTCCTTAATTTCCTTATTTTTTAATTCAATGAATATTTATTTATTAAAAAAAACAAACAAAAAAAAAAACGCAATGCACTGAAGCCGTAGTAATCGAAGCGCAAAGTCGCGAGGGGTCCCTGTATTAACCTAGCACAAGCCTGCTGGACACAAAGTCAGAATACAACACCTACGGTCGCACAAAACTGGGATATAGTGGTGATGTTTGAATTGGCTTCATTAAGCCAATGTGACTTTCCAATGTGATTTTATTTTACTAACTGTAGGGAATGTTAATTAAAAATAATGTTCCTGATGCACAGTTAAAGTACACATTGATATCTTTAAATTAATCCAATTATTATTTTTAAGACTCCAGCATAGATAAACAGTCCTTTGCACCTTTAAAACTACATTTTTAATTTGTTTGGGGAGCACAATAGCTCTGCAAATAATGCTTTCATACTCTGTTACATTTGAAGACATCCTTCTCGAGACATGAACCAATGAAATTACAAAATAGATCTGTAGGTTTGATGGAAGGAGTTGGTTAGTATGTTCAATACGATAGTTGAAATCTGAGAGCAGTCGAGAGCTGTGGTTGCTGGTGGTTTTTTTGTGAGGGAGGTGGGGATGCAGTCAATAATATACAATAGGCCCTTGACCATTCACGGTTCAGCGCTCGCGCCCCCGCATACTCGCGGATTGATGTCAAACCCGAAAGGAACTGGCACGTGATTCAAGCGTTTGTTTCTCCCTCCTGCTGATTGGTTGCAGATGATATGTACACCTCTTTCTTTTTTTTCTCCTTCACGCACATGTTATCAACATGATTGCTTGAATTGCGAAGTAAATTTTTTTCGTGTGTTTTTAATGATTATTTAAGCGCTATGATGTCACTCAAACGCCCTGCATCTTCTCTAGCTTCTGGTAAGGAGCCTAAACACTTTATTCATTAATAAATATTATCACAGTACAAAATTAAAAAGTTTTTACTTAATCGTTGCTACATTTTACTGCATTATTATTATACTCGCGGATTCGGGGCAGACGCAGAAATTACTGGCATGTGATTCAAATTTAGCCAATGGCTGACAGCTTTTGTTTCTCCCTCCTGCTGATTGGCTGCAGATGATGTGCACACCTCTTTTTTTCTCCTTTGTACTCATGTCACCACCATGATTGCTTGAACTGTGGATTCACATTTTTTTCGTGTGTTTTTAATGATTATTTAAGCGCTATGATGTCACTCAAACACCCTGCATCTTTTCTAGCTTCTGGTAAGGAGCCTAAGCGCTTTATTCATTCATAAATATAATCACAGTACAAAATTAAAATGTTTTTACTTAATCATTACTACATTTTACTGCATTATTATTATACTCGTGGATTCGGGGCAGACGCAGAGATTACTGGCATGTGATTCAAATTTAGCCAATGGCTGACAGCTTTTGTTTCTCCCTCCTGCTGATTGGTTGCAGATGATATGTACACCTCTTTCTTTTTTTTCTCCTTCACGCACATGTTATCAACATGATTGCTTGAACTGCGAAGTAAATTTTTTTCGTGTGTTTTTAATGATTATTTAAGCGCTATGATGTCACTCAAACGCCCTCCATCTCCTCTAGCTTCTGGTAAGGAGCCTAAGCGCTTTATTCATTAATAAATATTATCACAGTACAAAATTAAAAAGTTTTTACTTAATCATTGCTACATTTTACTGCATTATTATTATACTCGCGGATTCGGGGCAGACGCAGAAATTACTGGCATGTGATTCAAATTTAGCCAATGGCTGACAGCTTTTTTTTCTCCCTCCTGCTGATTGGCTGCAGATGATGTGTACACCTCTTTTTTTCTCCATTGTACTCATGTCACCACCGTGATTGCTTGAACTGTGGATTCATATTTTTTTTCGTGTGTTTTTAATGATTATTTAAGCGCTATGATGTCACTCAAACACCCTGCATCTTTTCTAGCTTCTGGTAAGGAGCCTAAGTGCTTTATTCATTCATAAATATAATCACAGTACAAAATTAAAATGTTTTTACTTAATCATTACGACATTTTACTGCATTAATGAGTAAGACTGTCTGAAGAATGGGTTTAAGAAGCATATTTTAGTGTATGTAATATAATACATATGGTTTTCAAACCACGTCAATAACATGCGGAGTTTCTTGATCCGCAGGAAGGGCCGGAACCGAACCATTGCAAAAAACGGGGGCCTACTGAATAAATTTTTCTGTTTGTCATCTGTACAAGCTGTCTTTTAGTGCCTTAAAACACATATTTCATCTGAAAATAATGGAATGAACAACATATTTTTGTTCACATTAAAAACGTGCAAGTGTAACCCACAGAAAGCTGTTTTTGAGGAAAATCACATGACATTATTTGCAATAATAATAATAATAAATAAGCATGGGTAATACTAAGAATATGATTGATGGGATCATAAGGAAGATTAAAAGACCTCTTCTTCTTCTTTTCCTTTCGGCTGTTCCCTTTCAGGGGTCGCCACAGCAAATCATCTGCCTCCATCTTCATTTAAGTCATATTAATGATTGGCGTGTTTTGATTTGGCATAGGTTTTTACGTTGGCTGCCCTTCCAGACACAACCCTTTAGCACGGGGCAGAAACACGCTGACGGCTTTGCAGCTACTGTTGTCGAAAGTCAGCAATGGTTCTTTTACATGAACCTCTCACCATAGACAGTGAGAGACATGGCCGGAATTTTTGATAACCCAGTTAGCTGTACTGTGGGGACAGTGACCACCTTGTGGAGAGTAGGACTCGAACCCCCAACCCTCGGATCAGTGATCCAGCACCTTTTACTCCCAGGCCACCACTGCCCAAGGAAGATAAAAAGCCCATGTACCTGATTCACATCTTTCGAAATACGTACGATCTAATCTCATGTTTCCGTTTTTGTGGGTTAGACCACTGTGGCTGTCAGACATTCAGATTGGTTTTCTATATGCACCCCTGCTAGTCTCGTCTGTGGCACATTGTGAAACACGTGGCATGATTGTTGTTGATTGGCTGTGAGAACTCACAGCGATAGTTATCCCATCACACAGCCTTGCCTCATATCTTTGTACAACAGTTAGAAATGGTTTTACACTTGGTTTAAAAATAATAATAATAATAATAATAATAATAATAATAATAATAATAATAATAATAATAATCCTCTTCAAAACATTTGTTCCCATAGATAAGATAGTATGGATGCTTGATGTTAACTCTTCTATTGGTTTTTATTGATTTTTTTTTAGACAGCAGCTTAACTCATTGATATGAGGCACTCTTGGTGCTAAAATTGATTAAAAATGTCAAATGTGTTGAGAAAGCTGTGCTGGTTCTGCTGCCAACGTCTCTTCTCAACAAACAACTGAACAAACCGCAGCTGTTAAACAGATCCCTACTCGGATCATATCATAAAATAAAACCTATTCAGAGTAAAAACAATGAGAACTATTGTGTAGCAGAAATATGATAGTTATATTTACTGAGTACTACAAATGAAAATTAAATCCTCTTGTTAAAAAAATAGGCTTATCTTTTAGATAATGTGTTAAACCTGCCAACATCAGCTGCTTTTTGCACAAACTAAGACACTGATGTTCTCACCACCTGTGTTCCCACCTGTAGGGTTAATCATGTTCTCACGAAGAGCAAAGAGAGCCAAGCGAATCTGCAACTGCAAATGACAGAAAACATTGGAAGTAAATACTTAGCAATCAGAAAAAGGGCTTTCCTGGTAGAACATAAATAGGAGGCCAGAAGCGTTCAGAAAAAGTTCAAGATGACAATATGGAACAAGAAAAAAAAAAAAAAAGAAAAAAAAAAAAATATATATATATATAGATATATATATATATATATATATATATATATATACAGCAGCTCAAGGAGGGAGGTCAGAACAGTTTGAAAGTGGATGAAGAATATTAAAGGATATAAGGCTGGCAGGACAGAGATGGAGGTAAGGAAGGGGAGGAGCAAATAAGTTTACCTTGTTCTTAAGAGATCTGATGCCTCTCACCAGTGCTGTCAGCTGCCTACTTACCGCCAGTGTAATATTCTAATTCGCTTCCTATTGTCAACACATCCGCCTGATCTAAGAATAACCCACTTCCCAGAAGGCCAATAAAATTACTTAAAAACAAACAAACAAACAAAAAATGAAACCCTTTCTTTGCCCCAATGCCTCACAAATGAGATAGTGGTTGGTACTATTATTTACACTATTGTTTATTTATTCATTTATTTATTTATTTATTTTCAATTTTGGTTGATGTGGCAGGCGTGATGCCGAGAGCATATCAGTCGGACCCAAAGATTCAGGAGGCCGAGTACGATGATACAATGACTTTTATTGAGCACAGGGGAAGCGCTGGAAAGCTGCAAAGTCGTCAGCGTGTTTCTGTCCCTTGCTAAAAGGGTTGTGACAGGAAGGGCATCCGACGTAAAAATCTCTGCCAAAATCAAACGTGCGAATCAGATGATTCGCTGTGGCGACTCCCGAGTAAAAAAAAGGGAAAAAGCCGAAAGGAAGACAGAGAGGAGAAACGCTGGAGTACGGGAAATAGTAATCACTGTAGCGGTGAGTGAAAACCACGAAAACCAAAATCACTGGGAGAGTATCAACGCGGGAACTGATCGAGGGCTGAGCGGGGAAACAGGAGCCAGAGAGATTACGGGGGAGATGGAATTGCATGGAGGGAACAATCTTCTGACGCTGGCTATATAGCTCTTTGATGACTGAGTGGAATCAGGCACGCTCTCTGGATTCCTCCTGCACGTGACTGTCATGCCCCTCGCCAGCGCCTGCAGTGCATAGAGAGAGAAAGAGAGTTAAACGCCTCCAACTAGCACAGACGATAACAGCAGGTGTGTTCCCATGTCTTTTTTTGACTGAAAAAAAAACAAAAAAAACACACACACACAAAACCATACCTCAACGAGACTAAAATATTTCATAATTAAATAAAATAGGCTTTTTTTTTCTTCGTCCTTATTTTCAGTCATTAGAGATGTGGCAGTGGTGGACTGGTGATAAAAGGTGCTGGATCGCTGATCCTAGGGTTGGGGGTTTGAGTCCAACTCTCCACAAGGTTGTCACGAACCCCCACCCCACCCCCACCCCCAACCCCGTGCAGCAAACTGGGTTATCAAAGGCCGGCCATATCTCTCACTGTCTATGGTGAAAGGTTCATCTAAAAGAACCATTGCTGACTTTCGACAAGAGTAGCTGCATAGACGTCAGCGTGTTTCTGCCCCTTGCTAAAAGGTTGTGTCAGGAAGGGCATCTGACGGAAAAATCGATGCCAAATCAAATATGCGAACCATAGATTCGCTGTGGTGACCCCTGAAGAAAAGGACCAAAGACAGCCAAAAGGAAAAGAAGACAACTGTCCATGCAGAGATATTATCCATTTATAAATCAATTCTATACTTCCAAACTTGTAATATACAGAAATCTGAGGATCTCTGTTATATACTCGTAGATTTACTTCCTGTCTGTGTGCACAAGTCTGTTAGTTTTAATTGTAATTATCTACTACAGAACAAGAACTTAGCATCTCCAAAACGATTCTAAACTGCTACAATTTGGTGTAATGCTAACTAGGCTCCATGTCATTAAAATAACATTTCTCCCGCTCCACTGAAAAATATTCATAGACTAAAGCAGAAGACAATGCAATTCTTTCTCCACAGGATTTTCAATTAATAATAAAAATATTTTAACCCTGTCCCAATGATGATCCAGCAAGCTGTTCAGGATGTACTCCACGTGTCTTGAGTCAGCTGGGATGGGCATCTCTCTCTCTCTCTCTCTCTCTCTCTCTCTCTCTCTCTCTCTCTCTCTCTCTCTCTCTCTCTCTAATATCTAATAATGTTGATATTATTTGATATATTTGATATTATTTTACAATGTTCTGTTTATAATAATTGATTTAGGGGTGTTTTATGAGATACAGTAATGGTATTTATGGACGTATAGTACAGTATGAGCGTCATACGTCACACCTCATACGTCACTGTAACAACTTACGTTCACTTTCAACTTGCGTTCGACCGTTCGGAACAATTAAAAACATATGTTGGGGAGCGTCTGTATATCTGTATATATATTATATATATATATATATAGGCATTTGTTATATTCAAGTCTACTTCAACAGAAAGGCATCAGACAACAAACGGAGAGAGAATGTGTGTGGGAGAGAGAGAGAGAGAGAGAGAGAGAGAGAGAGAGATTAAATCACAAATCATTACAGAGTCAAATGGAACCAGCGTCCACATTCACTGTGGTCTGTTTTTCATAGCTCTTTTATCATAAGTTATTATAATATTAAATCTATCATTGCTGGGCCCAGTGGTAAGGTGCTGGATTGCCGATCCTAAGGTGTGTGTGTGTGTGTGTGTGTGTGTGTGTGTGTGTGTGTGTGTGGTTGGGGGGGTTCAAGCCCCACTCACAACAGGTTGTTTCTGCTGTCCCCCTAGTCCACCTAACTGGGTTATCAAAGGCCAGCCATGTCTCTCACTGTCTATGGCGTGAGGTTCATGTAAAGGAACCATTGCTGACTTTTGTAAACAGTAGCTGCATAGCCGTCAGCATGTTTCTGCCCTGTGATAGCCTGGCAAGGTGTCCAGGATGTACTCTGCCCTTGCTGAGATGGGCACCAGCCTCCCTGTTACCCTATTTCGGATTAAGTGTTTCAGAAATGATATCTATCGTAGGACTGTTGTGTGGATTTCACCAAATGCAACTGCATTATTCCGATTATTTTGAGCCGGCCTGCCGAATCATGTTCGTGTTGACCTATGATGGAGATGTTCACTCCAACCCTAACTATGTCCACTTGACCATCCAATCATCAAATCAGGCCTTATAACTTCAGAATGAAGAATTTCAAGCGATGATTGGATTTGTCAGATGGTCCGCATTAGGGTTTGAGCTAAAATCATTAGGATGATAGATCACCAGGAAAAAGGATTGGGCACCACGGGTTTATTGTCTATTTAAATGCAAAATAAACAAACAATTTAACTAATTACTTATTAAATATTGCCAGGGAAGTCATTGGTGTAATTGGTTTTGCATTTCCTTTTAATAGGCCCTCATTCTCTTTCACACTGTGCTAAAAATGGCCTTTTTTTTACTCGCGTGCCAGCACAGATTTAAGTCGTTAATTTCCGTACTGACTGCTTAAGTTAAGATGCATGTTCTTATGATGTTCTTCCAGGATTTCACATCTTCGCCATTGTCCATGTAATCCCCCCCCGAGCTCCCAGACTCTCACTGCAAGCTATTTAGTTACCTTCACAATCATGTTCACATTTGTAAATCCCAGATATTTCTGACACCTCACTCTCAGAAAAGTAAGTGATGAATCCTGAGCACCCACGGCAATCACAGCAAAGGGAGAATTTAGACCTGCATCACATATTGATTACGTAAGATTCGGAAATTTGGCCGAAATAAAATGACTGTTAGTTGAGAACATAGAAAAAGAAATAATAACCTCGCACCCTGATCCCGAGGGGAAAAAAAATCATATTGTGTCACTTTAGTTTTTTTTTTTTTTGCTTTGCAAATCATTAGAATAGACCATTAAGTGTCAAGCAGGAACTTTCATCCAATTAGTCCGTGCTTTGTGAAGGGTTGTTAACTTTGAGGAAATTGAGCTAAAGGTTTTGACTCTGAAATGACATGGACAGGTAAGTATATTGTACTTTTCGTTATTTATTTAGGGTGGCCTAGTGGTTGATATGTCCGCCTCACAGCAAGAGAGTCCTGGGTTCGATCTCCAGTTTGGGAGTTTCTGTGCGGAGTTTGCATGTTCTCCCCGTGCTTGTGTGGGTTTCTTCCAGGTACTCTGGTTTCCTTAAAACGGTCCAAAAGCATGCACAGTATTTTAATTGGCCGTTCTAAATTGCCCGTAGGTTCGCATCGTGCAGAAGGCAATGGCAAACCACTGCACTATCCTTGCCAAGAAAACCTCCATGAAGATGATAATCAAGGCGTTATCCTTCATGGCAGGCCACCAAGAGTCATCCTACGACTCGGAAGGTACCAGACCAGACCAGACCAGACCAGACCAGACCAGACCAGTGGTTGGTACGTCCGCCTCACAGCAAGAGAGTCCTGGGTTTGATTCCCAGTTGGGGTGTTTCTGTGTGGAGTTTGCATGTTCTCCCTGTGCTTGCGTGGGTTTCCTCCAGGTACTCCGGTTTCCTCCCACAATCCAAAAGCATGCACAGTAGTTTAATTGGCTGTTCCAAATCGTCCGTAGGAGTTTAATGTTTGTGTGAGTGTTGGACCTGCGATGGCTTGGCAAGCTGTCCAGGGTGTACCCCGCCCTCCCCCAGACTTGGCTGAGACAGATGGCAGATTTGTTGTGACCCTTATTAGGATTAAGCAGTTCAGAAAAGGAATGAATGAATTATTTCCATTCACAATTAATTGAACTCTTTACTATACAATGCAGGGCGTGATGGCCTGGTGGTAAAAGGTACTGGATCGCCGATCCTAAGGTTTGGGGTTCAAGTCCCACTCTCCACAAGGTTGTCACTGTCCCTCCAGTGTGGCTAACTGGGCTATCAAACGCCGGCCAGGTCTCTCACTGTCTATGGTGAGAGGTTCATGTAAAAGAACCATTGCTGACATTCTTAAAGAGTAGCTGCATAGCCGTCAACTTGACTCCGTCCCTTGCTAAAGGGTTGTGTCAGGAAGGGCATCTGATGTAAAAACCTATGCCAGATCAAACATGTGAATCATTAATATGACTTCCATGGAGATGGAGTCAGATGATTCGCTGTGGCGACTCCTTAAAGGGAACAGCCAAAAGGAAAAGAAGAAGACTATACAATGCGGCCAAAAGCAACCAATCAAATGATCAGGCAAAATGTCTGAATGCGGACGTAGCAACACTGCCCTAAATGTCACAAAAATCCTAAAATATCCTGCCTGCACAGAGATAGAAAATGGAAAAAATGTGTGCCCAGTAAAGGGTTAAGAGGACTCGCTCCCCTTTTGTTGCAAGAATGAGAATAATTGTCAGCACCATTTGGAAACTGTTGAGAAAGGAGCAGGAAAAAGCAGAATGGATAACTATGCCACGAGCATGAACAGAAAACCTGCCTGGTGTGTAAGGCTGGTGTAACATTTGGTTGGAAGCAGGACACTTGTTTGTATACTTGGCATGGTCTTCAATATTGGGAGCAATCCAAGATTCAAATCCGGCAGTCAGAGTTAACAGAGGAACAGACGACATGCAAAAAAGGGAACGGACACTATAAACAAGACAAAACAAATGCTTTTGTGAAGAAATAGCAGAAGAAAAGCAGGGGAATAAATATTTATGCACATCAAGAGAAAAGAGGAAACACAATCAGAGAAAGTAACCAATTACAAGACATGGATGGTGCCCGGACTGTGACAGGGACAAAACAAAAATCACATGTCAGTCAAAGCTATGGAGAGGACAACAGAGCCGGGTGTGTGTGTGTGTGTGTGTGTGTGTGTGTGTGTGTGTGTGTGTGTGTGTGTGTGTGTGTGTGTGTACAATTGTGATGTCACGATGCTTACTCAGATTAAGTATTTACTCCCTGTCCGACCCATTGTGACCAATCATAACACTGCATGTGTATAAAATAGCAGTTGTTCTTGTGTAAATATATTTGATATCCAGGGATCCCTCACTTTCCGCGGTTAATGGAAACCAAGAACCCTCCCCCTCCCCGTGATCACCAATTTCCACGAAGTAGGATCGACCCCCCTGACAAACATATATGTGCATGTATATTTATATATAATATCAATAAATACATATTGAACACTATAAATGCTTATAATAACAATTAAACATTCAAAAATAATGTATAAGATGTAAATAAAATATAAATACACACAGACATACAGATGCGCACACACACACACACACACACACACACACACTCAGATGCAAATGTAAGTAGTTTTGTTGGGGGGTTTTGGGTTGTTTTTTGTTTTCTTTGAGGGGGGGTGTTCACACAATTGGCCTTGTTTTGTGGCATTTTCATTAATTTTCCCCCTATTCTACCTTAATTTCCTTATTTTTTTTATTTTCACTGAATATTTTTTAAAAACCCCGCGATGCACTGAAGCATGAAGTAGCGAGGGATCACTGTATACTGTATAATTCATGGGTGGCACAGTCGCATTCATTAATTTTCTGAATTGCTTAATCCTAATTACAGTTGCAGGGAGGCTGGTGCCCATCTCAATCAACTCTGGACCAGGGCAGAGTACACCCTGGACAATGTGCCAGGCCATCGCAGGGCAGAAACATGCTGACGGCTATGCAGCAACTCTTTTCGAAAGTCAGCAATGGTTCTTTTACATGAACCTCTCACCAACAATGAGACACATGGCTGGCCTTTGATAACCCAGTTAGCAGCACTGGGGGGACAGCAGTGACAGCCATTGACAGTAGGGCTTGAACCCTCAACCTTAGGATCGGCAATCCAGCACCATACCACCAGACCACCACTGCCCTGCATTGTGTGGTATTGTATGAAAGTCCAGGATATTTTTTTAAAGAAAGATAAATAAATTCAAACATAAGTTCAGGTACTGATATGACTAATATCTTACACAGAGTCTATGAACTCATCTTCAAGAATGAACATTATGTCATTATGTAATACACTTGATCATATCCAATAATATCACTTGCTTATTATGATGTCATTATCGCATCCAATGATCAAATGTCTACACATTTATTAGTTAAAATTAGCTTTTTTTTTTTTTTTTTTTCATTTTTACAATCGGACCTATTGATGAAATCTCCCTCCTCTGTCATAGTCGTCAGCTTTTCAGTGCATGTGCAGCAAAAGAATTCTAAATTCGGTGCAACTTTTTCATTTGCAATCTACAAAAGTCACTTTTCTTCTGGGATCAGTCCAAATTTTTTTGTCTATGGTGTGAGGTTCATGTAAAAGACAAGACTGGCTCTATAGCCGTCAGTGTGTTTCTGCCCTGCGATGGCCTGGCGAGCTGTCCAGGGTGTACTCTACCCTCACCCGGAGTTGGCTGGGATGGGCACCAGCTCACCCTGTGACCCGAATTAGGATTAAGCGGTGACAAAAGATGAATGAATGAATGCCACACAATGCAAGCATGTGACTTAAATATCTGTTTGTCCTTAAGGGTACTTTGATCATAACGGATCTGCTGTGGTATAATCTTTTATTTATGGCGCAGAAGAGACAACAAGTAAACATTTTGGAGGATTTTTATTTTATGTTAAACTCGCTTTAAAATATTAATGCGGCGGAGAAAGCTGATCTGTAGTTTATATTTGCATTAGAGTGCTTATTTATCTTATTATTTCGTGAGTGCTGTGAACTTCTCCAGGCATTATTAATGGCTCCGCCTTTCTAGTCTCAGTATAGGCGAGAAACTAACTTGCAGCACAAGCGTGACAGTATTTTAGCATACATTTGTAACATTTAATATTATTTCGACCTGGATTTGCATGGCCAGGCCATGTTGATGCCACAGGAAGCATAGCGATGTTGATATATTATGTACGTTGCCGAGTGATGTAAGGGGACATACTGGAATTAATGGTATTGAGAAATGTATAAACAAATTGCTTTTGCCATCTAATGCATTTTTTTGTCATTGTCCATAGCACTTTTTTTTTTTTTTTTTTTTTTTTTTTTTAAGGTCATCGTGAGGCTGGATCCCACCCAACTTACTCTGGGTGAGGTCGGGTAACATCCTGAACAGCATGCCAGAATTTACAACCGTAAAACACTCATCGATGTTCACACTCACATTCACACCTAAGGCCAATCAAGAATATCCAATTAGCATAATGTGCATGTCTTTGGATGATGGGAGGAAACCAGAGTACCCACAAGAAAAGTATGCTAGCACAGGGAGAACATGCAGACTCCACATAAAGACAACCTCACTGGGAGGCGGACTCGAACCCCGGACATTCTTGATGTGAAGCGAATGTTCTAGGCATGACAACACGATGCCGCTCTACATGTGTCATCTTAGGCAAATTCTCACATCCAATTCCTTTCAAAATCTGAGCCTGTCAGCTTGGGGATGTTTGGGGTGCAAGGGTCTCAAACTGTGAAATGTAATTTTATGCAACCATAGACTTTATAAAGCATCCTGCGCCACTGAGAGAAAATGAGAACTGATACTTGGAAAGCGCCAAAGAAAGATGAAGAGCTTGCTTTGGTTTAGGGCTTTTTTGTTTTTTGTTTTTTTTTAACTGAGGTTTTTAAGAGACAATGCATGTTTATCTGCTCATTACGACAAGATAAACCCAGACAGATCAATCAGCTTGGGGATTATTTTATGATAATTACCAGCTTACTGCATGATATCTTGCTTCGTAAAGCAATTCTTCCAAAATATTGATTTGGAAAATAATCAATATCTTTTGATTCTGCTTATAAAATGAGCAAAGAAGTGGTGGCCTGGTGGTAAGTTGTTGGATTACTGAGCCCAAGGTGTGGGGTTCAAGCCCCACTATCAACAGGCTGTCACTGCTGTCCCCTCCAGTGCAGATAACTGAGTTATCAAAAGGTGGGTCATGTCTGTCACTGTCGATGCTGAGCTGTAAAAGAACCATTGCTGACTTTTGTCAAGAGTAGCTGCATAGCCGTCAGTGTGTTTCTGTCCTGCAGTGGCTTGGCGAGCTGCTCAGGGTGTATTCTGCCCTAAGTCAAAGTGGGCTGAGATGGGCACCAGCCTCCCTATGAGCCTAATTAGGATTAAGCGGCATGCTCCAGATCGGTGATTTTTTTTATAGTTAACAAACTGTTGTAAAAAGCTTAAATAAATAAATAAATGCTCATTCATTTTCTGAACCACAAGCCTAATTTGGGTCATGGGGAGGCTGGCGCCCATCTCTGCCAACTCCGGGCGAGGGCGGGGTACACTCTGGACAGCTCGCCAGGCCATCGCAGGGCCAACGCTCACACAACCATTCACACTCACACTCATACTTAATACGCCTATTTCACTGGAGCACGGCAGACTTACGGAAGCAAAAATGTTGTCATCTGCAAACGTTCCGCAATTATTCCCTCGTCTTCCGTGTGATTCCGTAATTATTCCGCAAGTCTTCTTCCACGTCTGTATGCTTCCGGCAGGCCAAAATATTCCGTGAGTGTTTCCGAAAAAAATTCCGTGAGTGTTCTGTGGGGTCACTTTTGCGTACTTTGCCGTACCTGTTCCGCATATGCCGCGAACGTCCCGAGAGTAAGAATTTCCACTTCTCCGTTGGATTTTCACCCGTTTTCTGTGTTAAAATGCCAAAGCTCTTCTGTAGACTGTGTTCCGCGCCTTTCCGCTACACGAGCCTTGCATGCCGTAGTCCAGTGAAACGGGGGTATAAGAATTTCCACTTTTCCGTAGGATTTGCACCCGTTTTCCATGTAAAAATGCCGAAGCGCTTCCGTAGACGGCGTTCCGCGCCTTTCCACCACGATAATTGCATGTCGCGCTCCACTGATTTAGAACAGCCAATTAGCCTACTGTGCATGTTTTTGGATTGTGGGAGGAAACCAGAGTAAGGTAAGGTAAGTCTGTTGGGTTTTTACACCCGAGCCTAGTGGCTTAGCCTCATGGCTCATCAGGCTGGTAATTATCCCCGGTTTCCGTAGCGTGAAATGACCAGGAGTTGAACTCCTCCTGGATGTGGACGCTAGTCCATCGCAGGTTACCTTCCCAGTATATTTTTACTGGTACCCATTTATACTGCTGGGCGAACAGCGGCACACTTGTGGTTGAGACCTTGCCCAGGGGTCTTAGCACAGTGAGGGTCTCAGTGGGATTTGAACTCACAACCTCCAGTTCATGAGCGCAGCACCCTAATCACTATGCCACCAGCCCCACAGGAAACCAGAGTACCTGGAGGAAACCCACACAAGCACAAAGAGAGAGAGTGTGTAAACTCCACATAGAAACACTCAGGCTGAGAATCAAACGCAGGCCTTCTTGCTCTGAGGCGGGCATGCTAAACACTACACCACCGTGCCGCCTAAATAAATAAATAGATACATAAATAAATAAATAAAATTAAACCGCTGCATAGTCCACTTGACCAATCAAAATATTTACATAATATATTCATATCATAATATTGATGTCATAATTTGCTTAAAGTCATTTTATGCCCCCTGTTTGGTGATTGTCTCTGATTCACAGCTTGTAACCCCCCTGATTATTCATGGTGAGTAATATGATACTGCATTTCAAACCTCTTGCACATGTTAATAAATAAGGCCTGTTAAGTATCACTTTTCTCAGTGGTGGCCAGTGGCATGTGCCCATGCCAGAATTGTATGGTAGGCTGGCAACGCTCAGGATGAATCATCTCATCCTCTATAATTTACTAATTGAATTAAGCAGATATAAAGAGAGACTGATGCATAAACCTTATTAAGCACCGCTAATCATCTTTTCCTTGACCAAAAACATGCAAACACATCACACCTAATTGCTCTGCAAGTAATTAATCCCAGTTCAAATACAGGCACGGACAGTAATCAAAGGTGTCAGAAATGAACTATTAATCCATGTGATGAAATCATTCATTCATCCATTCATTTTCTGAAACGCTTAATCTTAATTAGGGTCACGGGGAGGCTGACGCCCATCTCAGCTGACTCTGGGCCAGGGCAGATTACATTCTGGACAGCTCACCAGGCCAACACAGGGGCAACACTCACACAACTATTCCCACTCACACTCACACCTACGGGTGATTTGGAACAGACAGTTAAAATACTGTGCATGTTTTTGGACGGTGGGAGGAAACCGGACTACCCGGAGGAAACCCACGCAAGCACGTGGAGAACATGCAAACTCCGCACAGAAAAGAAGCCAGGACCTTCTTGCTGTGGGAAGGATGTGCTGACCACTACACCACTGTGCTAGCTGTAATAAAAACAAAATTGTAATTAATTCACTGTTTTGCTTTTTATAAGTGGAGGTACAAAGTGTTTCACAATAACAGACAGACAGGGATCCCTCACTTTCTGTGGTTAATGGGGACCGAGATCCCCCCCCCTTCCCGCCACCGCCGATTTCTATGATGTACGATCGACATATGTACATGTATATGTGTATATAATATCAATAAATACATATCCAATGCTATATAAATGCTTATGACAACAATTAAACATTCAAAAACAATGCATGAGATGGAAATAAAATGTAAATACACACACACACACACACACACACACACACACAAATGCGCGAGCGCACACACACAGATGTGCACCTCACATAAAATTGTATGTAGTTTTGCTGGGAGGTATTGAGTTGTTTCTTATTTTTGTTGGTTTTGGGTTTTTTTTTTTTTTTTTTTTTGCATAATTGGCCTTGTTTTGCGTCATTTCCCTTAACTTTTCCATATTTTCCCTTAACTTCCTTATTTTTTTAAATTTTCTATGAATATTTTTTGAAAAACAAGTCACAGAAACTGAAGCTCGGAGTAGCGAGGCATCACTGTACACCACAAAATATTTCGCATCTCTTTATCTTATCAAGTGAAAAAGTTAAAAATAGAACTTAAAAACAGTGAAATAAATTTTCTCTCATTCATTCATTCTGTTGCTCAATTGCTTAATCTTACTATCTCAGTCCTTTTGAATGTGGTATAATTGCTGAAGAGCTTGCCAGGTCATCACACAGTCAGTTGCACTCAAGCTCACCCCTAGTGGCAATTTGGGACAGTTAATTGGCGTACTGTGCATGTTTTTGGAGAGTTGGAGAAAACTAGAGTACCCAGAGAGAATACACAACAATCAGTGGAAGACAAGCAAAGCACCTTCCTGCTGAAAGATCACTGCCACTATTATGCCACCATTCCATACAAACTGCTGACTGTTTGTCAGATTTTATCATTTGACATGTTAGATTTGTTGCCGTATGGGCTTGGAAATAAAGATAAAAAAATTTATGAAGTCCATTTTAATGAATCATAATGTGTATAACTGTAATACTTGTTTTTATAACCTCAAATAAGCCTCGAATAATTTGCTATAATTTTCTAATAAAGCACAACAGTGTTGTAACCAAAGAGTAACAATTCATTATTATAAGGCCATGTGGTGTACCACACAACTTTTATCATTTTTAATAGTATAATAATAAAGAAACTATACAATAAAGTTATGAATATTTTACCCCCCATACACACACACACACACACACACACACACACACACACACACACACACACACACACACACGAACCCATTGCTCTTCACAGCCTGCCTGAAGGCTATACAGTGATCCCTCAGTACTTCGCGCGTCAGTTCCTGTGGCTTCAGTGCATCACGGGTTTTTAAAAAAATTCATCAAAAAATAAAAAATAAGGAAAAATAGGGGAAAAGTTAAGGAAATGCAACAAAACAAGGCGAATTATGCAAACAAAAACAACAAAACAAAAAAACCCCAAAACAAACCCAAAACCCCCCAACAAAACTACTTACATTTTTATGTGAGATTGGCATCTGAGTGTGTCACTTACGCATCTGCATGTGTGTGCGTGTCTGAGTGCACATTTGTGTGTGTGTGTGTGTGTGTATTTATATTTTATTTACATCTTAAGCATTATTTTTGAATGTTTCATTGTAATTATAAGCATTAATAGTGTTCAATATGTATTTATTGATATTATATATATATATATATATATGTATTGTCGGTCGGGGGTGATCCTACTTCGTGTTCTCAGAGAGCCTCGGTCCCCTTTAACCGCAAAAAGTGAGAGATCACTGTACTTCTGCTTGGAGCTTCTTTATTTGCATCTCACCTTCTGTTGCTCAGAATGGTCCCACACAGTGGTGGCTGGTCATAAAATATTTTTGAGGTGGCAGCTCTAATGAAAGTCATTGATCAATGTATCATAATAAGCTCATAAAAAATCAAATTACAACACAAAACATGCCTTTTTTTAAGAATTGGTGAAGCTAGTAATATAAACTCAAGTGTCTTTGGGTAACAAAACAAAATATGTTTTAATATACCATAATTTCTGGACTATAAGCTGCTACTTTTTTCACATGCTTTGAACCCTGCATTTTAGAAAACGATGTGGCTCATCTCCAGATTTTTTATGGGCTAATGGCCTCCAGGTGGTGCTCTAGCAGGAAACACAAGAGTGAGACAGACACCTGCGGCTTATAAAGAGGTGCAGCCTAAGTACAAATTCTTTTTCTTTTTCTTTTTTTTTTTTTTTTAGATTTAGTTGGTGCGGCTTATATCCAGGTGCGCTCAATAGTCCGAATATTACAGTATTGGAAATTATACATGGTTTTAACCACTGAGTTCACAATTTCCAAACAAAACCAAGTAATTAAAATAGGCCATCTCTCCATTTCAATCCATGAAATTTCCTATGAAGTGAAATAGTGCCACACAGCTGTATGCAAACATGTCAAATGAGCAGAAAAATAAATGATGTGCTAAGCCCATAATTAACACATTTATTTCCGTTTGACTTCATAGTATACAGTGTCGTTCTCACAGAGTATTTCTAACAACACTAAGTGCTACCACAGAGAAAAGCATAGATTGATTATGGCCTCCATTTTTTTGTCATTTGATGAGGTTTTACCTGCCAATATAATCTTATGATTCCCATATGCAACCATACTGAGCTGTATGCACACCTAGAATTAGAGGAATGTTCTGTATTCACACTGCTGTGTGGATTGATGAGTGATGGTGGATGCAGATGAAACCACAGGCCCAAGGACACGCCGACTGGTCTGTAGGTCATCCTTACTGATTTTTTTTTTCTGTAAATGCAACACATTTGAATAAAAAACACCTTATATTACAGCATAATGCCATACTGCTGTTATCTGGGAACTTCATATTTTAATGAAATTGTATGAGTGATTATGAGGATAAGGAGAGAGGAGTTGCAATTAATATATAATTACAGATTGCCCCTCCAGATAATTATTTTTTCATGAATTAATTCCTGAACAAATCCTTCATAATTAAAAATGTTTATGAATTATTTCCTTGCATTTATTTGACTGACTATAGTTTGAGGTCTATAGAAAGGCGTTTAATTAATAAAAAAAATTACTATTAAAAGAATATTTTTGGGTTGTTGATATTTGGACATCATTCTGTGGCGTAGTGGTTTCCACTGCCTCACAGCAAGAAGGTCCAGGATTCAGGTTCTGAGCTTGGAAAAGGTGATTCTGATTCTGTGTAGAGTTTGCATTTTATGCCGATGGTTTCTACTGGTTTTCCCAATCAACTGGGACTCATCACCGGGTCGTCAGCATGTTGTCGCTGTGTCAGTCTAAAGGATATGTATTCATTCATTCATTCATTTTCTTAACTGTTTAATCCTAATCACGGTTGCAGGTTGCAGGAAGGCTGATGCCAGTCTCAGCTGACTCTGAGCGAGGGCAGAGTCCACCCTAGAGAGCTCTCTGGGCCGTCGCAGGACAGAAACTCACTGACGGATATGCAGCCTGCTCTTGACGAAAGTCAGCAATGGTTCTTTTACATGAACCTCGCACCACAGACGGTGAGAATTGTGGCCGACCTTTGATAACCCAGTTGGCTGCATTAGGGGGACAGCATGGGCAACCATTGACAGTGGGACCTGACTTCTCAACCTTACCACCAATCCACCACTGCTTGCATTTAAAGCCATTATTTATATTTACATAATGTATGCAGCATGCTGTTACATGTGAATGAGTTTGTGAATGAATGT
The DNA here is from genome assembly GCA_024760905.1 of Plotosus lineatus. Classification (NCBI taxonomy): domain Eukaryota; kingdom Metazoa; phylum Chordata; class Actinopteri; order Siluriformes; family Plotosidae; genus Plotosus; species Plotosus lineatus. The sequence continues at coordinate 63,384,782 of CM045732.1, forward strand.
CAATGTGTGTGAACTTCCAGATCAAGCATTCTTTCATTCACTCATTCATTTTCTGTAACCGTTTAATCCTAATTAGGGTCACCGGGAGGCTGGCGCCCATCCCAGCCAACTTCGGGCGAGGGCAGAGTACACCCTGGACAGCTCGCCAGGCCATCGCAGGGCGGAAACATGCTCACGGCTATGCAGCTAGTCTTGTCGAAAATCAGCAATGGTTCTTTTAGATGAACCTCACACCGTAGACAGTGAGAGACGTGACCCGCCTTTGATGACCAAGTTAGCTGCACTGGGGGAACAGATCAACCAAATGAATAAATAAATAAATAAACAAACATTTAAAAAGAACAGGATACAGTCATTAATGATTATTAATAAATACATTTGTTGTATTTTCTTCAGGGTTTCTATTTTCTGTCATCTGTCAAAACATAAGGTGGTCTAGTGGTATAGGGCACTGGATCACTGATCCAAAGGTTGGGGGTTCGATTCCCACTCTTCACAAGGTTGTCACTGTCCTCCCCAGTGCAGCTAACTGGGTTATCAAAGGCCGGCCATGTCTCTCACTGTCTATGGTGAGAGGTTCATGTAAAAGAACCATTGCTGACTTTCGACAAGAGTAGGCTGCAAAGCCGTCGGCGTGTTTCCACCCTGCGATGGCCTGGCGAACTGTCCAGGGTGTACTCTGCCCTCGCCCGAAGTTGGCTGGGATGGGCGCCAGCCTCCCCGCGACCCTAATTAGGATTAAGCGGTTACAGAAATGAACTGTCAAAACATGTCAGTAGTGGATCGGCTCCTACCGCGTTCTCAGGGCAGCCTTTAAATCCAACACCACCCTGTCTGGAATAAAGCGGTTACACGGGTTGAAAAGGATAATCAGACATGAATTCATCAAGTATTGTAAATGATCTCTGTTTTTCTCAAAGACATTAAACTTACCTCAGCACCAAGGATTCATTCAATTGGAAAATCTCACGGTGCTACTTCAGTGAAACTGGCTTTGATCACTATACAATAGATTCTCTACCTTGATGAAACAGAGACCGAAACACGATGCTCTGTAGTCGCTTATCAAAACCTTAATGAGCCTTAAAAGTTTGGGAAAAATTCAATAGCTGTTCTGTTTCTAATGGAAGTCAGAAGGTACACACTGAGCCTTTGAGTTAAGACTCCAGTCAAGCTTGTTATTTTAAGCTCAAACTGTGCAGAAGGCAAGGCAGGAGAACTTTTGTTAACCTTGTACGTCGTCCTCTTTTGGAGCAAAATGACCATCTTTAAGAACCATCTCAACCATATAAATTAAAGAAAGAAAAACATTTGAAGAACAATAGCAGAAAGTGGCGATTTAGTTTAGCTGAGGACGGAAAAAGGAGATGCTGTCATTACCTTATAAAGAATTCATTGCTGTTGTGAAAAGCAACAATGATGACACTGGGAACTACTGAGTTGTAGTTGCTGCTTCATGGAAGATTTTAACTTTATTTCCGATATCCAGCAAGCTGCAATTTTTTTGAAACCATAAACAATGCTCCCCACTTGAACTGTCTCAACTGTAAGGTGTTTTGAAAAATAATGTCAGCCAAATTATGAAAATGTAGGCAATTTTTATAAGGAGAGAACTATACAGACACTCCCTGCTTTACGTTCATTGATTTTACATATTTTTCGATTTTACGTTTAAAAAAAATGTCAAATTTTGAGTTTAGCGTGCTCTCTGTCGTACGAGACGTACCTACGTAGTACGCTGACGTAATATGTTACTTCCGCATGACGCTGCGTCCATTGTTTACAAACGACAGACTGAACGTGCCCCTTCTTCTTCCCAGTTCACCACGTGTTATCCTTGTGTTAAGACGTCATCTCTGTGATCTTTGTGTTTACACCGTTTTGTGGACTTTTGTAACCCTAAGCAAATATGATTGGTCAGAAGTGTAAGCCTACTAGTGATAGTGGTAATCAGAAAAAGTGGCAAGCCATCTCGTTAGAAACAAAGATGGCTATTATCAAGAAAATCAATGCTGGTGAAAAACACGTGAATGTTGCACGTTTCTTCCAAATGGCTCCGTCGACCATCGGAACCATTTACAAGCAGAAAGATTGCATCACAGAGAATGTTAAAGGTTCTATTTGATACTGTATTTGATATTTGATGAGTGAATTTGATTAAAATTTATCTATTTGAACTCATTTTGTTTGAATTTAATTTATTTGAAATTAAAAACAAAATGCAGCCCGTGTCATGGTTACTCAGATCCTTACACTTGATATTTTTCCTGCTTGCAGCACATCGATTTCTGGGCCCAATACATTCCACTTCTTGGCAGGTCACACTGATAGGAGATAATTCATATTATTAATTGTCAGTGTTTTATTGTTATAGCTGATCAATATAATTACAGCACAAATAATACGTACATCATATCTACTGTTTATTTACTTGAATTTAAATTATTTTACATTAATGTTGATATTATTTGATATATTTAATATTATTTTACAGTGTTATGTTTATAATAATTGATTTAGGGGTGTTTTATGAGATACGGTAATGGTATTTATAGCTGTATAGTGCAGTATGAGCGTCATACGTCACGTTCGGCCGACCGGAACCAAACTAAAACGTAAATCGTGGAGCGTCTGTAATTAATTAAATAATTTATTCATTCATTTTTCAGTGGGCAGTGGTGGCCCGATGGTAAAAGTGTGCTGGATTTCTGATCCTAAGGTTGGGGGTTCAAGTCCCACTCTCGACAAGATTATCCACCCCCCCCCCCCCTGTGCAGCTAACTGGGTTATCAAAGGCCGGCTATGTCTCTCATTGTCTACGGTGAGAGGTTCATGTAAAAGAATCATTGCTGATTTTCATCAAGAGTTGGCTTCATAGATATCAGTATGATTCTGCCCCTTGCATATATATATATATATATATATATATATATATATATATATAGTGTATATATATATATATATATATAGTGTATATATATATATATATATATAGAGTATATATATATATATATATATATATATATATATATATATATATATATATATATATATATATATAGAGTATATATATATATATATATATATATATAGAGTATATATATATATATATATATATATATATATAGAGTATATATATATATATATATATATATATATATATATATATATATATATATATATATATATATATATATATATATATAGTGTATATATATATATAAAATTATGAAAATTTGTGTACTCTAGTCGTTATTATTGAATATGCATATTGCTCTCCAAAGGCACCAAGCATGATTCAAATATTAGAATTTCTTATACCACATTGCAGTTGTATTTTTCATTCTAATTGATCGAATATCTCTAAATACGGCACGGTGGCGTAGTTTTTAGCATGTCCGCCTCACAGCAAGAAGGCCCGGGTTCGATTCCCGGCCTGGGCGTTTCTGTGTGGAGTTTGCATGTTCTCCCCGTGCTTGTGTGGGTTTCCTCCGGGTGCTCTGGTTTCCTCCCACAATCCAAAGACATGCACTGTAGGTTAATTGGCCGTTCTAAATTAGGGACTACAGATGGAAACTAGTTATTAAGCTATAATCTGGTACAGTACATCTCTGTCTCTCTGAGCTTAATGTTCCTGTACATTGTCCCTTAAATAAATAAATAAATAAATAAATAAAAAATAAAATAAATAAATAAAAATAAAATAAATACTAA
>CM045732.1:63393495-63403495 GCA_024760905.1 Plotosus lineatus
TTTTAAAAGCTGTCACGACCAACCACCTGCTCATCTAAACATGGACCACCACGGTTCCTCAGACTTACCACGCCAGCTGCCTGCAAGCTAGAAAATTAAAAACTAAAAACTAAAAACTGTAAAATCACATCATATGGGGATCTTTTGCTTCTTAATTATAGTGTCCCGACTCCGAGTCCGACCCATCAAACGTATATATTTAAGAGAATCCTTTTTCTCCCCAAAACATTCATTTATTTTCTAAGCCATTTGTTGCTAATTAGGGTTGTAAGGAGGCTAGTGTCCATCTCAGCCAACTCTGACCAAGGGCAGAGTGCACCCTGGACAATTCCCTGGGCAATTGCTGAGTCAACACTCACACAACCATTCACACCCACTGTCATACCTCGTGGTGATTTCGGACAGACAGCCCTCTGCATGTTTGTGGACTGTGGGAGGAAATTAGTATTTTTAACAGTCTGACTTAATTTTAATCACCTATACTAATACTCTAACCTAAATATAACAATGCTATTTATCCCCTTCAATACATTGGTGTAATTGTACAATTGTACATCCAGCTGCTGAAGGGGATAAAGTTGTATCCACAACAAATGAACCAGTGCCTGTGAGGTGCAGTGTCATGCAGGTAAGAGGTTGTCATGAGAACAGGGATGATAACCCTAGACTTTCCAATTGTCAGTCGGCTTCACCAGCAATGCACTTCAATGTGTCACACGTGAAAGTCTAAATTCATACTTTAATTTACTTTTAGCACGTGAAGACAGCAGTAACAGCCTGGATTCTGTATTTTTACAAATTTGTGAACAAGTGTTTAACTTGCTCAGCACGCATCTGTATCTTCGTGAACTAGCTGGCGAACACAAATGATGGTGAAGTGAATAACGTTGTCATAGTGATGTAGTTATAACCTTCTGATTGGACCGAATAGATGAGGGAATGTACAGATGCACATAAGATGTTATGACAAGAAGTAAACAACACGCGATCTCTTAAAAAAGAACTTGTTATCGTCTGCACTAATAAAAAACTGACACATGACTGTTAAATTACTGTGCAGAATCAAGTCTTGCTTCAGATTAAATTCTAGTTGAGTCTGAATTCTGACCAGAGCCTGTCTATTGACTACTGCTTTCAAACAAAAGAGTTTTGTAATGCTTTTATTGATTTCTTTTTTCAGCATGCATGACTTCCTCCTTTAAAGCACCAGCATAATAATTTATTTTAAATTTAAAAGAAGCACAATTCACAGAGCTCTTATGCTGAGCTCCACTTTCAGGCAGAGTCTAAATATATATTAGTTATATGTATTACTTACGAGGAGACAACTTTTTTTGTCTTGGTTACATTCCAGATTTTTAAAAGAAGCCGTTTATCCAAAAGTACTTACCAAATTTGTTTGAAGTTTCTATCAATAAATACTGAACTGAAACTAGTTCACTTGATCACAGCATACCATCAGTCTAAAACTGTGTTGTATTTTATTATATATGGGTAGGGTCCTACTATGACCTGGGTGACTTACGACTGACCGACTTTAACACAACCAATGACAAAAATAAATAAAATAATAATAAATAGCTCATATACTTTAGTAGCATGGGTATGAATATTATCAGAATCACCTTGCTGATTCGAGCCTCTTTATGAGGATCAAATGGGACAAACCATGTACATGTATTTACGTGTGTGTGTGTGTGTGTATATATATATATATATATATATTTCATTTCATTTTCTGTAACCGCTTCATCCTAATTAGGGTCACGGGGAGGCTGGTGCCCATCCCAGCCAAATCAGGGTGAGGGCAGAGTACACCCTGGACAGCTCGCCAGGCCATCGCAGGGCGGAAACACGCTGACGGCTTTGCAGCCTACTCTTGTCGAAAGTCAGCAATGGTTCTTTTACATGCCTCACACCATAGACAGTGAGAGACATGACCGGCCTTTGATAACCCAGTTAGCTACACTGGGGGGGACTCGAACCCCCAACCTTTGGATCAGCGATCCGGCGCCTTATTCCACTAGACCACCACTGCCCCCCTGTGTGTGTGTGTGTATATATATATATATATATACACACATACCTATATACATATATATATATATATATATATATATATATATATATATATATATATATATATATACACATACCTATATACATATATATATATATATATATATATATATATATATATATATATATATATATACATATATAGGTATTCCACCTTATCTGATGCTAACAGAGCTCGCTGGTTTACTGGAGTAGCATTCACAAAGTGGGATGGTTGTTGGCAATACTCGGCACGTTTTCGCTGAAAAAACTCAAGCGGCTTCTCAGCATGATCGGGGTGTGATGTCTTTAAGTGACGCCTGAATTTATTTGGCTTCATGCTGTGCACTACCAATGTTTTCCGACACAGTAAACACAGCAGTCTTTCCTCGTTTCTCACCACAGCACAGTGAAGCCAAGTGCTACATCCGCTTCATCATACCTCCTCAACTTAGCTTTCTCGACTGTCTTTGTCTCTCTCCGCCTCTCTTTCCATCCCTGTTAAAAATTTTCCATGGTGGGTTCATTAACTTCACTTCATATTTTAACCATTGAGCTAATTTTCTCTGGGTACACTCTGACGGTAAGGGAGCCACTGCCACCTTACAAAAGTCTGCAAAACAGTGTAAACACAAAGATCTCAGAGACGGCGTCTTAACACAAGGGTAACACGCAGTGAACTGGGAAGAAGGAAGGCACGTTCAGTCTGTCGTTTATAAACAATGGATGCAGTGTCATGCGGAAGTACACCTAGGTATGTCTCGGACTACAGAGAGCGCGCTAAACTCAAAATTTGACAATTTTTTTTAAACGTCATCATCATCATCATCATCATCAGCATCTTCCGCTTAGTCCAGGGTCGGGTTGCGGGGGCAGCAACCTAAGCAAAGAGGTCCAGACGTAAAATCGAAAAATACGTAAAACAAATGAACGTAAGTCGAAGAGAGTCTGTAGCATCTTCTTCTTCTTCTTTCCATTTCGGCTGTTCCCTTCAGGGGTCGCCACAGCGAATAACTTGCACGTTTTGATTTGGCATAGTTTTTTACGTCGGATACCCTTCCTGACACAACCCTTTAGCAAGGAACAGAAACACACTGACGGCTTTGCAGCTACTCTTTACGAAAGTCAGCCATGGTTCTTTTACATGAACCTCTCACCATAGGCAGTGAGAGACATGGCCGGCCTTTGATAACCCAATGAGCTGCATATCTTCTTTTCCTTTCGGCTTTTCCCTTCAGGAGTTGCCACAGCGAATCATCTGTCTCCATCTCACCCTATCCTCTGCATCTTCTTCTCTTTCACCAACTACCTTCATGTCTTCCTTCACCACATCCATCCGCCTCTCCTTCTTCGGCCAACAGTAGCCCAGTTTCCAACAGCACCCTGTTGGTTAACAGCAATTATGGCAGTATTAATTAATATTAACTAATATTATTAACTCGGGCCTTGACCGATCCGGTATGACATTCGTATTGATTTTGGCAAATGTTTTATGTCAGATGCCCTTCCTGACACAACCTTCTGTACTTATCCGGGCTTGGGGTCGGCGTGAGGATGAGCACTGGCTTGTATATATATGTATACACCGTCCTGTACTCTTCCTCTCTGGAGTTGACACTTGATTCTTTGAACCATGAACTGATTCATGAGAAGTGACTCCTACCCAACGTCTTTTTTAAAGAGATGCATTAAGGTGAAAATACATGTACACTCGTCATCCTCCTCCTCATCTTCCATATGTTAATGCCTAAAGAAATATAATCAGATTGCTTACAAACTTTTGACACGGACTTGTACAGTTTACATTCTAGTAGTAATACATGCACAGGCCTAACTTATGTTCCAAACCATCTTATGAACTATCGGTCAGAACCAAATGTGGTCATAAGTCAGACACTACCTGTAATGTGGAACTCAAAACAAGACAACATAATTATATTTTCCATAACACAGTCCAGTTTTAACTGCTCCATGAAGAGGTTACTTTTTGAAGACTATCAGTGATTCATCTGCTAGAACATTTATTTATTTATTTATTTATTTTCATTATCTGGGCACCAGAACAGAGAAACACATTGATGCATGCCTTGTTTGCGTCAGTGCATTCCTGGTGGGTTGAATTAAGTAGAGGACCAGAGGAAGGATGGTGATAAGTGCGTTAATGTAGATGGGCGTGAGTATGTTCTTAAGCTTGTAGGAAAGCATTAATTTTTTTACGTGAGATGCAGCAATGGGAAACCAGTGATGAAAGCATAACAACTGGGTAACTTAGGAGACCTTGGGAAGGTTTATACTGTGTATATATAAACTTAAGCATAAGAGTAAACACACAAACTTGCATATACAAAATGAATAATATGCTGTTCATTAAATCATAGAATTGATTGCTTATACCATTCATTCATTCATTTTATAATCCGTTTAGTCCTAATTAGAGTTGCAAGGAGGCTGGCGCCGATCTCGGCAAACTCCAGGCGGGCCCAGAATACACACTGGACAGCTCGCCAGGCTATTGCAGTACTTATAGCATGAAGGTTATATTTTTTGCTTGTTTGTTTGTTAGCAGGATTGTACAAAAAGGTTGTGTGCAAATCTTTATGGAATTTCTACATGAGTTAAGGCTTTTGGCGAAGAAGACCCAAAAATCATATTTTGAAGATAATCTGGATCAGATTTGGGATCCAGGATTTGTTTCTGAATTATTTCACAGATTGTAAGAAAGGACTTTTTTATTATTATTGTTTTTATTTTACTTGTTTTTTTAAGCTTGGTTTTGGTTTTGGGAGCGGGCAGTGGTGGTCTAGTGGTATAGGGCGCTAGATCGCTGATGCAAAGGTTGGGGGTTCGAGTCCCACTCTCCACAAGGTTGTCACTGCCCCCCCCCCAGTGGAGCTAACTGGGTTATCAAAGGCCGGCCATGTCTCTCACTGTCTATGGTGTGAGGCATGTAAGAGAACCATTGCTGACTTTCGACAAGAGTAGGCTGCAAAGCCGTCAGCGTGTTTACGCCCTGCGATGGCCTGGCGAGCTGTCCAGGGTGTACTTTGCCCTCGCCCGAAGTTGGCTGGGATGGGCACCAGCCTCCCCGCGACCCAAATTAGGATTAATCGGGTACAGAAAATGAAATGATGATGATGATGAACTGAACTGAGCTTGGTTTTGTCGCAAGCCTACAGGGAGTCCTGTGTAGTGTCTCATTCATTCATTAATTCATTCATTCATATATTCATTCATTTGTTGATTTGCTAAACTGCTTAATACTACGAGTGTTAGACCCCCCCCCCAAATTATACAGTTTTATGAGTGAAAAACAAAGTCAGTAGTTTCACGCCATATTATCTCCAGTTGCAGTGTCTTCTTTTGCATCTCATTTATTTTAATTTCAACTTTTTAAAATAGGTCATCAGTGCTTGCCTCAAAAATACAGTGTAAGACACTTTAACTCAAAATATGATGAAGTAAGACACAAATTATAAAATGCATATTAGTTTTTAGTATGCATAATTAAAGTACGTGTTGTTAACCACTTCATTTTAACTCGCTAATTAACAAATGGCTGAATATCTGTTTCGACCTGTCAAACTGGGTTCAGTAATGAATGCAGAAATACTTCTTTTGTTTTTTTTTTTTTTTCCCCTTTTTTTTTGTCTCTGATTAAACTCTTTACTTGAATCTCTAGGAAAGTGATTTCTGTGCACTTGTCCGGTCTTCTCTCTTTTATGCCCTTCAAGTGAAGATGATTCCTTGTTCGTTGATCAGTGTATTTCGTTAATGAAAGTGAAAGTATCCGGCAGAACTAATCAAAATATCTGTAACTAATCAAACCATAGTCGTCTGTAACCTTTTATAAATAAATACCTATCACATTTCTTTAACACTACAGCTAAGCTTGCTTAACTCAATAGACCTCAGTTGTTAATAGCTGCACTTGCAAATTAAAAGTGTATTTTTAATTTAATTTAATTTAATATTTTACCTGCGATTAACATTAATAATATAAAGAGCCTCAGAGATCGCTGGTTATTTATACATATAGGGATCCCGAGAACCTACCGCAACCGCTGATTTCCGCAAAGTAGGATTGACCCCCCTGACTAACGTATACGTACATGTATATGTATATATATATATATATATATATATATATATATAATATCAATAAATACATATTCAATGCTATAAATGCTGATAATAACAAACATTCAAAAATAATACATAAGATGTAAATAAAATATAATTACACACACATACACACACACACACAGATGTGCGCACACCTATGTATGTGTGTCGTCTTCTTCTCATGCAATACCATCTGTGTGTATTTATATTTTATTTGCATCTTGTTATTTTTTAATGTTTAATTGCTATTATAAGCATTTATAGCATTGAATATGTATTTATTGATATTATATACACATACATGTACGTATACATTAGTTCGGGGGTTGATCCTACTTCACGGATTTCAATGGTCGCATGGGGATCTTGGTCCCAATTAACCGTGGAAAGTGAGGGATCCCTGTGTGTGGATAAAAAAAATCATCAGGGCAGTGGTGGCCTGGTGGTAAAGGTGCTGGTTCACTGATCCTAAGGTTGGGGTTTCAAGCCCCACTCTCCACAAGGTTGCCACTGCCCCCCCCCCCCCCCCCCCCAGTGCAGCTAACTGGGTTATCAAAGGCCGGCCATGTCTCTTATTGTCTATGGTTTGAGGTTCATGTAAAAGAACCGTTGCTGACTTTCGACGAGAGTAGCTGCATAGCCATCAATGTGTTTTCAGCTTTGGTGAGCTGTACAGGGTATACTCTGCCCTCACCCGGAGTCGGCTGGGATGGGCGCCAGCCTCCCCATGACCCTAATTAGGATTAAGCCATTACAGAAAATGCACGATGAGGTATAAAAATGTCAAAATGTGTTTATTTCTGTGGTCAAGCAGCATTGTGATTTAATCAAAGGAAATGTTTTTCTATGGTGATTGCTTTACTGATGATGAACTTTGTGTTTACAGTGTAGAGGCTGTATTTTACCGCACATTGATGTTTAAATCACACTGTCTGTGCCTTGCTTCAAAAATGCCTGCCTTGAATGCAATGTATAAAATTAGTAATCTGGGTGTGACCTAACCTTTTCAAATGTGCTTTCAGGGTGCCTTTTATTCCAGATGGGTATTCTTTAGGGGCACATTTTTCCTCAAAGGGAAAGGTCAATTCTTTGGAAGAGTTTGAAAGAACCCAATATTTTACTAGGCATGCTGGCCTGGCGGACAGAAACAACTATGTTGAGACAGGGATGTAGGTGGAGGTGGAGGTTGGTGAAGAGAGCTTGTAATGTTTGATAGAGAATAGTTTGATGTAAAAAAAAAAAAAAGTTTTCATTGAGATATTTGGAAGGACTGTCTTGCTCTATTTAATTACAAACCTACAGTTACAAGTTCTGGGGAGGAAAAGTAACCCTTAGTTTTTATTGGTCATGTGTCAAGCTTTTTTCAAATTTTCAAACAATTATGCAAAAAAAAAAAAAAACCCGCCCCAACAAAACTACTAACATTTTTATGTGAGGTGTGCATCTGTATGTATGTTGTATTTATATTTTATCCATGTCTTAACAATTAAACATTCCAAAATAATGCATATCATAAGCATTTATAGCATAGAATATGTATTTATTGATATTATATACACATATACATGTATGTATACGTCAGTCAGGCAGGGTCGATCCTACTTTGCGGAAATCGGCGGTCGTGGGGGGGCCTTTGTTCCCATTAACTGCAGAAAGTGAGGGGTCCCTATAATTGTTAGAACATGCTGTGGGAAAAGACAAAATGTCTACACCTTTTTTTAATTTTTTTCACTCAGATCAGCTATTTTTGTGGACTACACCCCCCCCATCACCCCATGCCACTGTAATATGTATATTGATTCACCTTCACCCACCAGTCAGCCCACTTTTTCTCAATTTGCTAAATATGGTCTGATTGACATTTCCATCTGGTTGTGTTTGCAACAAGCAGAATGACATATTTTCTTGAGAAGTAATTTATATAAATGTGTTTCTATGGAGCCATGCTCATTAGTTAGAGTTATCATCAGATCATATGACATTTCCATATCATGAAAAATCACTTGTCCAGGTCAGAGTGGCACTTACCGGCTTGTTGGGTCTATACCTCCCAAAAACACAGCAGGTTGAATTGGCTTTGCTCCTGCCTGTCCTTTATCAATTAATGAAGCAAAAGTTAGAGATGGAGGATGAGCTGAAGGTTGCCAGCGACAGGCTATGCCACAGTATTAAAGCAGCAAGTGGAGCCTACAAACACCCCTGCTGGATTCATAATTTGGTTCATGCCAAATGCTTACTTTGCATATTATTTGGAATATCTATGCTTTATTCCATACTGACTGTATTAGCATGACTAGCATGCAGATTCCACAATGTCTGATATTCTGTGATCGTGTTCACCCTCCAATAATTACAAGCTCTTTTGTCTCACTGATTTTAATTCAGGTCAAGGACAGACAGACATACAATGGCAGACAGACAGATGGAGAGACGGACGGACATGATAGATGGATGGCTGGCTGGAAGGACAGACAGACAGAGGGAGGGACGGACATGATAGATGGATGGACAGATGGACAGATGGACCAACAGACAGACAAATGATTGATAGATAGATAGATAGATAGATAGATAGATAGATAGATAGATGGCTGGATGGACGGACGGATGCGCAGGCAGACTGATGGACGGACAGACATGATGGATGGATGGATAACAGACATGCAGACTGACGACTCCTGACGGCCGATTCGCAACGACCACTCCCATCTCCTGATGGCTGACGGCCAACTCCAACTCTCGATGGCCAACTCCCATTGGCGACAGCCCGATGATGGATGACAGACAGATGGCCGACTACAGATAAACAGACAGCCGAAGAACAGATGATCGATAGACAGATAGATAGGTAGTTAAATAGACAGACAGACAGACAGACAGACAGACAGATGGCTGGATGGCCGGACAGACAGATGATGGATGAACGGACAGACAGACATACAGACAAATGATAGATAGACAGACAGACAGACAGATATACATGCAGTCCGACGACTCCTGATGGCCGGCTCCCAATGGCTGCGCCCGTCTTCTGATGGCTGACGGCCAACTCCAACTCTCGATGGCCGGCTTCCGATGGCCAACTCCCATTGGCTACAAGCGGATGATGGACGACAGACAGATGGCCGACTACAGACAAACAGACGGCCGATGGGCAGATGATCGATAGACAGATAGATAGGTAGTTAAATAGACAGACAGACAGATGGCTGGATGGCCAGACAGATAGACATATGATGGATGAATGGACAGACAGACATACAGACAAATGATAGATAGATAGACAGACAGATAGATATACATGCAGACCGACGACTCCTGACGGCTGGCTCCCAACAGCCGCTCCCGTTTTCTGATGGCTGACGGCCAATTCCAACTCTCGATGGCCGGCTTCCGATGGCCAACTCCCATTGGCTACAAGCAGATGATGGACGACAGACAGATGGCCGACTACAGACAAACAGACGGCCGGCGGACAGATGATCGATAGACAGATAGGTAGTTAAATAGATATGTAGACAGACAGATAGATAGAGACGGGCGGATGGACAAACTGACCGAGGGACAGATGATGGACGGACGGACGGATGTACAGACAGACGGACACTTTATTAATCCATCATGGAAATTTCTTTATCTGTGTACTTGTGAATTGATGTGACTTGGTTTAAACTCTATAATATAAAAATGTGCCATTAAGTGTGAGAATAGACACATCGACATGCTGTCCCAACACTTTTAAATTGCTAATAATTGAAATAGTTAAGATATTTGTGCCTACAAATAGCATCAACACACATCTAAAATCTTGTAGACAATG
>CM045732.1:63410995-63415995 GCA_024760905.1 Plotosus lineatus
ACGAAGTTATTTCCCAGGTTTGCTTAATATTACTTAAGCTTAAGCTTAGCATTGAAGATATACAGTGATCTCTTACTTTTCACGGTTAATGGGGCCTGCCCCCCCCCCCCCCCCCCTGCACACGCCGAATTTCCGTGATCAACCCCCCTGACTGACGGATACATACATGTGTATATAATATCAATGAATACTACATATTCAACACTATAAATGCTTATAATAACAATTAAATATTCAAAAATAATGCATAGGCTGTAAATAAAATATAAGTACACACACACACACACACACACACACACACACACACACACACACACACACACACAGATGCACGCGCACATACTCAGATACGCACCTCACATAAAAATGTAAGTAGTTTTGTTGCGAGGTTTTGGGTTGTTCTTCTAGTTTTTTTGGTTGGAAGTTTTTTATTTATTTATTTATTTATTTTGCATAATTGGCCTTGTTTTGCAGCATTTTGCAGCATAGCGAGGGATTACTGTATTCACTGGTTAATTAAATATAGAAAAAAAATATGATCAGTCAGACCAATCCATTTGTTTCAGTTCTGAAAAAATTATAATATGTAATTTGCAAGCAACTGAAGCATCGCACATGCATTGTTGTTCTGTAAGTCAATACATTAGATAGAATAATGAGGTTAAAGTGCAGGGACTAAGCCCTGATTTGAAGGTAATTAGCCAGCTGTATTTGCTCACATCATTAGTTCAAACACAGTCACGATAGTACTCTTTCTAATCTTGATAGATTAGGTGTGACATTGGTAATTGGAGCCCATTGTTGCTGTCTCCTCATATGAGGTGCAAAAATGAGAAAAATGACAGTAAAGCAGAAGATGAGAATGAAAAATCTGAATAAATTAATAGGACAAAATACTAGGTGTGTAATAATCATTTATGAAGCAGTGATGGACCAATGATAGGGTGCTGAATTACCGATCCTAATGTTGGGGGTTCCAGGTCCACAATCACCAGGCTGTTACTGCTGTCTCCCCAGTGCAGCGAACTGGATTACCAAAGGCTATCCATGGCTGACACTGTCTATGGTGAGATGCATGTAAAAGAACCATCGCTAGTTGAAAAGAGTAGATTGCACAGCCGTCAGCGTGTTCCTGCCCTGCGATGGCCTGGCGAATTGTCCAGGGTGCACTCTGCTCTCACCCCGAGTCGGCTGAGATGGGCACCAGCCTCCCTGCATCCTTAGGATTAAGTGGTTCAGAGAATAAAGTTGTGATATAAGTGATAACAGTATAGAGTTACAGGGTTTTATGAGTTTTGTGATGGACAGTTCTAGTCTGTCAATAAAGTTGATGATAACATGCGCACACGCACACATGCACAATTTTGTATTTGCATCTTTGTGTGCACAAAATAATAATAATAATAATAATAATAATAATAATAATAATAATAGGGCGCACAGTGGTGTCGTGGTTACCTCGCCCGCCTCACAGCAAGAAGGTTCTGGGTTCGATTGCTAGTTCAGGCGTGTCTGTGTGGAGTTGCATGTTTTCCCTGTCCTTACGTGGAGTTCCTCCGGGTACTCCGGTTTCCTCCTACAGTCCAAGAGCATGCACAGTAGGTTAATTGGCTGTTCCAAATCACCTCTAGGTGTGAGGGTGTATGGACCAAATATGGACCAATGTGCAAAAGGAGCCCTGCAATGGCCTGATGAGCTGTCTTGGGTGTACTCCGCTCCTGCCCGGAGTCGGCTGAAATGGGCACGAGCCTCCCCCTAATTAGGATGAAGCGGTTTAGAAAATGAATGAATGAATGTGCAGAAGGAAATGTCTGGAAGCAGAGTGAATATTTAATTAGTATGTTAAATTAATTGTTAGTCAGGATGTGAATCTGAATGTTATTAAGCATTTGACCTTGGGGTCATATTTTCCAAAGCCAAATGTATGAACACATTTTTTAAACTACTCTTTCCAGAACATCAGGGCAAGTAAGTATGCCATGGTTGGTATGGATAAGCCCTTCTGTTGTCATTTAAAAGAATTAAATATCAGTACATTGGTACCTCACTTTATGAAATTAATCCGTTCCAGCGCCTTTTTCGTAACCTGCATTTTTCGTAAGTTGAATGAAATTTTATCTGTAAAACATGTGGTTCGTACCAAGGTCCCCAATAGTACCCCATAAACCCTTTAAAAATTATAAAAGTCCACCAATTTTGTATGAAATGTGTGTTAAAAATAAAAGAAAATTATTTAACTTTTTTTTTTTTTTTAATCTCTCGAACCACCCATGCAATGCTTTAAAGTCCGGGGGTTGCTGGTCTGAAGAACCCCCACCCCCACCCTCCTTCACGAGTTACTTAAATATGGCGGTTGCTTTTGCCGAAATAATCACCTCCGTCACTGTATCTCCGCTTTTAAGGCCTCCTTCTGCTTCAATATCGTCCCAATTGTAGAGGGGTGTCGGCCATACTCCTTTACGATTTCACTCAACCGAACCCCACTTTCATATTTTTTATCATCTCCTGTTTTACTTTTATTGATAACGGAGCCCGCTTCTTATTTTCAGTCTCACCGGGAATCACTTTCTTGGGGCTCATGATTAATAACGAAAAATAACTCTGCAATGAGCACACTCAAAAAACTCACGAAACTCACGAACCAACAGTAGAACTCTTCTTCACGCGTGTGTCGAACAATGGGTCGAAGGCACATGAAAAGCATTATGGGTACAGTACTGTATTATGGAGATTCAGCTCCCTCCTAGCCAATTGGAGGCCAGCGGGGTGGGGTGTTGGGAGACAACCAATGAGAAAGCAACTCGCGCATTATTTGAATGTTTGAATGGCGCGTTTGAATTTTTAAGATGTCGCTTTCATAAGGTGAACTTGTTTCGTATCCAGAGACAAAAAATTTAGGAAAATGCGTTTCGTAACTTGAAGTTTTCGTTTGGTAAGACTTTCGTAAAATGAAGTACCACTGTATAAGGTTTGTGGTGTAGTAATGTATACATCCGCCTCACACCAAGAAAGTCCTGGTTTTGAGTCCTGGGCTCGGCAAGGGTGTTTTTGTGTTGAGTTTGCATGTGCATGTTCGCTGTGCTTGTGTAGGTTTCCTCAGGGTTCTCTGATTTCCTCCCAAGTCCAAAGACATGCACATTAAGCTATATGGCTGTTCCAAATTGTCCCTGATTGTGAGTGTGAATGATTGTGTATATCTTAGCCCTGCAATGATCTGGAACGATATTCAGAGTGTACCATTCCTTCCATCAGTGTTGGCTGAAATAGGCTTCAGCTTCCCCACAACCCCAGTAGGATTAAACAGTTCAACAAATGGATGTATTATAAAGGTAAGTCTTTGACATCCATATCACTTTTTGTAAATAAATATGTTAAGGTGGATTACAGGGATCCCTCACTTTCCGTGGTTCATGGGGACCAAGACCCTCCGTGACTGCCAATTTCTGCGAAGTAGGATCGACCCCCTGACTGACATATACGTACATGTAGATGTGTATATAATGTCAATAAATACATATTCAATGCTATAAATGCTTATAATCACAAGTAAACACTCAAAATAATGCATAAGATGTAAATAAAATAGGGGCAGTGGTGGCCTAGTGGTATAGGGCGTTGGATCACTGATCCAAAGGTTGGGGGTTCGAGTCCCACTCTCCACAAGGTTGTCACTGTTCCCCCCCAGTGCAGCTAACTGGGTTATCAAAGGCCGGCCATGTCTCTCACGGTCTATGGTGTAAGGCTGCAAAAGAACCATTGCTGACTTTTGACAAGAATAGGTTGCAGAGCCAAGGTGTACTCTGCCCTTGTCCGAAGTCGGCTGGGATGGGCGCCAGTGTCCCCGCGACCATAATTAGAAAATGACTGAATGAATGTAAATAAAATAGAAATACACGCACACACTCAGATGTGCACCTCACATAAAAATGTAAGTAGGCTTGTTGGGTTGCTTTTTTATTTTATTTTTTATTTTTGTTGAATAATTGGCCTTGTTTTGCGGCATTTTCGTTAACTTTCTTTTTTCCATATTTTTCCTTAATTTCCTTATTTTTTAATTTTTCAATGAATATTTTTGAAAAACCCGCGATGCGCTGAAGGTACAGAAACTGAAGCAGGACGTAATGAGGGGTCAGTGTATTTTGGTTGCTTGTGGAAACAAGTACCACAGTATGAAAGTGTAGGAAAGGACTCAAAGGAAAAAATCTGAAAATCTCAAGAGAATTTTGCGAGATTGAGGAAAGTTATTTTAAGTTAAAAAAAAAAAATGTAGAAGAAAAAAAAAAAAACTATTGTGAAAGTTTTGTGATATCCTGCAAATTGTTTGTTGTTTGTTTTCAACAAAGGTGGTTTTGTCATAGTCTGGTCTTGACGACCACCCCGTCCTCCGCAGCCCAGCCCCACCCTCCAGTGGCATGTGAGCTGTTTCCAGCACTTCTAGGCTTACAAGGCAGAAGAAATACAGTCCGCCCAGAAGGCTCAGCTAGCAGATGTACAGGTAATATTCTGCTCGTGTAGGCGTTTGAGAAGTTGATTAGTGGACGATATAAACCCACTCAAGGTTTAACACGGCATAAAGCATTCAAGAAAAACCTTGTTATCAGCATAAATGTATAACAGTTTGTGTAAATCTCCTGTGGTCAGTATGTATCCTTCGTCTGTCGTCTGCTTCTTCTCTCTGTGTGTGTGCTTAAGTTTAGTGATTTATAATCCCATCCCCTGTCAGGTTGTTCTTCCGTGTTATAGATCTGATTGCGTGGCGAGTTAATAAACACTTTACATCATGAGTAACAGCTTTTATTTTTGCCGTGTTTGTTATTTGAATAAAACTGCAATAACCGTAGTGAGCAGACTACAAATTACACTAGAAATCACAAATGACTATTCATTTTTAAGTCTCCAGTTTTATTGTAGAACTGTTAGAGAAGTAATATTGCTAATACACAGATCAAAGGATCCAAATGGGAAAATAATAATTTCAATCTAATAGTCACTGAAGAGCA
>CM045732.1:63420995-63460995 GCA_024760905.1 Plotosus lineatus
AAGGGAACCTGTGATGGACGAGCGTCCCATCCAGGATGAGTTGAACTACTGGTGGCTTCATGCTATAGAAACCGGGAATAAGCACCGGCCTGATGAGCCACTAGGCTCGGGATTGAAAAGCCCAACAGATTTACCTTACTTCCCCTTCAATCGGAAGGTATCAAGCTTGAGTTGGGTACCACCCAACATCATTAATTACTTTACTAAAACATATTGTATCGTGTTTTAAATGTTATTTAACCCAAAATGTCCATTTTACGTACATGACCGAACTAAACTTTACCCAGAATTCCGACCTAAGCCGTTCTCGAGTTGTATGTTCTTAAGATTTATTTTGATTTTGTGTACATGTTTGAAGGTCAGTGGAGCATGCTGACAGTCTGTGGTTGATATTCTAAACCTTCAGCACTTACATCGGCACACTTCTACATTATGAAGTCCTCAACTGCCACTCCAGATTCTGCCTCTACTTAAATTGCAGTTTTCACTCACTGCAGTGCAGGTTCCATTTCATGGTACACTGACTATGTGCAGTGACAGCGTCACTCAGGAACACACATCTTTAGTAGTCTCAATGCATCCAGAAAACCCTAAGATGAAAGCATTTTTCATCTACGTACAATGGAGGAGAATACAAATATGAAATTTGACCAGCCTCTTCCTGCTACTGCTTCCTGTACGTTATTGTGAGCCGGGCTTAATGCTGTTCTGGATATCAGTTCCTTTGTAAAGAACTATCACTGCATGAGGTTTTAAATTGTGTTGTATTTTAAATATGCAGCAGGGTAGTATAGTGGTCAGCAGTGCTGCTTCACAGCAAGAAGAACCCTGGTTTGGAGTCCTGGGCTCTCGGTGGTTGTATAAAATGTACATACAGTGGTACCTTGACTCACGAGTGTCTGTTATAATGAATTTTCCATGATATGAGCTTTGATCCCATCTAAAATGTGCCCCATCCAACAAGCAAATTTTCAACTTACAAACTCAACTCTGCTGAGGAAATGGCTTTTCTGGGTCGATTAGCCTTGTATTCTTCCACGTGTTTTCCTCCTAGCTCCGAGAATGCCTCGTGCAGTGTTTCTCAATTATTTTCTGTGACGTCCCTTATAGGAAGGGGTGGGGGGGGACATTTCACACACTCCTCCCCCCCAGCGCCCCGTATGCGACTAGAAATACTGTTTACTGCACTTCATATTGTTTGCTTGGTGCTTTTTACCTACACCATCGCGTGACAATAAGAGCACCACTGCCAACTACTGTAGCACCATGTGTGTGTGTGTGTGTGTGTGTGTGTGTGTGTGTGTGTGTGTGTGTGTGTGTGTCAGCTTAGCAGTGTGAATATTATTAAATATGACATTTAACATAGTTTCTCTTTTATGTTTATTCTTGTTTTATTATTATTATTATTATTATTATTGTTGTGGGGCAGTGGTGGTCTAGTGGTATGGGGCGCCGGTTCGCTGATCCAAAGGTTGGGGGTTCGAGTCCCGCTCTGCACAAGGTTGTCACTGCCCCCCCCCACCCAGTGGAGCTAACTGGGTTATCAAAGGCCGGCCATGTCTCTCACTGTCTATGGTGTGAGGCATGTAAAAGAACCATTGCTGACTTTCGACAAGAGTAGGCTGCAAAGCCATCAGCGTGTTTCCGCCCTGCGATGGCCTGGCGAGCTGTCCAGGGTGTACTCTGCCCTCGCCCCGAGTTGGCTGGGATGGGCGCCAGCCTCCCCGTGACCCAAGTTAGGATTAAGCGGGTACAGAAAATGAAATGAAATGAAATTATTATTGTTGTTATTATTATTATTATTATTATTATTATTATTATTATTATTATTAATGTTAATGTACATGTATTATTGTGAAATATTTATTGTTTTTATGTGTTTATCTTTAATATATTATGTGAAATATATCTGTTTGTGTCAGGTTATGTGAGTTTGGGAGTGGATTCATTGATGATTAATTAATTGGTTTTCTATTATTTCCTATGGGAATTTTTATTTCATCTAATGAACGTTTCTATTTACGAGCTCTCCCTCGGAATGGTTTATTCATTTTGTAAGTTGAGGTACCACGGTCCACAATGTGTCCAAATAAGTAGTTTCCATATTGAATCTGCAGGTCAATGGGCTCCTCTACACAACTCATACGGGTGAAAGCGAGTGGTTGTTTGTGTCAATTCTGAAGGTGTAAAAAAAATATCAGAAACAGTAACACGGACGTTGACGCATAAGACCATTTTAACATCATATACCACAATCTGAACACACTCTCACCCCAATTTTTGATATGACTGCAGCACATGCACACAACACATGTATTCCTGGCCTGTCATGATAGCCCTGGCAACATGCGGCAGCCATGATGCATGTACATGAGCGTTCTGGGAATCCTGTGTATTCCAGCCCTTAAAATTGCAATAAATGATTTGTTGTAAAATGTTCAGTGTCTCCCTGCCTCTAGCCTAAAGTCTGCTGGGATTTACTATAGCTTCCATCATCAATCTGATGGGTAAACAGTATAGATATTTTTTTTGATAGTTATACATCCATCATCCCCATCCTTCACGCCTATGAACCATTTGTCCTCGCCAATATTTCTACTGGCAGGTTTTTGTCAGATATTCAGCTGAAACCAACCTATACATGGAAAAAAATTCTGACCTTTTTACGCAGACAGACACTTAAGCTCGGAATTGAATCCAGGACCTCACACTAGAATTAAACAAAAACACTATCTTTTTTAGTTCTGCTGTCATAGTCAGTCATGCGTGAGTCCCTGCTACTGTGGAGTGCCTAATTGCCTTATGTCACTGGGTCCCCTCATGCCTGTTTTCCTTCTGTTGCTCTCGTTTTAGTTATGCTGCCATAGTCAGTGATGCCAGAGTCCCTGCTTGCACTAGCACTGATAAACTCTCTTTTTTAACTATTTGCTACACTATAATGAGGATACCGAACCACACCCCCCTCTCTCTTGAATGAGGTGCAAATGCTACTTCTCAGATAATAGTGATCCTGATCTTCCTGCTCTCTGAATCCAGTCATATATATCCTAATCCTCTACTGCTGGTTGGTGTTCTCATCTTAGCAGAAGCCCCTCGATCATGTTCTCAATGTTCCTTATGAACCTAAATGTGACGTGCTCCACCGAAAGTAGGCGCTTGTCGCAAGTGACACACCGAGCTTGTGAGACGACGCGCGGCTTATTCGGACTTCCGATCTTTCAAGTGAGCAAGTGCACGTTGAATACTTGTTTAGTACTCAACCATCACTTGCTCACTTGAAAGATCGGAAGCCTGGATAAGCCGCGCTTCGTCTCACAAGCTCCGTGTGTCACTTGCGACAAGCGCCTACCTTTGGTGGAGTGCCTCACAAATATATACCTGAAGTTCCTCTGCTGGTGATATGAATTCTTTTACTAAAATTATTTTAGATTCCAATTACCATTACAGTTACACTATAAGATAACTACAGTGGTACCTCACTTTACCAAATTAATCCGTTCCAGAGCCTTTTTCTTTACCTGGATTTTTCGTAAATTGAACCGCATTTTACATGTAAAACGCATGATTCGTTCCAAGGCTCCCAATACTACCCCCTAAACTCTTTAAAAATTATAAAAGTATACCTTTTAAGACCTGCAGAGTCGTCAGCGTGTTTCTGTCCCTTGCTAAAAGGGTTGTGACAGGAAGTGCATCCGACGTAAAAACCTCTGCGAAATTAAATGAGCGAATCAAAATGATTCGCTGTGGTGACTCCCAAGTAAAAGGGAAAAAGCCAAAAGGAAAACAGACCTTTTAAGACCTCCTTCTGCTTCAATATCGTACCAATGGTAGACGGGTTTGGACATATTCCTTTGTGATATTACTCAAGCCCGTTTCTTTTCACTCGCACCGGAAATTGTCCGTGCGTGTGTGTGTTTGTGTGTGTGTGTGTGTGTGTGTGTGTGTGTGTGTGTGTGTGTGTGTGTGTGTGTGTGTGTGTGTGTGTGTGTGCGCGCATGAAGAGGACCATGTCTTCATGAAGAAGATGAAGACCATGTCTTCTTAGCAGAGTTATAATCTTACAAATGTTTAGGGAAGGTTAAAAGGCTGAGTCAAGAAATAAAGCATCAAACCACAGTAACTCTGTCCTGTACATGAAAAGCGTCATGGAAAATTCAGCTCCATAGTAGGAAGTGGGAGGTAGCTGCGTCATCCCTCCTAGCCAATGGGATCCCTGTCCAAGATGGTGTCAGGTGGACCAGTCCAAGATGGCGCTCGAGTGAAGGCGACAGGAACGGCAGCTCAGTTGTTAGCCCATGAGAGGCCAGCGGGGCGGGATGTTTAAGCATCATTGATGGGAGAGCAGCCGTGCATTGTTTGAACGTTTGAATGGCGCGTTTTAATTTTTAAGATGGCCCTTTCGTAACGTGAACTTGTTTCGTATCCTGAGACAAAAATTTTAGGAAAATGCGTTTCGTAACCTACATTTTTTGTTTGGTAAGACTTTCATAAAGTGAGCTACCACTGTATAAGGCTTCTTCCTCGCGTCACCTGAGGGAGTTTTCCCCTTGTCACCGTTGCCATAGGACTTGCTCAGTCGGGATCTATATGGTCTTAGAGATGTTTGCAATCATAACGTGATTGTTTTAAAGGTACTTTGTGACATCAGTTGTTAAAGGAGCTGTAAAGATACAACTGAATTGCATTCAACACAACACATACAAATAATCCACCAACATACAGAGAAAATAGAAAAGAAAAAATGCCCGAAGGAAGTCTTCCCTTTTGTTTGGCTAAATTATGGATTCTCTGAGCTTGGATCAGATCAATAATAATAATAAAAAATACTCATGGCAGTACGAATATTAAATAGTATTAGCCTTTGAGGACATGAGTGAATAAAAGAATCTGCCCATGCATGCATTAGTATTCTCATAACGTCAGAGCCATATGCACCGTCTGAGCTGCGAGTCTGTCTGTGCATGCTGCTACTGCTTTTTAAGTATGAGCAAAGTGCTGTAGCTAAGGCACAGAAGAGTCATACAACACTCTGACAAGAGGCTCTGTGTGATTATCGTCCATTACCCAGATGACCTGGACTAAGGGAGAGGATGCACAGTGACACACCATTGTTCATGCTTTAGCATGCAAATGCTTTCATTTGCATAATTGGCATACGTTATCTTCGCAAATAGAGTGATTCATACTCTGTAGTTTATCTCTGTTTTCCACACAATTTTCAGATTGCTTTGAACTATAAATAGATAAGCCACATTTTAGATGTATGCATCTGTCACTTTGGCTAAATGTATGAATTTCAGATAATGTTTTAGATGACAATAAATATATCACACTTTGGCTGTTGTGTCTTTATGGGGGCACTTAAGCTTATACTAAATGATGCTTGACTGCAGTAGTCACTTCCATTTGTCAGGCCTCTGAAACAGCCCAAAGCTTGAACTCCGCTTTAAGATAAACTGTAGCACCAGTCACAAGTGACAAATAGGTGTAGAAAGTAGATCTGCTGTTTGATTCTTGTATTTACATCCTTAACATTGGCCAGATGTCAGAGTGTCATGGCTCAAGTGAAATAGCTTTAGATGGCTCAGACAGTGTAAAGTGTTGGATTATGTAACATATTTAAAGACTGCAGAAATCCAAAAAGGGCATGTGGGACCAAGCATGTCTTCTTCTCTCAATATGTATTTGTACTATGCTTCTTCAGCTGATGATGGCCAGTGGCGTAATGCTTAGGGTGCTGTGCTCATGATCAGGAGGTTGTGAGTTCGAATCCCACTGAGACCCTCACTGTGCTAAGACCCCTGGGCAAGGTTTCAACCACAAGTGCGCCTCTGTTCACCCAGCAGTATAAATGGGTACCAGTAAAAATATACTGGGAAGGTAACCTGCGATGGACTAAGCGTCCAATCCAAGGGGAGTTGAACTCCTGGTCGCTTCACGCTACGGAAACCGGGAATAAGCACCGGCCTGATGAGCCACGAGGCTCGGGTGTAAAAACCCAACAGACTTTACCTTACCTTACCTTCTTCAGCCAATTTATTTGATATACAGTATTTATCCCCCAGTGCAGCAAACTGGGTTATCAAAGGCTGGCCATGTTTCTCACTGTTTATGGTGAGAGCTTCATGTAAAAGAACTATTGCTGACTCTTGACAAGAGTAGCTGCATAGCCGCCAGCATGTTTCTGCCCTGCGATGGATGAATGAGCTGTCCAGGGTGTACTCTGTCCTCAGCAAGAATTGGCTGAGATCGGCACCAGCCTCCAGTGACCCTAATTAGGATTAAGCGGTTCAGAAAAATGAATGAATGTACAGTATTTATTTGATGAGATAGAAAATAAAAAATAGAAAACAATATAACTACAGAATATAACTATACTATATACAGTGGTACCTTGACTTACAAGTGCCTTTTACAACGAATTTTCAATGATACAAGCTTCGATCCCACCAAATATCTGCCCCATCCAACAGGCAAAATTTTGATTTACGAGCTCTGCTGGGGAAATGGCTTTTCCAAGCCGATTAGCCTCATATTCTTCTGCGTGTGTTCCTCTGCGCTCTGAGAACGTCTTCTGCAGTGTTTCTCAATTATTTTCTGTGATGCCCTCTGTAGGAAGAAAAACCCCCCAAAACATTTCACTAACACCCCAGCGCCCCACGCACGTCTATAAATAGTGTTTACTGCACTTCATATCATTTGCTTGGTGCTTTTTCCCCCTCCACCATAGAGAACACAGTGAGAGCACCACTGCCACCTACTGTAGAGGATGCACAATTACACTTAATTCTAGTACTGTATGGCAAAAAAAAAGCATGTTCCTCAGGGTCATTTACACCCCCACCCCCCCCGATGCATCACTATTTGAGAAGTACTGGCCTTGTAGGAGCTCATCACATGCCTTTCCTCGCTGGCATTCGTAGCATGTACCAAAATTCTCCTCTGTTATGCACCACCTTATGCCTGCCCACGTGATATCTTTGCTGCAGTCAATGATCGGAGGGGTTAATTGACTTCTTGTTTATTCTTGTTTTATTATTATGTATTATCAATTATTAATGTTAATGTACATGTATTATTATTATTATTATTATTATTATTATTATTATTATTATTATTATTATTATGAAATTTATTTATTGGAACAAATTAATTTTTCTATTATTTCCTATGGGAATTTTTGTTTTATCTAATGAAAATTTTGTCTTATGAGCTTGTCCTCGGAACGAGTTAATTTTGTAAGTCAAGGTACCACTGTATTCACACACAGTGCATCTGTCCATACCACATTTGTACATTTGAATATTACATGGGCATATTTTAATCTTCAGTATAGTAATATAGAACATGTTTATCTTGCTCCTATGTAAATTAATGTTAATTTATTCTCACCTTCACTGCCCATATCTATATATAACTGCACACATAACTTATTTATACATAATCTGTATATGACTCTCCCCACCTTTTGCTGCCCTTATCTGTACATATCTGTTGTTAATTGTACTTAGTGCACACACTGTATATATTGCACTTGCTGCTCTCTGCACTTCTGATTGGATGCTAAACTGAATTTTGTTACTCGGTATTTATACATGTGTAATAACAATAAAGTTTAATCTAAACTAATCTAATCAAATCTAATCTACTCTAATGAAATATTCAGTCACTAGCATGCTACGAAGGTCACGCAGTAATGCTACAGCCTATCTCAGCTGACTCGACTGGCAATGGCAGGATACACCTCGTACAACATGCCATTTAATCTATTCTTCTTTTAAACATTTCTTAAGGTGAGCAACAGGTCTGACCACCCTTACTGCATTCCACAGCTATGCCAATGTAATGTATTTAGAATGTGGCATCACTGGAAAAAAAAAAAAAGTTTGTCCAATATCTCAGTGAACTCAGTTCTGCATCAATGCTGTCACAACAGAAGTGCAGGTTACCTTTGCCAAGTGTAAGGTCACCACCCCGTACAGTCACAAACCTTGGATTTCGAACTTGTTACTTTTAACGGTCTAAATCGGTCCTTTTCATTTTGGTCTGGTGCACACTGTGCACAATTCATTCAAAATGACCTGAAATAATGGCTGCCGCAGCTGCTGTCCTGAATTTGCATTCCACACACTCGCTAAAAAAAATCATCAAAACCTTTACAAATGTGATTTTATTTTATTTCTGCATTTTTTTAACCTAAAAATTAGACTTGGTCATCAGGCATTGCAAGTAAGAACTAGACTGGGAAGCCAAACAGGTGACAGTTAATGATCTACACATGTGTGCTGTTAATGGCAGCCTTCTTAATGGGCCTGTTTTCCCTCAACGTTGATGTTAAGAAGAGGCTACTCAGAGAGCAAAATTAAATCTACTCTGGGGGGGCAGAAAAGAAAGACATAACAATACCCTATTTCTAATTAATATATATTTTATAGAAAATAATCCAATCATTATTATTAGAGAAACAACCCTTTATTTATTTATTTATTTATTGTTTGAGTGGGATTTTTACCTACAAACGACCTATAACGCTGGGAAGTGGTGGCCTGGTGGTAAAGGTGCTGGATCACTGATCCCAAGGTTGGGGGTTCAAGCCCCATTCTCAACGGGTTGTCACTGCCCCCCAGTGCAGCTAACTGGGTTATTAAAGGCTGGGCATGTCTCTCATACCCCCATTTCACTGTAGCGTGGCAGACTCACGAAAGCAAAACCATAGTCTTCCTCCAACATTCCTTAGTCATTCCGTCATCTTCCGTGTCCTTCTGTACGATTCCGAAGGTATTCCTCCTCTTCGGTGAGGCCAAAATCTTCCGCGATCATGCTTTTGAACATGTTCAAAAGCACGTTCACGGAAAAAATTTCTGACAGTGTTCCCTCACATTCCGTAGTCCTTCCGCAAATGTTCCGTCCTTTCCGCAAACGTTCCGTGATCGTTCCTTTTATTTCGCAAGTCTTCCCTGAATGTTCCGCGAACATTCCTACTTCTTCCGGGTGGTCAAAAGCGGCCACAGAATCCCCACGGAATACTCACGGAAAGTTTTCGGAATACATGCAGAACGTTTGCAGAAGGGTTGCGGATAACATGGAAGACTTGCGGAACACACAAGGAAGTCACTTCCACTTCAAATATTAAATTACTCCAGTTCATTTTTTCTGTTTTCCTGTTCACGTAATAAAGTTTTAAGGTTATAATCACTGTGGTTTGGACTTGTGTGCATGGTTTTTAGTCGGGAATGATTTATGCAGGTGCAAATAAAAGGAACGTATTGACATTATTGACATTAAACACATTAACATATGTTCAATTTTAAGTTAATTGTAAATTATAAACATCTTGCACATTAGAAACATATAGTAAATTACAAACATATGTTGAATTTTAAATTTATTGTACATTATAAACATATTATAAATTATAAACATATAGTATGAACGAGAGAATGAGCTTCCTTGGTCAATATTGCGTATTTATAGGTGGAATCAGGAGCAAATCCTTTGATCTTTGCCGATTTTTCCTCGTTGAAACGTGGTTACACTGGGTATTCCTCAGTCATTCCTCAGTCATTCCGTGTTGAACATGAACGTTCTGCCTTCATTCCGCCTGTTCCGTGATCATTCCGTGGGTCTTCCTTCTAAAAAGGAGTAGTGCCGTGGTCGTTCCGCAAACGTTCCGTCCTTTCCGTGAACGTTCCATGAATTATCCGAAGGTCTTCCTTTGCTGTCCGCACTGAATGTCCGAAGGTGATCCGACCGCTTTTACGCGTGTATTCCGACATTGTACCGTGGTCTTTCCGTGTTCTTTCTGCACATTCTGTGATCGTGTGAAGGTGTTCCGAAGGTGCAATTTTCCATAGGTTTTTGACCCATTTTCCGTGTAAAAATGCCGAAGCTCCTCCCTAGAGTGCATTCCCCGCCTTTCCACAACGATCATTGCATTACGCGCTCCAGTGAAATGGGGGTATCACTGTCTATGGTGGGAGGTTCATGTAAAAGAACCATTGCTGACTTTCGTAAAGAGCAGCTGCATAGCCGTCAGTGTGTTTCCGCTCTGCGATGCCCTGGCGAGCTGTCCAGGGTTTACTCTGCCCTCGGCCAGAGACGGCTGGGATGGGCGCCAGCCTCCCCATGACCCTAATCAGTTTCATAAGTTGATCATTCTTAAAATAATTAGCATAGTATCTGCATATTTTAGAACTGTATTGTATATACGTGTTATGTTGTTTTAGAAGATATAAGATATCATATTTTAAAGAAGTGACGTTTAAAAGGAGAATAAATGAAAATTAGCTTATGGTGTTGAGTATACAGTATTTTACAGTGAGTAGTTTAAGGTACAGTGACAGATTGCACTTTTTTAATAAGTTGTGCTGGGACAGATGCACATGATGTTTGAGAAATGTATGTCTTCTTGCTACAGTAAAGTGTTTTTTTTTTTATCTTCTTAAGCAATACTTCATGAGAGAGGAGGATAAAAGAGGCTAGAATAATGGACTCTCTTTTTCGCTCTCTGTCAGCCTTTTGAGTTTTTAATTACACTGCGCGCCATAATTATTGGCACCCCTGGTTAAGATGTGTTAAAAGCCGTGAAATAAATTCAAGTTTTATTGCAGAAGCTACTCTTATACTGAACATTGTAGAAAAATGTAACCTTCCACTCGAGTGCATTTTTTGGGGGAATCCCAGAGGAAGAAATAATTATTTGTTCATAAAATCACCTGTTCCACAATTATTTCCACCCCTAAAAATTCCTAGGAAATAAATTTAATTTAAGTATCTCTGTCATTTCTACAGTAGTTTACAAAGTAGATAAGCGTATCTCGGAAAATTTAATTAATAATTAATCACTCCCTGTTTCCCTGGGGTATAAATATGGTGTGAAACAGTGTCCGTTTCTCTTACCTACTCTTCAACATGGGAAAGACAAAGGAACACACCATTCAAGTAACGCAGATGTGTGTCGACCTTCACAAGTCAGGCAATGGCCACAAGAAAATCATCCCTCGCCTTCACCTGCACACATCTATTGTCAGAGGAATCATTAAGAAGTTTAAAAGCAACTGGAACACAGTGGTAAACAAGCCTTGACGAGGACGCAAGGTTATTCTGCCACCATGTGCAGTGAGGAGGATGGTAAGAGAAATAAAAAGTTCACCGAAGCTCACTGTTAAAGAAACAACCATCAGGCCCATCTACATGCCAACAAGCTGTTTGGGA
Organism: Plotosus lineatus; assembly: GCA_024760905.1. NCBI lineage: Eukaryota > Metazoa > Chordata > Actinopteri > Siluriformes > Plotosidae > Plotosus > Plotosus lineatus. The sequence continues at coordinate 63,432,210 of CM045732.1, forward strand.
GGCATGCAGGGAGAAAAAAAAAAACCTCTCACTCACAATCATGAACAAAAACGCCCGGAGTTTGCTAAGCTGTACTGGGAGGGACTTCAGCTGGGTCTGTGTGCTTTGGTCAGATGAGATCAAGATGGAGCTTTTTGGAAACACACTCTAAGTGGGTCTGGTGGAACACAAAAGATGAGCATGCGGTAAAGCACCTCATGCCCACTGTGAAGTCTGGGGGAGGAACAGTGATGCTGTGGGCCTGTTTCTCTTCCAGAGGCCCTGGAAACCTTGTTAGGATGCATGGCATCATGAATGCTTTGAAATACCAGGACATTTTAAATCAAAATCTGGTGGCCTCTGCCTGAAAGCTGAAGACGGGTCGTCACTGGGTCTTTCAGCAAGACATTGACCTTAAACATGTGGCCAGATCTACACAGAAATGGTGCACCGGACACAGAATCAAGCTCCTCCCCTGGTCATTTCAGTCCCAGACCTCAACCCCACTAAAACCCTGCAAAGTGAGCTGAAGAGGAGAGTGCAGAGGAGAGGACCCAGGTCGCTGGATGATTTAGAGAGATTGTGCAGAGAGAAACGCTCCAAGATCTCTAATTCTGTATTCTCCCATCTTGTGAAACATTATAGGAGAAGAATAGGTGGTGTTTTGTTGGTAAAAGGCAGTTGTACTAAGTATTAACATCAGGGGTGATAAAAACCATGGCACCCATAATTTGATGCAAAATAATTATTTCTTTATGTGAGTTTTTTTTCCCCTCTAAATAAATGCGTTTGAACTAAAGGTTGGATTTCCTCTTTTTATCATTGTGGTCTGATATTATTAAAAAAAAAATCTGAATTTATTAGAAGATAAAGAACACATCTTAACCAGGGGTGCCAATAATTATGGAGTACATTGTACTTTTTACCATTGTCTTGGAGTAGGTTTAAACAGCTAGATTATTTTTCTATTCTTTCTCTGTACATGATCTCATAAAACTAACCAAAAAGGAAAGTGGTGGACGCCTCATAAAAAGCAAAGGATTAGCAGTATTAATGATGATGATGATGATGATGATGATGATGATGATGATGATGATGAAATCGTTAGCATAAACTCACTTGTATGACTTATGGGTGTAGTGTTTATGCATGTGGTCTAGTTCTTTCTACCAGAAGACATTTGTGACAAACAGGGATTGATTTTAGATGCATTTTCAGATTAAAAAATAAGGTGAAAAAAAATCTATAAATATAGATTAACTTCGAAATCAGGAAACATGTAGAGGTCAATCAATTGATCAAGTATACAACAAAATAGAATATCCAGAAGTAAGATTAAGGGGCCAGACAGCGATCATATACATCAGGGGTCTCAAACTCATTCCACAAAGGGGCGCAGTGGCGGCAGACCAATCACTGTACACAGCACACAGATTGACCAATCAACTGCCTGAAGACTCGGATCAGAGACATATTAGGCACAAATGCACTTTACAATACTTCGCACCAAGTCCACATGATTAGGGGTGTATCTCAGCCGTGTCATGCTGCATCTTACCTGCACGATCCTTGCCAGCCATACTGGGACCTCTAGTCTTGCTCCCAAAACCTACAAAACCAAGATACGGCGCACTGCAAGAAAGGAAAGTGTGGTGAAAGGAGACACGAAAGGGAAATAATCAGAAGATTTATGAAACCAATGTCATGTAGCTTTCTGGGTAGTTGTATCATTACAGTGCACTACAGTATATTGCATATTTTTTAAATAATTTGTATTCAGCTCAGGCTTATTTGCAGGCATCTGACATTTTCTGTATTTTCATGTATATAATTAAATCATAACAAATTAATTGTGCCAGCATCTCCAGTCTGATTAACATTCACACATAAAACCAGTCCTGGGGTAATACCTGACATTTACAGTTCAAATTGTAAAAATTATCTAAAACATCAGCAATGAGTTGCCTTGAACAAGTTATCGAAAAAAAAAAAAAAAGTTAATGACAAAAAGGAAAGAAAATGCAGAAAGAACTGTACAGACCCAGCAGTCAATTCTAAATTCAGTGATTATAAAATTGCAACTTAAAAAAAGCAACAGTCTGCCTATCACTGTTGATAAATGCCTAAAACATCTTAAAGTGGTCAATTTTAATGTTTATCTGTAATTTTTCTTTTTTTTTTTTTTTTTTTTTTTTTTTTTTTTAATGATTATAGCGTATGATCGGCTGATGACACTGATTGTGACAGTGAAAATCGCCAAGCGCTAACGGCAGCTAAGAACAAGTTGTGGATTGCAGTAATCCCTCGCTACTTCACACTCCAGTTCCTGCAGCTGCAGTGCATTGCAGGTTTTTCAAAAATATTCATCGAAAAAGAAAAAAATAAGGAAAAATGGGGAAAAAGTTAAGGAAAATGCTGCAAAACAAGGCCAATTATGCAGCAAAATAAAAAAAAAAGCAGAAAAACAACCCAAAACCCCCCAACAAAACTACTTACATTTTTATGTGAAGTGCGCATCTGAGTGTGTGCGCGCAAATCTGTGGGTGTGTGCCCGTGCGTCTGTTTGTGTGTGCGCGTCTTGGTGCACGTTTGTGTGTGTGTGTGTGTGTGTGTGTGTGTGTGTGCCTGTGTGCGTGCGCACGTCTGTATGTGTGTGTATTTATATTTTATTTACAGCTTATGCATTATTTTTGAATGTGTAATTCTTATTATAAGTATTTATAGTGTTGAATATGTATTTATTGATATTATATACACATATACATGTACGTATACATCAGTCAGGGGGGGGTCGATGCTACTTCACAGAAATTCGGCGTTTGCGGAGGGTCTCGGTCCCCATTAACCGTGGAAAGTGAGGGATCACTGTAATCAGAAAAGGAAAGTTTCAGTCTTTGATGTAACAACCTTTTTTACACTGCGTTGAGCCTCACATCTCACAAAGAGCTTCACGAAAGACAAAGAAGATGTTACTTCATACTGCATAGTGATGTAACATGTACTTATAAAAATAATTAACATATGAGATGGATTTACACTTCAAGGGAGCTAATATTTAATATCACTGAGTTGGAATATTAATATCTCCCACGTATTCTTACCGCACCACTGAGTATCTGATCCCTATTGATAAAATGTGCATAAATCTGCAACCTATTTCATGAATTCATCAATAAAATTGATTTTTTTTTTTTTAAAGTATCGTAATCACCGGCATTTCTTTGAGTTTTTTTGTTTAATTTTCTTTTTGATGGCTTTTATCTTTCTTTCTTTCTTTTTTTTTCTTTCTTTTATCGTCACTTATCGTATGTGAACAAAATCTTGAGCACAGTCATGCAAGGATTTTTACTAGGTTTCCTGATAAGTGACCCTATTTGTCTCCCAGAGATTATTTTATTTTTGGAATGTCAGGGTCAAAGGTTAAGGTCAAGACAGGTAGGTAGGTCTGTTGGGTTTTTACACCCGAGCCTCGTGTCTCATCAGGCCGGTGCTTATCCCCGGTTTCCGTAGCGTGAAGCGACCAGGAGTTCAACTCCCCCTGGATGGGACGCTAGTCCATCGCAGGTTACCTTCCCAGTATATTTTTACTGGGACCCATTTATACTGCTGGGTGAACAGAGGCACACTTGTGGTTGAGACCTTGCCCATGGGTCTTTGCACAGTGAGGGTATCAGTGGGATTCGAACTCACAACCTCCCGATCATGAGCGGAGCACCCTAACCACGATGCCACCAGCCCCACGAGGTCAAGACAAGGTCACACAATTTTGGTAAAGAACATTTCCTTTCTTTTTTATCTATAAATCAATCGATGTAATGAGGCACAAATCGGAAGCCATATGCTGTGCATGCTTGAATGGTGTTTTGGCCGTGAGTGAGCTTGAATGATGACAATTACCCTCGCCGGGTCATTTTCAAATGAGAGCCAGTCGATGCCATTTCTATATGGACTATTGAATACATTAACTATGACCTTAAATGGTCAAATTCAATGTCCTAGGAATTTGAATGCTTTTAGCCTAAAAACAAGTGAGAAGGTATTGCAGTATGGATTTCCTATACAGATGCTCCCCATCTTATGAACATTCATTTTCCGAACATCCAGAGACACAAACAGGGCTGACCGAGGTCAAAAGTGGAAGTGAGAGTGAAAGGAAATTGAAGAACAAGTAGAAATTGAATAAAATCTATAGAAAGATATATCATAAATATAAGTATGAAATGTGATTAAACATTATCCTGAGGTACATTTAATACTAGGCTTTGGCAGAGGGGCGTGGCTGAGATGTGCTTTTCACCAGAGGTGTGGAAGAGAAGCAGAACGATACATTTCGAAGAAGAAACAAATCGACTCCAGGATTATAATGAACTGGATCTGCTGTGACGTGCTTGAGAGGAACCAGGAGTTTAAACACAGAAGCTGTCCCGTGTCCAGTTGTAGTGTCGCTTGTGTGTGTGTGTGTGTGTGTGTGTGTGTGTGTGTGTGTGTGTGTGTGTGTGTGTGGGTGTGTGAGGGGGAGAGAGAGAGAGAGAGAGAGAGAGAGAGAGAGAGAGAGAGAGAGAGAGAGAGAGAGAGAGAGAGAGAGAGAATATGCTTTCAATTAGACTGAGCTCAAGAGCATCATTACACCACGTGGTCAGTTATGTAATAACTCAGAGAGAGAGAGCGAGAGAGAGAGATTGTATACAGTACAAACTCGTATAGATTACTTATACATGGTTTAAACATACATTCCCCTCTAAAGAATGCCCTGAAACAACTTACGAACAAATTCGTCTAACGAACAGCTGTCTGGAACCTAACTCGTTCGTAAGTTGGGGAGCATTTGTATTCTCGGAAACAAAGATTTAAGGCATATTGCGCTACATCCTTTTATATAAATGATTATAAGTAATAATGTACTGTGAATTGTGCAACCCAACAGCGGTGAGTTATTGTATCAAAGAACGATCCCATTTCGGAAATAACGTACCTTTAATTGTCCAAAGAGTTTTTAAGTGCTGGTTGCTGTCATAGTGTTCCTGCATCTGTATTTTCAACCATCAAGTTGATGCGAAGACAATGTGCTGACCCTGGAAAAATGAGCAAATAAAATGTGTCTATGTGAATACGCAGAGCTTTACAAGCACAAATCTGTGCAGTTTCTTTTCAGGTGTTTGCTCATGGATGCACTCGATTCACACACCCTTGCACTTTCTCTTTTTACTCACCAGGCACATTGATATGGTTTAGAAATCCCACAGGTTACCTTGCTCACAATTACAGAAAACTGCTTTAAAATTTTATTTTTGCTGCAGGGCTTTTTGCATTATTCTTTTCTAGTCTTTCTTTCATTTTTTTTTTTTTTTTTTTTTTTTTGGAATCAAAGCCTTAAGTTTAACATGTTTGAAGCATTCGATTTAATTGTGAAAGAAAATTTAAAGAAAATAATGCCCAGTTGTAATGAATGAAATCTTAAACAATTGTTGAATTTCTTTCCTCCTTCCTTTCTTTTTCTTTTTTTCTTTTCTTTTTTTTTGGCTGTTTTGACATGTTATTGTGTCAAACTGCCAGCACTGTTTAAAAGACTAATTTATTCAGCAGAAGCAGAGAAGTGAAGGAATAAATATTACCCATGTTACAACTGACAACAAAATTTCCTGTCTATGTCTAATATGCATTTTATTGCTTTGTTTCTAAAACAAAACTATTAATTACTACCACAAACAGTGATTGATTGATAGAGAGAGAGACAAACTGAAGGATTTGTACAAATGTTCATACATGTTGAGTGGCTATCTGAGTTGTGGTTCAGTGGTTAATGATCTATGCTTAGAAGAGCAAGAATGATAAACCAACTTGCATACAGTGTCAGAATTAGAATACTTTATTGATCCTGCAGGAAATTGTGCGCACACAGTTGCTCAATACAAGTAAGAGTGAGATAAAGATAAAGTCTGGATAAAAAATAAAAATAAAGAAAATCATACACACCCACACACACACACACACACACACACACACACACACACACACACACATGGTGGCCAGGTGCTAAGGTGCTGGATGATTGATCCCAAGGTTGGGAGTTCAAGCCCCGCTCTCCACGGGTTGTCGTCCCGTCCCGTCAACCCAACCAGTGCAGCTAACTGGGTTATCAACAGCCAGCCATGTCTCTCACTATCTATAATGAGAGGTTCATGTAAAAGAGATATATATGGGGGTGGTCGAGTGGGGGGCAGTGGTGGTCTAGTGGTATAAGGCGCTGGATCACTGATCCAAAGGCTGGGGGTTCGAGTCCCACTCTCCACAAGGTTGTCACCCCAGTGCAGCTAACTGGGTTATCAAAGGCGGGCCATGTCTCTCACTGTCTATTGTGAGAGGCATGTAAAAGAACCATTGCTGACTTTCGTAAAGAGTAGCTGCAAAGTCGTCAGCGTGTTTCTGTCCCTTGCTAAAAGGGTTGTGACAGGAAGGGCATCCGACATAAAAACCTCTGCCAAATCAAACTTGCGGATCAGATGATTCGCTGTGGCGACTCCCGAGTAAAAGGGAAAAAGCCGAAAGGAAGACAGACATATATATATATATATATATATATATATATATATATATATATATATATATATAAAACTGAACTGGGAAGAAGGAGGGGCACGTTCAGTCTGTCATTTGTAAACAATGGATGCAGCGTCATTATGTCATTACGTCAACGTACTACGTAGGTACGTCTATGACGGCGGGAGCAAATGAGTCGGACCCAAAGATGCAGGAGACCATGTTTGAAGATTCAACGACTTTATTTTAGTACTGGGAAAATCAAAATCACTAGAAATAAGTCTTAACGGAAAACTGGTCGAGCCCGAAGCAGGATACCAGGAGTCAGAGAGATCACAGGGAACGGAATCACATTGAAGGACAATCTTCTGACGCCGCTCCTATTTATAGCTCACTGATTGCTGAGTGAATGCAGGTGCGCTCTCTGGATTTCGCCTGCAGGTAACAGAGAGAGAGAGAGAGAGACAGAGAGAGAGAGAAAGAGAGAGAGAGAGAGAGAGATAAACATAGCCAGCAAGCACAGACCATGACACACACACACACACACACAAATATATATATATATATATATATATATATATATATATATATATATATATATATATATATATATATATATATATATATATATATATATGTGGAGGAGTTGTATGGTTTAATACATATGTGGTCAAAACTGAATGTATTGGTGCATCCACGGGTGATTTTATGAGAATCTTATTGGTTTGTCATTTGAAATTCTATGAAATCCTCTGAACCTCTACTAAAACCTGGAATGAAGACTCTCAATCAAAAATGATATTCTCGAACCTCTTCTTCTTGTATCTTTTGAATTATTAAGGCAAATATATGAATTTATTTCATAAAAGTTATGTCTCAATCCATAAATATAAATAGTAAAGTAGAGCATTATAAAAAACACATCATGGACACTTATTGTAATTTTTTCTCAGCAGTTTCGTGCATTTTATTACTTTTTTAATCAATTTAACGCTTTCTCATTTGAACAAAAATTAAGTTTCTGTACCTGTCCAAGGCTACCCATTGATTCACTTCTAGTATCTTTTATTGTGGACAGGATCACAGTAAATCCACAGCTTATCCTGAGAACATTTGGTACAGTAAAGAACAATATACAGGGCGAGGACAAAATAATGGAAACACCTAACATTTTGGCATCATAATCTTTGAACATAATTTAAACAATCAAAACTTGGCATATGGTATTATTTTTGTATAAAATTTTGTTATTTGATCTATTGATCTAAAATAAATGTTTTTTTTTCTTTTTTCAGATATTGAAAACATTAAACAGATATAGAAAACATTAATCATACCCGATAATGGTAGATCTCTCAAATTTTAAAAGAGGCCAAATTGTTGGTGCTCGTATGGTCGGCGCTAGTGTAACAAAAACTTCCCAAGTGTTTGGTGTTTCAAGACCTACTGTCTCAAAAGTAATGACTGCCTTTGAAAGAGAGGGGAAAACGTCCTCAGCAAAGCACAAGTCCGCCATCGTCTCTAAAAAAGTTGGAGGGTATTCTAACTGAAGAATGGATTAAAATTCCTTTGGAAACAATTCACAAGTTGTATGAATCAATACATATGCCAAGTTCTGATTGTTTAAATTATGTTCAAACATTATGATGCCAAAATGGTAGGTGTTTCCATTATTTTGTCCACCCCCTGTACATAAATGTGGGGCCGGCGGGCGTAGTGGTTAGGGTGCTGCGCTCATGATCGGGAGGTTATGAGTTCGAATCCCACTGAGACCCTCACTGTGCTAAGACCCCTGGGCAAGGTCTCAACCACAAGTGTGCCTCTGTTCACCCAGCAGTATAAATGGGTACCAGTAAAAATATACTGGGAAGGTAACCTGCGATGGACTGGTGTCCCATCCAGGGGGAGTTGAACTCCTGGTCGCTTCACGCTATGGAAACCGGGGATAAGCACCGGCCTGATGAGCCACGAGGCTCGGGTATAAAAACCCAACAGACTTTACCTACCTGTACATAAATACAGGGATCCCTCACTTTCCGCGGTTAATTGGGACCAAGATCCCCACACGATCATCGAAATCCGCGATGTAAGACCACACCCCCAAAAAACCCCCGACTGACATATACGTACATGTATATGTGTATATAATATCAATAAATACATATTTAATACTATAAATGGTTATACTAACAATTAACCATCGAAATATAAATAAATAAAATATATAAATAATATATAAATACACACACATACAGATGGTATTGCATGAGAAGAAGACGACACACATACGCACGCGTGCACACACAGATGCAACAATGTAAGTAGTTTTGATGAGAGATTTTTTTGTTTTGTTTTGTGTTGGTTTGGGTTGTTTGCTTAATCGGCCTTGTTTTTGTGGCATTTTCCTTAACCCTTTCCTCCGATTCTTCCTTAATTTCCTTATTTTTTAATTTGATGAATATTTATTTATTTCTTCTTTAAAAAACACGATGCACTGAAGCTGCATGAATTGAAGCGCGTAGTAGTGAGGGATCCCTGGAGTGTTCCCAGTTAATAATGATTTCCAACTACACTGAAGGAGCCACTGATTGACTCACCAAGTTCCCTGTTAATCTCCCATCAAGTTCTCTGATTGTCCTCCAGTATGAACCTAACACGAACCTTACTGAATAAATGGCTTATGGCAGCGAGGTTTTGTTTGTTTGTTTACATATTTAATAATATCTATAACCCGGTCATCCTTTGAAATCCACTGACATGTTGAAATTAAGATGACATATCGAAAATGTTAACTTGTCACATACAGATAACCTAAACCAAACCAAACCAAACCAAACCAAACCATGGATATGGATGATGTATACAGTAATTCCTCTCTACTTCATGCTTCATTTCCTGCATCTTCGGTGCATCGTGGGTTTTTCAAAATATTCATCGAAAAATTTAAAAATAAGGAAATTAAGGAAAAATTGGCAAAAAAAAAAAAAAAAAATTAAGCAAAATGCCACAAAACAAGGCCAATTATGCAAAAACAAAACAAAACAAAAAAACCCCAAACAAACAAAGAACAAACCCCGCCCCCCCCAACAAAACTACTTACATTTTTTCGTGAGGTGCGCATTGTGTGTGTATTTATATTTTATTTACATCTTATGCATTATTTTTGAATGTTGAATTGCTATTATAAGCATTTATAGCATTGCTATGTATTTATTGATATTATATACACATATACATGTACGTATACATCAGTCAGGGGGGCATCGATCCTACTTTGCGGAAATCGGCGGTCACAAGGGGTTGCACTCGGTTCGCATTAACCATGAAGAGTGAGGGATCACTGTATACTAGTGTGTGTGTGGGGGGGGAGTGTGTGTGGGTGGTGTGTATGTTGTTTGTGTGCGTGTGTGTGTGTGTGTGTGTGTGTGTGTGTGTGTGTGTGTGTAAATTATATTAAATTTGAGTATGTACAGCTACACGGTGTACATTGAAAATCAGAATCAATACAAATCAATTACCAAAGTTATCCAATCTAGAATCAACACAAATCAATTATCCATGGCTCATTGTCTGTAAACTTTTTCACAATACCACAGCACGATCACTAATACTATATCAAATAATACTGTAGTTATTTTCTTATTAAAAGAAAGAAAAAATACAGAAATCAGGAGTTCCAGGTCTCTGCTATTAAAAAAATAAAAAAATATATGTTTAAAAAATGGCTCGAGGCTTGTTTTAGTGTATATATATATATATATATATATATATATATATATATATATATATATATATATATATATATATATATATATATATATTTTTTTTTTTTTTTTTTCTGATCAACTGACGCTATTGTTTCTGCCAGAAGCCATTTGAGATGTAGCTGTAATCCCTTGCAATTAGATACTGCAGATTTATCTTCAAAAGATTCATTTCCCCCTACCATGAATAAGATCCTTGATGACATTTAATGCACTTAGAATTCGCTTTGAAATTGCCCTTTCAAACCAGCACGCATGTAAAGTGGGTTTATTGATTATAACTTAACAGGAAGCTGATCTGCACTTAAAATGGGCAATTAAATGGTTGGTAATTATATATTGATTGGAAGCTGAGGCGTTTGTCAAAGGGCTGGCTGTTTAATCCACGTTGGGGGAAAGGGAGGGATGAGGAGAGGAAATGCTTGTCATGCACTCCGCAAAATCCCTTCTGTGATCAGAAAGCAAATACAGCGCATGGCCCACACCAACCTCCTCCTCCTCCATCTCCTCCTGTGTGTTTTATATCACATTGCAGAGGCACAGTAGCACTATCTCCTGTCCCTGTACACAGAATGAAACTTAGTGTGTGTGTGTGTGTGTGTGTGTGTGTGTGTGTGTGTGTGTGTGTGTGTGTGTGTGTGTGTTTCTCTCATTTTGTTTTCATTGCATAGCGACATGAAGGAAAGCAGGGTATGATTACAAAGTCAGATTAATTGGAACACGGATGTCTCTCCCTGCATGTGATGCTGATGCAGAAGGATATATGCAGATGCATCTCTGGGGTAAAGTTATTGATTCATCTGTTGATTTATTCCTCCAGCCATCAAATTTGATAGGGCAGTTCCTCAGTAGCCAATTACAGTATATACCATGCAACTTTCCTTTGCCTGCAGAAATGGTAACTTGTCATTCATACATAAGTAATGGATCTATTTATATTTATAAATTACTTAATTAATTGTATATGAATAATAATAATGAATTCAAAACATGAGCGATATGAGGAAATAATAATAAAACAAAAATGAGCGGTACAAATGAGACATGTTAAATTATATAATGATGCGATTAGGATTTCCCAGGCACTTTAGATAGTAGAATTTTCAGGTCTATAAAAATTCTGTTTGAAATCTTTGCCGATAGCACACTGCTAAGGTGTCTGTATAGATTCTTTAAAGAAGGATTCACGTTCCTGTTCCTGGAGATCTACCTTTCTGAAATCTTTGGCTCCAGCCATAAGCTTACCCAACTGACCTTCTTATCATCGTCTGTTCTCAATTCCAAGTTCATCCAGTTTTGACTCTCTGGAAATGCACACTTTGATTTATGGCTACAAACTCAGGGGACGGTAGAATATTTCCATGACACTGGCATTTCGCAGGAACAGCAGTGTACGTAATGCTGTTAATAAATGATACATAATGAAACAATAAAATGCTACGTTACATAATACAAGCCTACCTGTCGTTGTTTAATTTTAAAATGTTCGTAAAAATTTATAAAAATATCCAAGATCTTTGGTATATGTATAAAAAGGCACTTGTTGTTACACATAACAGCAGTTGTATTTGACAGAAGACAGAAAACAAAACTAAAATGGTCATCATCACCATCATCATCATCATCATCATCATCATCATCATCATCATCATCATCATCATCATCACAATCACCATCTTCTTCTTCTTCTTAATTCTGGGTCAGGTTTAGGCAGCAGTCTAAGCAATTATATATATAATTATATATCTTTCTTCTTCTTCTTTTACTTTCAGCTGCTCCCTTCAGGGGTCGCCACAGCAAATCATCCGCCTCCACCTCACCCTGTCCTCCGCATCTTCTTTTCTGACTCCAATGACCTTCATGTCTTCCTTCACCACATCCATAAATCTTCTCTTTGGTCTTCCTCGAGGCCTTCTGCCTGGTAGTTCCAACCTCAGCATCCTACTGCCAATATACTCACTATCCCTCCTCTGTACATGTCCAAACCATCTCAATCTAGCCTCTCTGACTTTGTCTCCAAAACATCTTACGTGGGCTGTCCCTCTGATATACTCATTTCTGATCCTATCCATCCTCGTTACTCCCAGAGAGAACCTCAACATTTTCATCTCTGCTACCTCCAGCTCTGCCTCCTGCCTTTTCCTCAGCGCCACTGTTTCTAAGCCATATATATATATATATATATATATATATAATGCACACAGTATATAGGACTTATGTGTATTTTATATATATACAGTTTCTGCAGCTTCAGTGCATCACAGGATTTTCATAAATATTCATCGAAAAATAAAACAAATTAAGGAGAAATAGGAAAAAAGTTGAGGAAAATTCCGCAAAACAAGACCAATTATGTAAAAAACCCAAACACACAAAAACAACCCAAACCCCCCCCCCCAACAAAACAACTTACATTTTTATGTGACGTGCACGTCTGTATGTGTTTGTATTTATATTTTATTTACAGCTTATGCGTTATTTTTGAATGCTTAATTGTCATTATATGCATTTATTGCATTGAATATGTATTTATTGACATTATATACACATATAACCCTCCCGGACGCCTCCCTGGTGTGGTGTTTCGGGCATGTCCAACCAGGGAGAGACCCCGAGGTCAACCTAGAACACACTGGAGGGACTATGTCTCTCGGCTTGTCTGGGACTGCCTCGGTGTCCACCCCCGGAAGACTTGGAGGAAGTGGCTGGGGAGAGGGACATCTGGAAGTCTTTGCTTAGGTTGCTGCCCCCGCGACCCGACCCCGGATTTAGCGGAAGAAGATGAGATGAGATGAAAAAATTATATTAAATATATTCTACATATAACATGTTTTAGCGAGTGGCACGGTCTCATTGTAGTTCGCATGTCTGCCTCACAGCAGGTAGCTCCTGAGTTCAAGTCCCAGGCTTGGTGAGGTTGTTTCTTTGTGTAGTTTATATGTTCTCTCTATACCTCATGGATTTTCCTTTCACAGTTCAAAGACAAGCACATTAGGTTAATTGACTGTTCCAAATTACCCCAAGGTGTGACCGTGCACCAGTGTGTATATATGTATATATGTGTGTGTGTGTGAGAGAGAGAGAGAGAGAGAGAGAGAGAGAGAGTAGTGTGTATATCTGCCCTGTGTTAGAGTTCCACCACGCTGTTCAGGTGTCTTGCCTTCACTAAGTCACTGTGATAGGTTCTATTAGTTTGAAAAATGAATGAAAGCATATCTTAACTGCATTTTAATACTCCTACTTCACGCACCTTCAATTATTAACAACTTCTAGGTCATTAAGTACATGCACACTGACTTGTGCACATAGTGTACTATGTTGTTAAAATCATTTCTGAAGCAGACTACTCATGGCCTTACACTGCAAAAGGATAGGAAAGCAACACCTATTCCTCTGCCTGGTTTACATACAGGATTTAATCCATCAAACTGAAAAAATAAAATAAAATACAGTCGTACCTCACTTTACGAAAGTCTCACAAAACGAAAAATTCAGGTTACGAAACGCATTTTCCTAAAATTTTTGTCTCTGGATACCAAACAAGTTCACAAAATTCAAAGACGCCATTCAAACATTCAAATAATGCGCGAGTTGCTTTCCCATTGGTTGTCTCCCAACACCCCGCCCCACTGGCTTCCCATTGGCTGAATCTCCATAATACAGTACTGTACCCTGAAATTCAGGACTTATTCCTTTATTCATTTTATAAGCTGCTTATTCCGAAGTAGGGTTGAGGGGAGTCTGGCGCCCATCTCAGTTGACACTGGTCGAGGGCGTGGTACACCATAAACAGCTTGCCAGGATATTTCAGTGACAACACACGCAACCAATCATTGTCCGAAACATTGGACTTTCATATATTTTAGATTCATTGCACACAACTGAAGTAGTTCAGGCCTTTTATTGTTTTAATATTGAGACACATCTAGGGTTCATTGGGAACAGTCCATATCCTGGGAATCGAACCCAGGTCATTCTTGCTGAGGTGGACGTGCTAACCATTAAGGACTTATTATTCATAATCGTTCGTCTTCTGTAACTGGTTAATCCTAATTATGGCGCCCATCCCAGCTGACTCCGGGCGAGGGCAGAGTACACCCTGGACAGTTCACCAGGCCATCGCAGAGCGGAAACCCGCTGACGGCTATGCAGCTACTCTTGTCGAAAGTCAGCAATGGTTCTTTTACGTGAACCTCACACCATAAACAGTGAGAGACACGGACGACCTTTGATAACCCAGTTCCCTGCACTGGGCGGGGGGGCAGTGACAACCCATGGAGAATGGGGCTTGAACCTCCAGCCTTAGGATCAGTGAGCCAGCATCTTTACCACCAAGCCACCACTGCCTGGACTTATTATTATTCTCTATTTTATTTTTGATTTATAAATGTAATTTTTTATTATGTGCAGCATTGTAATGCAGTAAACACGTCTGCCTCACAGCAAGAAGGTCATGAGTTTGAGTCCCTGGCTCAGGCATTTCTGTGTGGAGCTTTTATATTCTCTCTGTGGTTGCACAAGTTTTTTCAAGGTCCAAAGACATGTACATTAGGCTGACTGCCTTTTCAAATTGCCCGTAAGTATGAGTGTAAATTATTTTGTTATTGGCCATGACAAATTGTCTGGCGAGCTGTTCAGTGTGTACTCTGCCTTGTCCCTTTGTCAGCTGAGATAAACTTCAGTCTCCTGCTATTCTATTTTTTGTTCCCATGGTGGTCAAAGAAAACGCTATAAAGACACACTCAACCGTAATCTGAAGCAATGTTTCATCAAGACAGAGCGTAAGGAACAAAAGAACACCGAACTCACCATCTTGAAAAGCTTCAGTTCACCATGGAGTGCAAATATTTGAGCAGCAAAACAGGAGCTGATGAGAAGAGAAAAGCGCCGCTCATAAATCATACTTGGACCCTTCAGTGACACAAGACACCAACCTGGTTAATTTCAAATGTCCTCACTGCAGCAGACCAAGTGGATCAAGGATCAGACTATACAGTCATGTGAGAACCCACAAGTAGAACTAAACTGCACGCAGACCTCACTAGCCGAGGGGTTTCAAATAACGAGACAACCCTATAGGATTAAGTGGTTTGGCAAATGAGTAAGCGAGTTATTTTTTAAAACTTTAAGGAAACATCTGATCAGCTGAATATTATTTCTTTATTATCCATAATTGTATGCACGCACACAGCTAGGGGTTTCGGAAATCAACTAATCCCTCATAAGATAGCTATCGTAAAGTCATTTGCTTGCTCCCAGCATGTAGGCCTAAAGCCTGGAACACACTAAACCATCATCCAGGAACTAGCATTGATGAAATGATCCCGCTGTGTCTCCTCATTTTGCTTCTCACGCTCACATTGCAACAACGAGGCGAAGAAGTTGTACATGAGCAAACTTCAATGACGACTGGCGGGCGACTGAAAACTAGCATGGACTTTCTGTGCTTGTATGAGAAGAAATAATGCCTGTTTGCATTAGCAGATGGTGACCGTCTCTGTTCAAAAATTAATGGGGACACCAAAATGACCACTGAGATCAAAATCATTAAAAAAATCTAGAGTTCGGTTAATATTTCCACATGCTTTTTGATCAGTTGTCACAAACAGATGGTTTTGTAATTAGGAATATGGCAAATAAATCCTCATTTAGATTGCAAGTGATGGTAAGCAAGAGTGAGGAGTAAAGTTTACAGTTGAAATTTATACTCTGCTGTAGAGACTGGAACAAAGCCACGAATAACGAGGGCCTACTGTATGTATGTATGGGGGTATTTAAAGGGACAGCACCGGGAGGAAAAAAATTAAAGTGTCTTTTTTTTTTTTTAATTATGCTGTTTTTTGTTTATTTTCAGCTGTCATGTAAGTAATCTGGTTGATACCACAAAATGAATAACACAAATACAGTCGGCCCCCAACTTAAGAAGACCCCTGTGTACGGAATCCCTTTTCCTAAGTTTCCCTCCCCGAGATATGAAACAATCCCCTCTTACGAAAAGAAATTCAAAATTCAAATGTGCCAATCAAAATTTCATTGACTGTCTCTCAACAGCCCGCCCCACTGGCCTCCCAGATAGAGACAGAAGGAAGCTTCACTCTTTAGTTTTTAGTTTAGAGCTCATCTGGAATTCCGATCCCTCAAGGAATCAAATTAAAGTTGAGTTTGTCAAGCAGGAAATGCGCTTTGAATTCCACGTCTTGTGGGCGTGGCCCACAGCGCACACGCACGCGCGCGTGCTAGAGAGAGAGAGAGAGAGAGAGAGAGATGTGTTGTGTGTGTGTGTGTGTGTGTTAATAAAAATGTTTAATAATGGTTTACTTAATAAATATGTTAATAAAATTGTTTAATATATTAATACAATGTTTAAATTGTTTAATAAATAATTTTCTTTTACTTTTAACACATATTGCATACAAAATTGGTGTTCTTTTATCATTTTTAAGATAAGATAAGATAAGATACAGCTTTATTAATCTCACAATGGAGAAATTCACTGTTACAGGCTCTTGAGGTACTATCAGTAGGGGTTGCAAAAATAGATACAAGTACAAACATACACACATACATATATATTATATAAGTAAATAAATAAATAGATACATAAATAGTATAAATTAATAAACAATAAAAGAAAAGAATGGAGCAACTTTATAGACTGGCCTATATTAAAGTGTAATGTATCTGAGTGCAGAGTAGATGGGTTGATATGGTTCACAGTCAGTGGGGTAGATGTGGTTGATTAAAGTGCGCGGGGTTTTTATTGCACATAACCGGTATTTTCACAGACAGTTACAAAGTGGCGTTGTACAGTCTGATAGCGGTGGGAATGAACGACCTGCGGTAGCGCTCCTTCCTGCACTGAGGATGCCTCAGTCGTCCACTGAAGGAGCTGCTCAGCTCCTCTACAGTCTGGTGCAGTGGGTGAGAGCTGTTGAACAGGATGGATGTGAGCTTTGCTACCATCCTCCTCTCACTCACCTCCTCCACAGAGTCCAGTGGGCAGCCGAGGACAGAGCTGGCCATCCTGACCAGCTTGTTCAGTCTCTTCCTGTCCCGCTCTGTGCTGCCCGGGGCCCAGCAGATGGCAGCGTAGAGGATTGCAGAGGCTACCACAGAGTCATAAAATGTCCTGAGCAGAGGTCTGCATACGCCGAAGGACCTGAGTCTCCTCAGAAGGTGGAGGCGACTCTGGCCCTTCTTGTACAGGGCGTTGGTGTTGTGGGACCAGTCCAGTTTATTGTTAAGGTGAACACCCAGGTACTTGAAACTGTCCACTGTCTCAATGTCCTGTCCCTGGATGTTCACTAGTAAGTGTGTGTGTGTGTGTGTGTGTGTGTTTGAGTGCTTCTCCTGAAGTCGACCACCATCTCCTTCGTCTTCCTAGTGTTCAAGCACAGGTGGTTGCGCTCACACCAGTCCACGAAGTCGACGATGACCGACCGGTACTCCAGTTCGTTCCCCTCTGACACACGGCCCACGATGGCGGAGTCGTCCGAGAACTTCTGGAGGTGGCAGCTGTTTGTGTTATATATGAAGTCCGAGGTATAGATGTTAAAAAGGAAGGGTGAGAGGACGGTGCCCTGCGGTGCCCCCGTGCTACAGACTACCACCTTTGACTTACAGCCGCGCAGCCGCACGTACTGTGGACGGTTAGTAAGGTAGTCAATAATCCAGGCAGCAAGATTCCCGTCCACTCCCACGTCCTCCAGCTTCCCCCGCAGGCGCGCTGGCCTGATGGTGTTGAAGGCGCTGGAGAAAGGGTTTATCCAGTCTTAAGACTGGAGACTTGGAACGAATTAGGCGTTTAACATGTAAAGTGCGACCCCTACTTACGAAATCCCCACAATACGAAAAGGGCTCTGGAACGGATTAATTTCATAAGTTGGGGGCCGACTGTATCAGTAAAATTCTTTTATTTTTTTGTTATTATGTTTTCCACCGCCATGGTAATAAGCATTTACCGTTCCACTCCGCTGGTAAACCCTGGGCACTTAATACGTCAAGTACGGTGTATGTGTGTGTATATATATATATATATATATATATATATATATATATATATATATATATATGTGTGTGTGTGTGTGTGTGTGTGTGTGTGTGTGTGTGTGTGTGTATATATACATGTATATATATGTATCACTAGTCAAACGCCACACAATAATGGGGGGATTTTTTTCCAAATAGTCTCCAGGACTCAGACACACTGGTTAATATCACATGCTGAAAATATACTTGTTTTATGGAAGCATTTGTCCATAGCTTTTTATCAGGTGGTGGAGCAGATCTCGAAAATTCTTCATCATAGAGTGTTCTGCCAAACCTGGGATGTTTGGATCCCACTCACGTGTTCGCTCACATTTATGGATGTAGAGTGGCTGGTCGCTTTATGTCCCAAGGAGCCCTCATGTCTGTGTTACCATCTGGTTCTCCCTGTCAGTTATACTATTATAGCTAGTTTTGTTGGAATCACCACTTGCACTTAGCACTGTTCTTAGCCATTATGTGACAATGAGCAAGCCTAACAATCTGTCTCTCTCTTTCTCTCTCTCTCTCTGTCTCTCTCTCTCTCTCTCTCTCTCTCTCTCTCTCTCTCTCTCATTCTCTTTCATTTTTTTCTCTGTCTTTATGTTTCTTGTTGAGGTCATGAAGCCAATCTCAGCTGTCCTTGGGCAAAAGGCATGGGAAGGATACCCTGGACAGGTCACCAATCCTTGAAAGAGCTGACAGACATAAACAGCCAATCATGGTCACATTTATGGGTAATTAAGAGTTAACTTAATATACATGTCTTTGAATTGTGTGTGAACAGACATGGGAAGAACCTGAAAATTCCACTAAGGAAAGCTTCAGTCGGTTATGAACCATGCAAGTAACATAAATATCCAATAAAATTCCACTATATTTTGTTTTTTGCAAAAAAAAAAAAACAGTAGATGCACAACTTCATGTTCAGTATCATTCACTAAAAATCATTCATCCATTCTTTTTCTAAGCTACTTAATCCTAATTAAGGTCGCAGGGACACTGGCACCCATTTCAGCCATCTCTGGACAGCTCACCAGGCCATTGCAGAAAGGAAACCCACGCAAGCACACGGAGAACATGCAAACTCCACACAGAAACGGCCAAGCTGGGAATCAAATCCAGAGCCTCTGATGTAAACAAGCTAACCAGTACACCACCGTGTCCCCCCCCCGACTATAGATTAGCAAAGATAACAATGGCAATATGGTATTTACTATTATATAGGGAGAGGCATGTAAAAGAACCATTGCTGACTTTCGTAAAAAGTAGCTGCAAAGCTGTCAGCATGTTTCGATCCCTTGCTAAAGGTTGTGTCAGAAAGGACATCCGACTTAAAAACATAAGCCAAATCAAACATGCAATGATTTGCTGTGGCGACCTTTGACACAGGGGAAAAAACAAAAGCCAGCACACACGTTTGACTGCAGAGACGTTTCGTATCCCGGGACGAAAACTTTTAGAAATGTTTATCGTAACCTGAGGATTTCGTACCCAGGGGGTTTCATAAGTAGGGGAACGACTGTATATGAATTTTTAATCATTGAAAAATATGAAATAGCCCTTAAGCTGTCTTACTTGTCCTGTACATGTACGCAGACATGCAGTCTCTGAAAAAAAAGGAGTATGATTCTTCAGTATGAACACCACATCACCCATAAATACATAAACTGCACTGAATTCAGCTGCCAGTATATCATTCTACCCTTCAAATACTAGCTGACTTCACACACACACACACACACACACACACACACACACACACACACACACACACGTGGACGGGATGTTTTATTTAAAGCGGAATTACAGTACCTGTTTGAAAGATCAGAGGTCCTCACTGTATTTCCGCTTTAAGGTCTCCTTCTGGTTCTGCGTCATCCCTCCTATCCAATTGGAGGCCAGCGGGGCGGGATGTTGAGAACAGCCAATGAGAGAGCAACTCCTGCATTGTGTGAAATTTTGATTGGCGCATTTGAATTTTGAATTTCTTTTAAGAGGGGGTTGTTTTCATATCCCGGGACGAAAACTTAGGAAAATGTTTTTTGTAACCCAGGGATTTTCATAAGTAGGGGACCGACTGTATATGAATTTGAAATCATTGAAAAATATAAAATAGCCATTAAGCTGTCTAACTTGTCCTGTACATGTACACAGACATACAGTCTCTGAAAAAAAAGGAGTATGATTCTTCAGTATGAACACCACATCACCCATAAATACATAAACTGCACTGAATTCAGCTGCCAGTATATCATTCTACCCTTCAAATACTAGCTGACTTCATACACACACACACACACACACACACACACACACACACACACACACGTGGACGGGATTTTTTATTTAAAGCGGAATTACAGTACCTGTTTGAAAGATCAGAGGTCCTCACTGTATTTCCGCTTTAAGGTCTCCTTCTGGTTCTGCGTCATCCCTCCTATCCAATTGGAGGCCAGCGGGGTGGGATGTTGAGAACAGCCAATGAGAGAGCAACTCGTGCATTGTGTGAAATTTTGATTGGCGCATTTGAATTTTGAATTTCTTTTAAGAGGGGGTTGTTTTCATATCCCGGGACGAAAACTTAGGAAAATGTTTTTTGTAACCCGGGCATTTTGTACCTAGGGGGTTTCATAAGTAGGGGACCGACTGTATATGAATTTGAAATCATTGAAAAATATAAAATAGCCCTTAAGCTGTCTAACTTGACCTGTACATGTACGCAGACATACAGTCTCTGAAAAAAAGGAGTATGATTCTTCAGTATGAACACCACATCACCCATAAATACATAAACTGCACTGAATTGAGCTGCCAGTATATCATTCTACCCTTCAAATACTAGCTGACTTCACTGCTCATTCGACCTTGCTTGTCATGAAAGCCTGGTAAAAATGTGGATCAATTCCTTTGGTGCATGCTCAGATGCCCCTAAATACCAGTCAAAACAGTGTGGTCATGACTACAGGTGCTGTTGAATGTTTTCTGTGTTTCTAGTTCCTGCTATGGTCTTTCGTCTATGTGATTTCAGTGATCAATGCCATGGAGGGTGAAATAAAGGGGAGTCGAGACACCTCACTCAGTCTCCCGCTGTCTGAATCGATCATGCTCTGAGGGTAGACTGAACAAAACCTTTCCGTGAACCCTATCAGGGAAACAGCAGAAAGGCAAACATACATCCCCCCTCGGTTAATGAAAAACACAAAGACAAAAGAAGTATTTAACAACCAAGGATTGAGTTGTTATACGGATAACATGCTGCGTGAATTAGATTAAAGGTTGTCTGCATTGTTAGAGAACTGGTGCTGAGACCACCTCGGTGTTTGTTAGTTATTTGGCCTTGCCATCTGTACAAGGTTTTTATTGTGAAGTGACTCCATATTTATATTTTATGGATGCCAAACATATTGGGGTTGTTTGGTCCGGTGGCATAGTGGTTTGGGTGCTACACTCATGATCGGGAGGTTGTGTGTTCGAATCCCAGTTAGACCCCCACTGTGCTAAGACCCTGGGCAAGGTCTCAACCACAAGTGTGCCTCTTTTCACACAGCAGTATAAATGGGTACCAGTAAAAATATACTGGGAAGGGAACCTGCGATGGACTAGCGTCCCATCCAGAAGGAGTTGTACTCCTAGTCGCTTCATACAATGGAAACCGGGGATAACCATTGGCCCGATGAGCCACTACGGCTCCAAAACAAACATATTGGGGTCCATTTATCAATCTGGTTATGAGTCAATTCTGAGACCATAAAGAAGAATGTCTTATCATGGGCTTGACTGAAATACAGAAGCATTCACCCTTTAATTTCGAATTCATAAGATTCTGTGTATGAACAGAGTATCCATTCATTCTTTATCTGTAACCACTTCATCCAAATTAGGGTCACAGGGAGGTTAGCACCTATCCCAGCTGACTCTGGGCGATGGCAGAGTACACCCTGGACAGCTCGCCAGGGCATTGCAGGGCAGAAACACGCTTACAGTTATGCAGCTACTCTGGTAGAAAGTCAGCAATGGTTGAATATGAACCTCCCTATAGACAGTGAGAGTCATGGCCGGCCTTTGATAACCCAGTTAGCTGCACTGGGTGGGACAGGGGGATGGGGACGGGGACGGGAACAACGTGGGTTTCTTGTTCTTTTGCTGTTGTCAATCACTTTTGTCCCATGGTTTTTGATATATACATCTTGATTTTTTATGATGGGTAGGTTAACAACCACAGATGTTCTTAGGTCAGAGCCCATGAGCTGATGAATATAATAATAATAATAAAAAAATCCCTATGATGACCAGCATTTGAAATAAATGATAGATAGATAGATAGATAGATAGATAGATAGATAGATAGATAGATAGATAGATAGATAGATAGATAGATAGATAGATAGATAGATAGAGCCAGTCTGAATGAAATTTGCTTGGTATATTCTGGATCAGAAGCTTTAGTATCAGAATGTTCATTCAGATCTGATCCAGACTGTACAGTGTGCTGATACTGCAGACCCACCAGGGGGTGCTGTGTACTTAAATTTTATTGCTTGGAGGAGGTTTGTGCTCTCTGAAAGTTCTTGTGTCCATATGTGTTATTTCTCTACCACACTTAAGTCTATCTGATCTGCAAAATAACCAATTTGAGCTCATGTAGATCACGTGGCAGCGAAATGAATTGAAATGACCAGAACAATGTGTTTCAGTTTTTGTTAAGATTTCATAAGAATGTCATTCATTCATTCAAGGCAGGGGTGCCCTGGTGGTAAAGGGCACTGGATAGCTGATTCTAAGGTTTGGGGTTCAAGTCCTACTCTCCACAAGGTTGTCACTGTCTCTCCAGTAGAACTAACTGGGTTATCAAAGGTCGGCCATGTCTCTCACTGTCTATGGTGAGAGGTTCATGTAAAAGAACCATTGCTAACTTTCATAAAAGAGTAGGCTGCATAGCCGTCAGATTGTTTCTGCCCTGCAATGGCCTGGCAAGCTGTCCAGGGTGTACTCTGCCCTCGCCCGGAGTCGGCTGGGATGGGCGCTGGAATTGGTGACCCCTGAAAAAAGGGGAAAAGCAAAAAGGAGAAGTCATTCATTCATTCATTCATTCATTCATTCATTCATTCATTTTCTGAACTGCTTGATCCTGATGAGAGGGTCACGGGGAGGCTGACGCCCGTCTCAAAACCTATTCAATTCAGTTGTGATGTATTAGAATAGTAGAATTTATGAATTATGTTTTCACAAAGCAACTTTACATTGTAAAACATATTTGATCAAGAATTTATTCTTATTATTTTAAACATTTCTCTAGAACCCCTATACATTCCTAATGAGCAAGCCTGTGGTGACTTTGACAAGAGAACAAACCTTGATAGGGACCAGAATCAAAAGGGAAACCCATCCTCATTCCCATTTCCAAGATCAAAATCCAGAGACATCTTGGTTCATTTCCATTTTTGTCCAATTATACTTTTGTAATGAACCCAAACAGGCCACAGCTATCTTTGGTTCAGCCAAAAAAAAAAAAAAGGAAGAAAAGATGAGGCATATTTTATTCAAAGCTTTATGTCTGACACATGGATTCAGAAAAAGTTCAGGATAGATTTTAAAGGCATCACTTTAAATGAATTTGTGGAGATTTTGCTTCACAGAGAGCTTCACTTTCAAATCAAAACAGTGGAGCGGATTCGGGTCTGGTTGAGTTCACCACATTAATTTTACCTTAATGTTTTCAGAAAGATGGAATCTGAAATGAAGATGATGATACGTCATGATTTATGTTACTTCCATTGGAGACACTACATGATTTATTTAAACTCACATATTAAAATATATATTTATTAATTAAACCATTATTAAACATTTTTTATTAACACACATAAACACACACACACACAACACTGTCTCTCTCTCTCTATCTTGCTCTCTCTCTATCTCTCTCTCTCTGTGTCTCTCTCTCTCGCTCTCTCACACACGCACACAAAACACTCTCTCTCTCTCTCTCTCTCTCTCGCTCTCTCTCTCTCTTTGAATGGCGCGCTCTGCCGAATGCAGGCTCCGCCCACACGCAGTGCGCAGCCGACAGAGCTTTTGAGACGAGGTGTTGTATTTAAAGCGGAATTACCTGTTTGAAAGATCTGAGGTCTGGATTCAATATTAACTTGCTTCCTTGTGAGACCAGGGGGCATTCTGTGCACGGAACATTTGTGGCGCTGCCCACTTCCGTTAACAAAAATGCTTCGTGGCCGAATGCGGTCCTCAAATAAGCTGCAATGAGTACAGTACTCAAAACTCTCAAAACTCATGAAACTCACGAACCAACAGTACATCTCTCCTTTACGCGTGTGACAAACACTCTTATGAGTACAGTACTGTGGAGATTCAACTCCATCCTGGCCAATGGGAGGCCAGCGGGGCAGTTGGGAGACAGCCAATGAGAGAGCAACTCGCGCATTGTTTGAATTTTTGAATGGCGCGTTTTAATTTTTGAATGGGGACTCAATTCGCGCGTTTCGTAAGAAGAGGTTGTTTCATATACAGAGGGCGAAAATGTGGTGAAAATGTTTTTCGGAACCTGGATTTTTCGTATTCACAGGTTTTCGTAAGTAGAGGGCCGACTATACTAGATTTAAGGCTGGGTATACCCTGGACAGGATTTCACACCCCCCCCCCCCATCACTCACACTGTACTGATTTCTCTTTGGAAAGTGTGAGGAAACCAGAGGAAGAACACAGAACATACACTGGATCAAACTGTCGAGTCGAGACACACCAATACTGCTGTAGTGTCATGTATGCATAACTCAATCACAGCCTTGGAAGGAAAAGAAAAGCTACTACATTACAGCTTTCCTTTTACTTGTAGTTTCCTTGCTTTACCTTTTCTATATTAAAAATAATAATAAATAAATAAAAAAAATAATAATAATAATAAACTTACAAACAAAACAAGATGGAGAATTACACTTGAGGATGGCAGCCCAGGACATTTATACCCTTTTTTTGCATGTGTTCGTTTGCAATTTCCTTTACTGACATCTAAGCAAAATAGGCAAAGTCCGTTAGGCTTTTTGCACCTGAGCCACAGTGACTCGTCGGACCGGTGCTCGTCCCCGGTTTCCGTTGCATGAAGCAACTAGAAGTTCATCTCCTACTGGATGGGATGCAATTCCATCGCAGGTTACCTTCCCAGTATATTTTTACTGGTTCCCATTTATACTGCTGGGTGAACAGAGGCACACTTGTGGTTGAGACCTTGCCCAGGGGTCTCAGCACAGTGGGGGTCTAACTGGGATTTGAACACACAACCTCCCGATCATGAGCGCAGCACCCCTATGCCACTGGTCTCCGTCTCGGCACCATGACAACATTAAACAGATTGCTTTGCAGTTTAGAATAATTTTAGTGTAGCAAAATTGGAACGTTAATTAATTTGTTCATCTATTCATTCATTTGCTGATCTCCATCTTATGAGGGAGGCTGAAGGAGAAGGTGGGGTACACCTTGAAAAGTTCAGTCACACACACATACACACACACACACACACACACACTTACAACCACACTCACACCTATGGCCAATTTTAAACTGCCAATTGGCCTAATGTTTTTGGGGGTTTTTTTGTTTTTTTTTTCTTTCTATGTACCTCCATTACAGGGCAGTGGTGGCTTAGTGGCTAAGTTAATGGGTTACTGATGTAAAGGTCAGCGGTTCAATCCCCACTCTCACCACTGTTGGGCACTTGAGTCAGGCCCTTGACCCTCAATTGCTCAGTTGTATAAAAATGATAATTGTAAATTGGTGTCTGCCAAATGCTGTACATGTTTCCTTCTATAGTCCAAAAATATCCATGTCAGGCAGGGGTGTCAAACTCGTGAGGCCATGTGGCTGCAGCGTTCTGTTTCAACCAAGCAGCAACACACCTGACGTTGCTCGTGTGCCCTGTACAGAGACTGACCAATCAACTGCCTGAAGACACAGATCAGTTGTTTAAATGAGCAAAGTCAGGTGTGCTGCTGCTTGGTTGAAACAAAACCCTGCAGCCACACAACCCTTTGTGGCATGAGTTTGAAACCTGTGATGTAATGCCTGATGGCTATTCTGGTGCGCTTAGGTATGAGGTTGAGTGTGAATGGGTCTGTGTTAGCCCTGCGACAGATTAGTGAGCTATTCAGAGTGTACCCCACCTACACCCAGGGTCAGTTGAGACAGGCCTCTCAGAGACCCTAGTAAACAATAAAGCAGCTTGGCCTTTGAATGAATGAATACTTTTCCTTTATTGTGACATATAGAGTGTCCCTATAGATGAAATAAGGAGGAAACATACAAAATAAATGTGTTTATTTATACAATTTCTTTTCACATTTCTATGACTAAAATTATTTGATTGAATTCATTCTAGTTTACATACATTACAGTTTGTACTACAAAAAAAAAACAAAAAAAAAAAACAAAAAACACCATTGAGAAGAGGAAAATAAGAAATAACATAAAACAGTACTGCCCAGCACCCATGTGCACAATGTTATCTTAATAAATGACAATACTTTGAACGTCGACCATATTTTAAAATATTGTTATGCTAATTTGAATACAGGGATTCCTCACTTTCCGCGATTAACGGGGACTGAGACCCCCCACCCCCCACCCCACCCACGGCGCGACTGCCGATTTCCGCAAAGTAGGATCGACCCTCCCCTGACTGATGTATATAATATCAATAAATACATATTCAATGCTGGGGCAGTGGTGGTCTAGTGGTATAGGGCGCAGGATCGCTGATCCAAAGGTTGGGGGTTCGAGTACCACTCTCCACAAGGTTGTCACTGTCCCCCCCCCCAGTGTGGTCAACTGGGTTATCAAAGGCGGGCCATGTCTGTCACTGTCTATGGTGAGAGGCATGTAAAAGAACCATTGCTGACTTTCATAAAGAGTAGCTGCAAAGTCGTCAGCGTGTTTCTGTCCCTTGCTAAAAAGGGTTGTGACAGGAAGGGCATCCGACGTAAAAAACTTCTCCGAAATCAAACGTGCGAATCAGATGATTCTCTGTGGCGACTCCCGAGTAAAAGGGAAAAGGCCGAAAGGAAGACAGACAAATACATATTTAATGCTGCCGATGCTTATAATAACAATTAAACATTCAAAAATAATGCAAAGATGTAAATAAAATATAAATACACACACAGATGCGCACCTCACATAACAATGTAAATAGTTTTGTTGGGGGGTTTTGGGTTGTTTTTTTGTTTGTGTCTGTTTGGGGTTTTTTACATAATTGGTCTTGTTTTGCAGCATTTTTAAACTTTTTCCACACACACACACACACACACACACACACACACACACACACACACACACACACACACACATTAGTATATACATAAAATGTAAATCAAATAAATATTGCATGAGCAGGAATGCTCACAGCTGTGCTGATATCAGTATAGCTATATGGTTGGGTGTGTGCTGTTGCTTTCATACAATAATTCCAACAACAAAAATGATTTTGAGTATGTGATGTTTTGCACAAATTGTGGACAAATGTATTACCAGCAGAACATAAATGTGAGTGAAAAATACCTGCTGATTTACTGCTGGTAAAGTTGGCATCTCTTCTTTCTTTTCATCTGGCAAGTCGTTGTGGGCTTGTTTCATGATGTGAAGAAAGAAAAGTGGAGTGAAACACACAGTGAAACTTTCTTCAAGAATTAAAGGTTCTTACTTTCTGACACAACATACAATTAGTCTTCTTTTTCTTGAAATACTTCAAAACCAAAATCCATCCATCCACTGTCTGTACTTTTTATGGTGGTCGCAGAAAGTGGAGCCAGTTTCATCTGACGTTTGGTGAGAGGTGATTTTACACCATAAACACGTCAACAAACTATCACAGGGCTAACATGGAGATAAACAACAAGTTACACTACCATTCACGCCAACTGGAAATACAGTATAGAGGACCCCCTCGTTGAATATGCATGTCTTTTGACTGTAGGAGGAAATTTTAACACCTGGAGGAAACCCACACTGGCACAGGGAGAACATGCAAACTCCAACTCCACATAAAGAAAGGCTGCAAGGATTGAATCCGGAATTTTTTTAAAACAATAATATAACTATTACTACTACTAACAATAATACAGTAATAATAATAATAATAATAATTAAAAAAATAAATAAATAAATAAAAGCAGGGTAGTGGTGGCCTGGTGGTAAAGGTACTGGATCACTGATCATAAGGTTTGGGGGTTCAAGCCCCACTCTCCACATGTCACATGTCACACCCCAGTGCAGCGAACCTGGTTATCAAAGGCGGGCCATGTCTGTCACTGTCTATGGTGAGAGGTTCATGTAAAAGAACCATTGCTGACTTCCGACAAGAGTAGCTGCAAAGCCATCAGCATGTTTCCGCCCTGCGATGGCCTGGCGAGCTGTCCAGGGTGTACTCTGCCCTCGTCCAAAGTCAGCTGGGATGGGCACCAGCCTCCTTGCAA
>CM045732.1:63465995-63475995 GCA_024760905.1 Plotosus lineatus
TTATTGTTATTATAAGCATTTGTAGCATTGAATATGTATTTATTGATATTATATACACATATACATGTACGTATACGTCGGTCAGGGGAATCGATCCTACTTCACTGAAATTGGCGGTCGCGGGGAGGAGGGGGGGTCTTGGCCCCCATTAACTGCAGAAAGTCAGGGATCTCTGTATATCTTTTCAAACTTGTATTTATGACAGTGTTTCTCAAAAAATGGGTATGATGCCGGGGGAGCGCATATGACTCTGGGGAACATGCTTTTCTGGAATAGTGTATGAGAATTAAGTGTAATTGCACCTCCACTCCAGTAGTTGGCAGTGCTCTCATTGTTGCGCTATGGTGTAGCGGTTTTTGGCTGAGCAAATGGTATGAAGTGCAGTGGAAAAATTTCTGACAGGAATGAAGAGAAAGGTGGAGAGAGACCGAGAAATTAAGACATAAGTAAGTTGAATGAGTTTAAATAAGGATGCATTTTTTTTTTATTTCAGGCACATTGGTGCACTTTAAATCTTTTCTGTTACAGTTTAAAAAACAGTGTTAATGAAGATGTTAGTTGAACTATATTTCTTTCTTTTTAGTTTTTAATGTTAATAAAGATAAAATGCAATGCAGAGGTGTACTAATAACAATTTTATAGACAAATAATGCTATTTATAGTCGCTCGCTTGAGGGTGTTTTTTCTTCCTAGAGGGGGCGCCACAGAAAATAATTGAGAAGCACTGATTTGTGCACATGTTTGGGTTGTGCCATTCTGTTCAAATGAAGAGAAATCTTACAAATCAGACAAATCTGTGCTCTCATCTTTGTGACAATAGATTTAAAGAGCGATATATCAATGAAAAATTCAGATGTTCACATATTTTTCCCTGTGCAGTGTGAGTGCAATTTTACTTTAGAGATTTCTCTGTCATTTACTTATATTCTATAAAGAAAAAAATGTGATGTCCTAGAAAATCAGGGTCACTCATTTGGATTGTTTCTAACAATTTTTTTTTTTTTTTTTTTTTTTACCAACAGCCTTTTCTCAGCATATCTACCAATTCGATTTTCCACTGAGCTTTGAATTAGACATGACCTAACTTAGTCATATGTAAAATATTTGCGTTCCTACAATGAAAAAGCCTTCAGGCAAGGTAACATTAAGGTAAAATATCTTGAATATAGTCAAAATGATCTAGCATTTTCCATTAGAATATTGCAAGACATATAATCTGAGATTATTCAACCTATATGTAGATTGGAACCACCGTATTCCTGTCAAGGGAATTGATCTGTCCATGAAGCGAGACAATTTCACTGTTTTTTATTAATTTTCTCCTGAAATCCAATGTGATTTTTTTTTTCTTTTTGTATTTTTAACTAATAATTTTGGCTACATAATGTTGAAGAAGTCATATGAGTCATTTAACCCTCAAGCGACCATGCTATTTCGGTAAAGAATATGACTGAGTGGGATCATTTGTGAGCCCATTGACTTTATATAGGAATATTTCTATATAAATGATTGCTTTAGGGTTCTTCATATTTATTTCACTCTCTAATATATTTGTCCATCATCTTACGTAATAAGGTACGGAATTTGATATTACATTGATATTTTTTCAAAAAAGCAGCAAAAACACACAATGCACACAATGATAGATCAATACGTATTACATTTATTTAGACGACCCGTGCCTGTTACATCTTGTAATATGCACGTTACCTTTTATTTCTTTGATTTTATTTATTTGCATAAAAAATGAAAACAAACTAAAAAAAGTAAAGTTACTTTGTATAAAATATTTACAGTAGTACCTCACCTTACGATAGTCCCAGCAAACGAAAAATCCAGGTTACGAAAAACATTTTCCAAATTTTTTTTGTCTCTGTATACGAAACAAGTTCTCCTTACAAAACCAAACGCCAAAGCCAAACGTGCTATTCAAACATTCAAACAATGCACAAGCTGCTTTTCCATTGACTATCTTCCAACATCCCGCCTCGCTGGCCTCCCATTGGCTAGGAGGGATGACGCAGCTCCCTCCTATTGGCTATCTCACAAAATCCCGTCCCACTGGCCTCCCATTGGCTAGGAGGGATGACTCAGCTCCCTCCCATTGGCTATTATGGAGCTGCATCTCCCATAATGCTTTTCATGTAAAGGACAGAGTTACTGTTTTCTGTTTTATGTTTTTTCCCATAAACATTTGTAAGATTATAACTCTGCTAAGAAGACATGGTCAACACAGGCGTGCGTGCGCACACACACACACACACACACACACACACACACACGCACACACACACACACACACACACACACACACACACACACACACACACACACAGAGAGAGAGCGAGAGAGAGAGAGAAGCGTGTGATTTCCAGTGCGAGTGAAAAGAGGAAGGAGGCTTGTGATATCGCAAAGGAATATGGTCGAACCCGTCTACTATCGGTACGATATTGAAGCAAAAGGAGGTCTTAAAAGGTACGCTTTTATAATTTTTAAAAGGTTTAGGGGGTAGTATTGGGGGCCTTGGAACGAATCACGTGTTTTACATGTAAAATGTGGTTCAATTTACGAAAAATCCAGGTGAAGAAAAAAGCTCTGGAACGGCTTAATTTCGTAAGGTGAGGTACCACTGTATTACAATGTGGCAGGATAATTTAGATATGGTAATAGAAATAATAATTATATGGCTGAACTGTCTGAAATATGTAACTGTCAGAATGAAGCACCATCAATACCATCTGAAGAAGTTTCTTCTTCTTTTCCTTTCGGCTGTTCCCTTCAGGGGTCGCCACAGCGAATCATCTGCCTTCATCTCACCCTACCCTGCATCTTCTTCTCTTACACCAACTACCTTCATGTCCTCCTTCACCACATCTATAAATCTTCTGTTTGATCTTCCTCTAGGTCTTCTGCCTGGTAGTTCCAACCTCACCATCCTACGACCAATATACTCACTATCCCTCCTCTGTACATGTCCAAACCATCTCAGTCTAGCAATAATGTTGCGAATAATAATGACGCTATAATGTCAAAAATCTCATAGATCTTCCTGGGGTCATAAGTGACCCCCGCACAAGCTTGGATTATACTTGCCGCACGGATTGGCCGATCCTTACAAAATTCTATGAAGAAATGCAAGAGAAATAGATTGAGAAATTCTTGGTAGGAAACATTTTTCCGATTAAAATTAGAAAAATGGCACCCGAGTATATATGCCCGGGGTCATGTATGACCTCACTTGGTTGCCTGAAGGTTAATAATGTTCTGTGAAACTAACCTGAATGGCATTTGGTACTGATGGAGGTAATGGCAGGTTCTGGAAGCTTTCCGATCATGATGCAGTGGTTACAATAAAACAGATTGATGGATCATATATTGAGGAAAAAACTTAGATTTCTTAGGGTTCCTCAGTTGTCTTGAATTCAACTCTTAATCAGAATAATCTGGCATTTTATTGATGTATAAGGTTTAATAAAAAAAAAAAAAAAGTGTATATAGTGAAACAAAAGTTTACTTTTGGGCAACAGTAATGGAATTTCTGGCCATAAATCTCGACAAACACACCATCAGATACACGCCTGAAGAACTGATAGCCTAATTTGTGTACGGGGCATTAAAGAGCTGCCATGGCTTGTACAACATGTTCCATAACACATTTTAAACTGTAGTAAAATACCAGGTTCAGTGGTGGGCTGGTGGTAAAGGTGCTGGATTACTGATCCCAAGGTCAAGCCCCACTGTCTCCAGGTCGTCACTGCTGTCCTCCCAGTGCGGCTAACTGGGTTATTAAAGGCCGGCCATGTCTCTCATTTTCTGTGGTGAGAGCTTCATGTAAAACAACCATTGCTGACTTTCGACAAAAGTAGCTGGATAGCCATCAGAGTGTTTCTGCCCTGCGATGACCTGGCGAGCCATCCAGGGTTTACTCTGTCTTCGCCCAGGGTCATCTGAGATGGGCACCAGCCTTCCCATGACCCTAATTAGGATTAAGCAGATGTATGGATGTTAAAATACCAAGATCCAAATTTAAAACCCTTCGCATTTCCAATAGAATCACCCACAAACCAAAAACCTCCTCCAAGCACAGCAATCCACCATAAATGTCAAAAATCACAATGTTAATAAATACAGAATTTGAGCCAGGCCATTTCCAAAATTTAATTCTTAAGTCTTACTGGTTCAAAGCCCTGCCTCTGGAAGAAATGACAAGACAGCACACTCATAACTTTTTAGGTAATTCTACTAACAAACAGAAAACTGAGTGTACACCATAAACTTCTTGTTTTTAAGCAATGAATTCGATGAAACCACAGCTTGTCAAGTGAAATTAAGTCTTGCATGCTTAAATAGTAGATACAAATCATCGATTTTCATTTCTTCCTTATTCAATATCAGCAGTGGGAAGCTTCACAATGGGGAGACTGTACATTTCGTTACATCTGTTTTCTCTCTGATTAGGAACTTCACTGAAGTGCTCAAAGTTAATGAACCTTCAGTAAATCTTTCCCTGTTGCCATGCCAAGGTCAGAGAGACTAGCAAATACAATCAGTATGAACTTGAGAACATCATGTGACAGTTAAAGCAGTGCTCATGTTGAGGGGGAAATTGCACAACACAATATCTTTGCATGTATTATATTTACAAAGACTCTTTCCATGCATTCGCTACAGCATCAATCAACCACCAAAGTTTCAGTTTACATTTCCTCTACAAACATTATATATATATATATATATATATATATATATATATATATATATATATATATATATATATATATATATATATAGAGGATTTTCTGAGTAGATCCATCCGTAGGAGAGTGCTCAATACTTCTTTCTTCTATAATCTGCTGAAGAGAGAGGATGGTTTCACCTCCTCTCGAAACAGATCTGTAGTGATAAATGGAGTTTCAATAGAAAGTTTTTGTTCTGTCCTTTTATTTTTATTTTATATATATATATATATATATATATATATATATATATATATATATATATATATATATATATATATATATATATATACATACACTGTATATATCATTTCCCCCCCCCTTTCGGCTGTTCCCTTCAGGGGTTGCCACAGCGAATCATCTGCCTCCATCTCACCCTGTCCTCTGCATCTTCTTCTCCTATACCAACTACCTTCATGTCCTCTTTCACCACATCCATAAATCTCCTCTTTGGTCTTCCTCTAGGCCTTCTACCTGGTAGTTCCAACCTCAGCATCCTACTACCAATATATTCACTATCTCTCCTCTGTACATGTCCAAACCATCTCAATCTAGACTTTCTGACTTTGTCTCCAAAATCTCTTTCATGTGCTGTTCCTCCGATATCCTCATTCCTGATCCTATCCATCCTTGTTACTCCCAAAGAGAACCTCAACATTTTCATCTCTTCTACACACACACACACACACACACACACACACACACACACACACACACACACACACACACACACACACACACACATATGTGTGTGTATATATATATATATATATATATATATATATATATATATATGTGTGTGTGTGTGTGTATGTCATATTCTGTAACCGCCTAATCCTAATTAGGTTCATGGGGAGGCTGGTGCTGATCCCAGTCATCTCTGAGCAAGGGCAGGGTACCAGAGTTCACCCTGGACAGCTCGCCAGGCCATCGCAGGACATAAACAAGCTGACGGCTATGTAGCTACTCTTGTCGAAAGTCAGCAATGGTTCTTTTACATGAACCTCTCACCATAGAATGTGAGAGACATAGCCAGCCTTTGACAACCCAGTTAGCTGCACTGGGGGGGTGGGGGGTGACAGCCCGTTGAGAGTGGGGCTTGAACCCCCAACCTTAGGATCAGTGATCCAGCACCTTCACACACACACACACACACACACACACACACACACACACACACACACACACACACACACACACACACACACACTTTTTATATAGTGTGTCTGTGTGTGTGTATTGCCTTTTATGAACAATTTGGGGAAGTTCAAAAGCTCTGGTTGAAATGACCTATGACGTGTGTATAAGGAGACGTCCCACGAGCGAGGCGACTCTTGAACCTTTGCTCTGTTTTCATGCACAAGGTCATGCATGATGATTTACTGATGATGAGAATGTTGAGGATGATCATTGGAATTCCTGACAATGGCAGTGAGGAACTGGAGCAATGACACCTCAGGGACATCAAATGGAGCACAGATGGACTGCGCCTGCAGCCACACTCTGAATTAGACGCCTCTTTTGGGATAAAGGAAAATAATTCTCTCATTCTCACAGTGATATATTTGAATCTGACTATTAGCATGTAATTTCTGCACAGCGACCCAGACAGATGAACCACATTCTACTTGTACTTAAGACTGAGGTGAAGCCTCTTTTTTATTTTTTATACAATCGTTCCTGGAGACACTGTTAGATTCATTGAGGAAGAGAAGCAGACTGTGACTTCAGGCTTCTCATTTTACACCACTGTCAATCATCCAATGGGATGAGAGATGATGACTTTCACATTTATTATAAGATGCTTGAATAATACATGCATTATATAACTGTTCTCTTTTAAGTAGACGGCTTCAAAATGTTCTGGTCAATATATGCAAACCGTATTCATGTATTCAATTTCTAAATGCATTTTACTTTGTTTATTTTGTGAATGGTCGTGTCAATCCCAAGTGTTTATATTCAGAATCCTGTGCCCTACATTACAGCCTGTGCTGGTATCGGGTAGTTTTAATCACAAATTCAATTAAAAGAGTCATTTTCAACAGGCAAGAAATTTTTGGGTTTCAATCCCAAGCTTGGAGAAAACATTTCCATGCAGCATTTGCATTTTCTCTTCATGCTTGTGTGGGTTTCCTCCTGGGACTCTGGTTTCATCCCCACAGTCCAAAAAATTCCTCAATAGGTCAATTACGCCGTTTCAGCTGATGCTGCCCCCCCCTCTCTGTGTGTTTGTGAGTGTGTGTGTGTGTGTGTGTGTGTGTGTGTGTGTGTGTGTGTGTGTGTGTGTGTGTAGTTGTACTTGCTGCATATTGAGGACTGGAGGGTTCTTAAACCAAGAAGCAGGATATTTTTGGGAAGGAATGACATTTGGCTAGTCCTTACATCTTCCATGGGGAGCTTGAGAGTTAGGATTTGGTTTTAGGGTTCAGAATAAAATAAGTTTTCTGTTTGGGTTCAGCATTTATTTGCGAAGGTGAACGTTTGGGGCACCAGCCTCTCGGTGACCCAAATTAGGATTAAACGAACGAATGAACAAATGAAGGTTATGGTTTGGGTAAATGTGTGTGTGTGTGTGTGTGTGTGTGTGTGTGTGTGTGTGGGTAGTGGTTAGGGTGCTGCGCTCATTTTCGGGGGGTTGTATGTTCCAATCCCAGTTAAACCTCCACTGTGCTAAGACCCCTGGGCAAGGTCTAAACCACAAGTGTGCCTCTGTTCACCCAGCAGTATAAATGGGTACCAGTAAAAATATACTGGGAAGGTAACCTGCGATGGAATAGCGTCCCCTCCAGGACGAGTTATACTCTGATTTGCTTCATGTTACGGAAACCGGGGATAAGCACCGGCCTGATGAGCCGCTAGGCCTCGGGTGTAAAAAGCCCAACAGACTTTACCTTTTACCCCTGCTGAGCTGTTCAGGGTGTGCTGAACATTCAATATGGCTATAGCCTTCCCACCACTCGAGCAGAATTAAGTGTTCAGGCAAATGAATGAATTATTGATTAAAATATTGTTTTGTTATGTATTCTGGGTATTATGTTGATTATTCAATGTGTCATTTGCCGGTGATAAACTTTGCACTTAATGAATTATTAACTTTTTACAATAGATAAGAGATTTCCTTTCGGCTTTTTCCCTTTATCAGGGGTCGCCACAGCGAATAATTCGCATGTTTGATTTGGCGTAGGTTTTTTGACATTGGATGCCCTTCCTGACACATTGGCAGAAACACGCTGACAGCTTTGCAGCGACTCTTTATGAAAGTCAGCAATGGTTCTTTTACATGAACCTCACACCATAGACAGTGAGAAACATGGCCCGCCTTTGATAACCCAGTTAGCTGCACTGGTGTGTGTGTGTGTGTGTGTGTGTGGGGGGGGGGGTGTTGGGCTGGGCAGGGGACAACCTTCCGGAGAGTGGGACTCGAACCCCCAACCTTAGGATCAGTGATCCAGTGCCCTATACCACTAGGCCACCACTGCCCCCTAACTTTTTTACAATAATGATTTAATTAATGATTTTATTTTTAATAAACTCTACTTATGCAGTTTGTCTTATATGTCTATAAGACACTGTTTATGTTCAACATCTGTCTGACTGCCAGTGTTCAGTGTGTGTCAATCAAAAGCACTTTGTGTAATCTTGCACAAAAATGTCTTCGCTTTGAAATCTGTTCGCTCCGTTTTTATTTATTTATTTATTTATTTTTAAATCTCTGGAGATTTTCCTTGCCAGTTGCCTCCAGTGTGTTCATAAGGTATCTAGATCTAAACCTGGATTTTTGTGAAGCCATAATATGACAGTGTAACTCTCACTAAAGCTTTATATAAATAAAACCGAACTGAATTCTGCTGCTGTACATCCTCTTAAACTCCTCTTATATTTCTTACTCTCATAACGACATATTTTTCCTATTAACGTGACACTAGTTCCTGAATAGTTCAAAAAAGAAAGAAGTTATTGAATATATTATTGAGGATGAATAAAGCTTGGAATTGACTTAGGCTCTAAAACAGCCAAGGTTTCCTGTATCGGCTGACTTTTTTTTTTTTTTTTTTTTTTTTTTTTACGCCTGAGACACCGAGCCAGGCTATTCAGACCACACAGGCTTATTGTAATCGATTTAAACATTTTCCCCACAGTCAGAACAATGTGGGCTGCCTTTCTAGAAATGCTTTATTAGTTAATTACATCCAGCTGGCTGAGGATCCTTACGGAGTTACTCTGACACTGGGGTAGCCGAGTTTTCACAAAGTGAAGCTCTCAGTTTTGTGATATATGAATTAAGGTGATGGCTGAAGGAAATTTGCTTACCGCAGCTGTTTTCGCAGGATTTAGCTGTGATCTGTCATGCTGGAAATATTAAACAAATACATACATTCTTCATATGTGACACATGGGAACCTGTATGGTTGATTAATATTTGTACTCATTCATATCAGAGGCACAAACTGTATATTCGCAAAAGCAATTTTGAGTTGGTACTCGGAAGATGATTTTCCATATCGATAACAATACATGAACCTCACAGCGTAGACAGTGAGAGACATGGCTGGCCTTTGAAAACCCAGTTAGCTGCACTGGGGGAGACAGTGACAACCTGTTGAAGGTGGGGCTTGAACCCCCAACCTTAGGATCAGTGATCCAGCACCTTTACCACCAGGCCACCACTGCCCGTATATACTTGTAGATAGAATATCTAATGCAATTCAAGCTATATAAATTCTGGGTGCGACAAAATGAATTATTTTAAAGTTTTATTAAAATCTGTGCGGGGCAATGATGGTCTGGTGGAACCCTCGCCTGGAGTCGGCTGGGATGGGCACCAGCCTCCCCAGACCCTAATTAGGATTAAGCGGTTACAGAAAAGGAATAATAACAATACAGTCCTTGAGAAAGTGCTTCATCAAATAAGCCAACTTGCCTTTGTGTGTGCGCGCAACAAAAATGTGCTCATTAGTCGTCCAAAATTCACCCTAAGTGTCTCGGTGTTGGTGTGAATGGCTGTGTGTGTGTTGGCCCTGCGATGGCCAAGAGTCAAATCGCCCAGAGTCAGTTGAGAATAGGCTTCATGCGACCTTGGCAGGAATAAGTGTTTTGGCAAATGGATGAATGAATGAATGACTTGATTGATGAATGGTCGACTAAACGGATGAATGGATGAATAAATTGATGAATTAATGAATACATGAATGGATGGGTGGATGGGTGGATGAACGAATGAATGAATGCATGAATGATTTCATGAATGGATTGATGAATGA
>CM045732.1:63480995-63485995 GCA_024760905.1 Plotosus lineatus
ACCAGACACAGAATCAAACTCCTCCCATGGCCATCTCGGTCCCCAGACCTCAACTTTCTTAAAAACTCATGAAGTGAGTTGATGAGGAGAGGACCCAGGTCGCCGGATGATTTAGAGAGATTGTGCAGAAAGGAAATGGTCCAAGATCCCTCTTTCTGTATTCTCCCATCTTGTGAAACATTATAGAATTATAGAAGAAGATTACATGCTGTTTTGTTGGCAAAAGAGGGTTGGACAAAGTATTAACATCAGGGATGATAATAATTGTGTCACACATGATTTGATGGAAAAAAATTACTTCGTAATGTGAGATTTTTCCCCCCACTGAATAAATGTACTTGAATTAAATTTGGCTTTTCCTTTTATTTTCATCAGGTGCCCTTCCTGTCACAACCCTTTTAGCAAGGGACAGAAACACGCTGACGACTTTGCAGCTACTCTTTACGAAAGTCAGCAATGGTTCTTTTACATGGACCTCTCATCATAGACAGTGAGAGACATGGCCCGCCTTTGATAACCCAGTTAGTTGCACTCTGGGGGGGGAGGGCAGTGACAACCTTGTGGAGAGTGGGACTCAAACCCCCAACCTTTGGATCAGCGGTCCAGCGCCCTATACCACTAGACCACTACTGCCCTCTACAGTAGACAAAAACTAAATGATAAAAATCACGGATCAGTTTTTTTTTTTTTTTTTTTTTTTTTTTTTGGCTTCCATATGGTGGTCTAGTGGTATAGGGCGCTGGATCGCTGATCCTAAGGTTGGAGGTTCGAGTCCCACTCTCCACAAGGATGTCACTGTCCCTTCCCAGTGCAGCTAACTTGGGTTAACAAAGACGAGCCATGTCTGTCACTGTCTATGGTGAGAGGTTCATGTAAAAGAACCATTGCTGACTTTCGTAAAGAGCAGCTGCAATGCCGTCAGCGTGTTTCTGTCCCTTGCTAAAGGGTTGTGTCAGGAAGGGCATCTGACGTAAAAACCTATGCCAAATCAAACGTGTGAATCATTCGCTGTGGTGACCCCCTGAAAAAGGGAAAAAGCCGAAAGGAAAATCATAGCCGAATCGTGTCGTCCCCTTGGGTTTCCATCTCAGGACTATTGAGCGACATCACCTTGCCTGGGGTGAATAGTTCATAATTATATTGGTTTTCACTTTTTTTTTTTTTTTTTTTTTTTAAATCAACAAATACTCGTAGTTATGCAGTAGGGAAATTGATTTACCCAGCTTTTTTTTCCCTTAAAAGATCGCTTGGTAACATTCAAGATGCATGAAATCAGATTTTCCAAGGGCACTTTAACATTGAACATCAATATTGCAACAAAATATTGCTGTGGCGACCGCTGAAGAGAACAGCCGAAAGGAAAAGAAGAAGATCAATATTGCAACAATCTCAGCATTTCTACGTGCTTCTGCTCTCTGACCCAGTTCCTATTGTGCTCCTTCATGTTAAGGTGATGGATCTCCCAACCTGCTGATGTTTATCCACAGAAAGACATTTCATAATATTGATGATTTGGTTGATTTTTATGTCCAATGTACAACTCTTCCAATTTGAAATGTTTGCTGCAAATTTATTAATTCGTCAAATAATTTTCTGCATTACTTAATTCGAATTAGGGTCGCTGGGAGGCTGGTGCCCATCTCAGCTGGCTCTGAGTGAGGGCAGAATACACCTTGGACAGTTCGCCAGGCCATCGCAGGGCAGAAACATGCCGATGGCTATGCAGCTACTCTTGACACAAATCGGCAATCTTTCATTTACATGTGTCTCACTCAGACAGTGCCACCGTTGACAGTGGGGCTTGAACCCCCAACCTTGGGATTGGTAGTGGGAGTTTGTAAGGAAATTTCTAATTTCTAAGGGCAGTGGTGGCACCTTACCACCAGGCCACCACTTCCCTTAGAAATTTCTTTTTTATTATTATTATTATCTTTAATTTCCTAGTGGTCATTTGGTGAAATAATGTGTGATGACATCACTATTATTATCAATAATACAGCAGTTATGGTAGTTGGCCAGCCATATATATATACGTTAGTAATACAGTAGGCCCTTGATCATTCGCGGTTCAGCGCTCACGCCCCCAAATACTCACAGAATGGCAACAAACCCGGAAGTAACTGGCACATGATTCAAATTTAGCCAATGGCTGAGAACTTTTGTTTCTCCCTCCTGCTGATTCGTTGCAGATAACGAGTACAATTTTTTTTTGTCCTTCGCGCAAAAGTTATCAACTTGATTACTTGAATTGCGAAGTATTTTTTTTTATTGTGTTTTTAATGATTATTTAAGCGCTATGATGCCACTCAAACGCCCTGCATCTTCTGGTAAGGAGCCTAAGCGCTTTATTCATGAAGAAATATTATCACTGTACAAAATTAAAAAGTTTTTACTTAATCATTATTATATTTTATTGCATTACTGCTGTATTATTGAGTAAGACTGTCTATAGAATGTGTTTAAGAATCATATTGTAGCGCATGTAATATCATACATAGGGTTTTGAAACCGCGTCAATAACTCGCGGATTTTCTTGATCCGCAGGAAGGGCCGGAACGGAACCATCGTGAAAATGGGGGCCGAAAAAAAAAATATATATATTATAAGAATAATTATAATAATAATCAGAAGATATATATATATATATATATATATATATATATATATATATATATATATATATATATATATATATATATATATATATATATATATATATTAACGAATTTTTAAAAAATGTTTCTATTATAGCTGCAGTAATTAGCACAGGTGCTGATCTTGGTTGACATGTACTCGGAAGGAATTTCCAGGTTCTCCAGAGAAAACTGAAAGAACAAAATAATCCTAGAAAACCATGTAAGTGAAACAAAAAGGCTTAAGGAGTTTGGAATCCATGGCTTCATGTCCGGCAACAATGACATCTTTTATGTTTTAAGAGAAATAAAGTTATAGTTTCTTACAGTTTTGGACTAAAAAAATCCATACTTTTTTTTTTTTTTTTTGTAATTCATAGCGTCCTGGAAAAAAAAAAACAACCCTCCCACTATTTCCTGCCCTCTAAAATTGCACATGTGCAAGTCTTTCAGTCTTTTCTCTCGACTGTGGGATTGATGAGTGTGTTTATGTCAGATAGACGAGCACAAAGATGAGCTTTGACAGCGTGGGAATAATCCCTGGATGAGCTACTGTCACACTTTTCAGCTCACTAATCTAACTTCCTTCCAATTCCAAAAAAAAAAAAATATATATATATATTTATTTTTTTGTTTATTTTTTTTTGTAGAATGTGTATTTGACAGAACATTACATTTATCTGAAGTCAGAACTTATAAAAATAAGTCATATTCAGTTCATTTTCTGTACCCGCTTCATCCTAATTAGGGTCGCGGGGAGGCTGGTGCCCATCCCAGCCAACTCAGGGCGAGGGCCGAGTACACCCTGGACAGCTCGCCAGGCCATCACAAGGCGGAAACACGCTGACGGCTTTGCAGCCTACTCTTGTCGAAAGTCAGCAATGGTTCTTTTACATGCCTCACACCATAGACAGTGAGAGACATGGCTGGCCTTTGATAACCCAGTTAGCTGCACTGGGGGGGGGGGCAGTGACAACCTTGTGGAGAGTGGGACTCGAACCCCCAACCTTTGGATCAGCGATCCGGCGCCTTATACCACTAGACCACCACTGCCCCTATAAGTCATATTAAGGTCTATTAAATTTTTTTCCACTTTATTTTTCATGTATTTTAAAAGTTTAGTTTTCTGAACCAGCTGACTATGGCACAGAGCCCGTAAAGATATTTAAGATATTTCTCTTGATGTAGAGGCTTAATTTGTATTTTGAAAGCGTTAATTATTATACAGCTTATTATGGGATGTTTCAGGTAATGAAAACAATTACCTAGCAAAGCTTTTTCAGGGACCAGGCTCTGCATCCCTTTGTCTCTGTCTCTCTCACAATGAGCCACTATAAGTCACATGACCGACATACACTGTACTGACACATACTCTGTCACAGAAAGGGCGGAGGGAACTGTTAGCCTTGGACATCCCACCTTGCAGAGATTTAAGCACTGTTTCTAGTTTGATTTCATTTATTGTGGGATGTCCACTGTAAGGAGCAACTACTTGTAAGTCGTGATGTGTGTAATTGATGTATAACATTTATTTTTTAAAAAATGGGAGGATCATCAGAACATCATCGTGATAACTATATGAACGAGACATCGGAATAAGATCGGCTCAAATCAGGATAATAATCGATATTATGTGCAGATTTACCATATACACTCACTATCCGAGTTACGACATACACAAGTTACGACCACCCGTACTTACGACCGCGTCTAGCAGATGCCTATTATGAGTTTAATGCATCCCAGCATTTCGCACTCACAGCATTCTAGCGCTACACTCAGTGAGTAGATACCGCCGCAGTAACATCTCTTTTACAGTACAGTTTTACATTCATTTATTGTACACCGTTACCATGGCCCCCAAGAGGAAGTCCGATTCATCAGATGGCAATTCTACCAAGAACGCAAGGAGGGCGCTGTCGTCGGAGACGAAGATGAAAGTGAAAGTGAGCTCTCCATCTCTTGCACTCCACGGTGTCGACAATTTTGATGGACAAGGACCGCATTAAGGAAGCGGTGAAAGCAGCAGCCCCAATTAAGTCAACTATCATCACAAAACAGCGTGAAGGACGGATTGCAGAGGTGGAAAAGTCGCTGTACACGTGGTTGGAAGATAATAGGCAAAGAAATGTGAAAGTGATGTTGCGAGCAGTGCAAAGAAAGGCGACGAGTTTATTCCGCATGTAGAAAGAATGTGCAGGTGAAGAATACGCTTCACATGAATTCATAGCGAGTGCTGGGTGAGTGGGATCCGACTTACGATTGATTGGTCGGAACCGATCTAGGTCGTAGCTCGGATAGTGTTTGTACCAGCATACTGTACATTTTCAATGCATAATAAGTGCAGGTATAATAGGAAGCGCTACC
>CM045732.1:63490995-63558495 GCA_024760905.1 Plotosus lineatus
TATATATATATATATATATATATATATATATATATATATATATATATATATATATATAAATATAAAATAAATATATATTAATATATAAATATATATTAATGATGTAAGCCAAGGTATACCTGTTCTGTGATGGCACATCATTACAACCTATGAAATGACACCTATAATATAATATAATATATTGTGTGTGTGTGTGTGTGTGTGTGTGTGTGTGTGTGTGTGTGTGTGTGTGTGCGTGTGTGTGTGTCATATTTAATATACAGTGATCCATCACTACTTCGTGCTTCAGTTTCTGCAGCTTCAGTGCATCTCGGGTTTTTCAAAAATATTCATCAAAAAATAAAAAATCAAGGAAAAATAGGGGAAAAGTTAAGGAAAATGCCACAAAACATGGTCAAGTATGCAAACAAACAAAAAAAAACCCAAAACCCCCCAACAAAACTACTCGCATTTTTATGTGAGGTGCGCATCTGTGTGTGCACCCGCGTCTGTATGTGTGCGTGTATTTATATTTTATTTGCATCTTGTGTGTTATTTTTGAATGTTTAATTGTTATTATAAGCCTTTATAGTGTTGAATATGTATTTGTTGATATTATATACCATATACATTTACATGTACATTAGTGGGGGGGTTGGGGTGATCCTGCTTTGCGGAAATCAGCAGTTCCGCGGTCTTGGTTCTCATTAACCGCGGAAAGTGAGGGATTCTGTACTAAATATATATAATATATGATTATAATGACGTAATCTTTATTTATTTTTATTTTTTACATTTTTCCATATATTTTTTTGGAAACTGACGAGTAATAACTTGAAAGGACTTAAGTCGAGGTATACCTGCAGATCTAATTATTATTTAATTATTAATAGAAATATACTGTAAAGGCTAATCAGTGTACCATGATATAAATGGAAAA
Source organism: Plotosus lineatus (assembly GCA_024760905.1). Lineage (NCBI taxonomy): Eukaryota > Metazoa > Chordata > Actinopteri > Siluriformes > Plotosidae > Plotosus > Plotosus lineatus. The sequence goes on from CM045732.1 coordinate 63,491,915, forward strand.
AACAGTTTCCAATTTGCTGTTGTAATGCAATCTTCAATGTCATGGTGTTAACATTGACTCTGCTTTGTGTTGAGTTCCACTCTGCCACTTTGATGTCAATTGCTTTCGTCTAACTGTTGCGTTTTATTCCTTTAAAACCGAAATAAAAGAGCTGTAGCTGAAGATACAATGCTTTTCTGCCCTTTGCACGTCAGTGTCCATGTGTTTTTCTTTCTGCACATATTTTTATGATGTTTATGAAATGCGTAGGTATCGTCAGCGTCTTAAACATTCAGCAAGGGGATTGTGCATGTGGGTAGAGAGATAGAGAACTGCCAGAAGACTTCCCGCACATATGGTGACTACCATGAAATTTTTTGACAACTTAGAAACAGCGCTCGTTCTAGAACCATGTAGTTTTAAACAGCAAAAGAATAAAAAAATTAAAGAGCAACATGTGGTATTAGCTCATTAACCTGTGCTGAATTATAATGTAGAAAATTGTTGAACAGGAAGTACATTCAATTATTTTTAAAGAAATAAATGGAGATAAAGTGAAAGCAAACCACCCGTACACCCAGCTGAAGAAAAGAAAAGGGATAATATTAATTCATATTCCTGACAGGAAAATATCATTGTTTTCAATGATAACATGTCTTGAAGGTTACAGGTGACAGTGTTGAGTCCAAGGCTTCATTTTTTTTATGTGATATGTCCAATTTTAAATATTACTCATGCCTGATGTGCTCAAAGATGTCCTTATCATATACCGATGTTTCTGAAAAACAGCGTCCAACTAAACTAATTACAGACACTCCCCATTTTACGTCCATTTGTTTTACGTATTTTTCGACTTCACGTTTAAAAAAACAACAACAAAAAAAACGTAATTTTGAGTTTAGCGCGCCCTGTGTAGTACGAGACGTACCTACATAGTACGCTGACGTAATACACTACTTACGCATGATGCTGCGTCCACTGTTTACAAACGTCAGACTGAACGTACCCTCCTGCTTCCCAGTTCACCGTGTGTTACCCTTGTGTTAAGACGTCATCTCTGTTATCTTTGTGTTTACACTGTTTTGCGGACTTTAAAAAAGTGTCAAGCCATACCATTAGAAATGAAGATGGACATTATAAAGAAAATCGATGCTGGTGAAAAACATGTGAATGTTGCACGTTTCTTCCAGTTGGCTCCGTCGACCATCGGAACCATTTACAAGCAGAAAGATCACATCATAGAGAATGTTAAATGTTATATTTGATACTGTATTTGATATTTGATGAGTGAATTTGATTAAAATGTATCTATTTAAAATTATTTTTCTTGAGTTTAATTGATTTGAAGTAAATCTTGATATTACTTGATATATTTGATATTATTTTGCAATGTTATGTTGAAAATAATTGATTTAGGGGTGTTTTATGAGATACGGTAATGGTATTTATGGATGTATAGTACAGTATGAACGTTATACGTCACTGGAACATACAGTAACAACTTAGTTTTTTTTTTTTTTTTTTTTTTTTTTTCACCTTACGTCCGGCCGTCCGGAAGCGAACTAAAACGTAAGTCGGGGAGCGTCTGTATTGCACAACTTACAGAGACCTAAGCACTCCCACATCTGGAGGCTCATGAAGCAGCACTTCTGAGGATGGAGAACTTCCTAACCCTTTCTTTTACAATTCAATCCTTCCACTTGATGCCCCGTTTCTTCAGTAGGCATGTTAACGGAATCAAACTTCTTTTCCTGGTCAGTTTTTTCAAATGTTGATTCTCACAGACAGAAAGTAAGATGGAACCTTTTGGCAAAGTTTTTCTCATTTCTAATTGGTGGAAAGTCATGGGATGCTTAAATTATTGCACTGTTGCCATTGGAAAAGGGCAAATTGTGATTGCACGACTGGCATGCACAACGCAGTAATCTACTTTGAGAATATTTTTAATGAATAATAAAACAATTACAGAATTCCACCTCCATATGATAGCAAATTACTCAGCCTTGGCAGATAACAACCTCTCGGTGGAATAATTTTCAATATTATAATTTGCCTCATTCGACAGTGCAATATTGTTTTGTATGTTCCTTGTTTTGAATAACCGAGTCAATCTGATAACTTATTGACATGACCAAACTGTTACATTTTGTCATTGAGTTTCCAGGCTCATACCTCCACTTTATTTCTGTTTTTGTTTTTTCTTCCTTTAGTTAATGGTGTGTTTTTGGACATTGTCTGGCCGCATGATTCAGTAACAACATGCTGCCACCAATTTGTCCTTGAGTTCAGATCCCTATCTGCTCGGTTTTACAAATAAGATAAAAATGTAAGTTGCTCTGGACAAGGGCATCTGCCAAATGGCATTCTTTCATTCATTATTTGCTGAACCCACTTAATCCTACTGGGGGTGAAGGCCAAGTGTAGAAGGTAGAGTATACACCAAGCAGATCATCAATTTATTGCAGGGACAACACACACATTTACACTCAGTCTCACATCTTGAGACAATTTGGAACCACCAATTAGCCTAATGTAGATAGCATTTGACAGGAGTACCCAAAAGAAACCGATGCAATCAAATGGAGAACATGCGAACTTCACACAGAAATGCCCTCACTGATGCTGAGACTCTACTCCAGGTAGATGTGCATTCTTCAAGCCATCATGTTTCCCATCTGTAAAATGTGTTCAAGGTAACTGTAAACAATGAAGTTTAATTAAATGTACTTTTTAAAAATTAATTCTTATACTCGTATCATAAGGTTCCGCATTAATGATGGATCGTCCCAAAATGGTCCCAAAATGTTGATGAAATGAAATTAAAAAAACTATGCATTTGGATATTGGCATGTGCATATATATTCATCTCTTTGATCTTAAAAGTTCTCGTGCAACCAAATTACTTTCAGAAGTTACATAATTAGTGAAGCTAATGTGTACATATAAGTAATAAGTATAGCTGTGTGCAATCTAAGTGTCACATGATCTGTCAGTATAAACACACCTTTTCTGAAAGGCCCCAGAGGCTGCAACACCACTAAGCAAAAGGCATCACACCATAAAGACAGAGGGGTAAGCAAGTCAGGGACAAAATTGTTGAGAAGAACAAGTTAGGGTTGAGTTATAAAAAATAGTAAAATCTTTGTCGATCCCTGCAGAACCTGTAAATCCATCATCCAACAACACCCCGTGTTCCATGCCTCTTTTCTCATCATACTCGAAGAGTCTTGGCCAGCAGCGATTCCAGAAGAAACATGATTCTATATACAGTATGTTAGCATTTTGATTTAAACTTAAAACGGGCTTTGCCTGAACAGGTAGCCAGGTACAAAAGATTTTTAAAATGCACCGCCCTCCGTCACAGCTCAATGCCACCCTTCTTTGTCCTTCAAGCCTTATATCTAAAATGCTGAATATAAAAGTTGGGTATTCTTCCTGTTTATCTGAGTTTGACTGTGCTGAATGTCGAAAAATAAAATGTACAAAAGGGAGCATGTTCTCCCTTTGCAGCTTAATTTGTATTTGTTTTGAACATATCTGTTCTTTCTAGACATCATACCCCAAACTGTAGTTTTCCTTCTCTCGGCTGTGCTCCCATTACGGTACATCTTTAATCTCATTGCTATTTATGATTCGTTTGGAAATGAATAGAGCATGTCATTTAAAATAATTAAATATGTATAATTGGACCTTAAGTACGAGTATATCATATCATACCATGTGCCATGACAGCATGATTGAACAAAGTGACATTTAAGCTACTCATTAGTCCGTACGTTTAAAGCTTTGCTCTTAAAGCTAATTAAAGAGTTATCATTGCAGGTAAATAATTCATAAAGGTCTAGGAGAAATATTTTTATGGGCCGATCATAACAACACATTATTTAATTCAATTTAATGAATTTGTAATTGCTAGATCACAGCCAAAATATATTTGACTGCTCACGCAAACAAAATATGCTGGAGATATGTATAACGCTATTCTAGCTTAATGTGTACAGCTTCATCACAATTACTATCATGTGACTTATTACTGCACACATAAACCTGCCATTTTAATGGTATCAATCAAATAGTCTCAGCGTTACTAGTTAAGCTGGAAATTATATCCTGAGTCTATTATTAGTATTATTATTATTATTATACTGCATTAATCCCTCATGGGAAATTATTGCCTCTGCATTTAACCCATCCACAGTGAGCGAGCACACACACACACACACACAATTGGATCATTGGGCTGCCACATGCATTGGGGTTCCCAGAGAACAGCTGTGGGTTAGGTACCTTGCTCAATGGCACTTTAGCCATGAAAATGGAGGAAGGGAAGGTGCAGCTTTACTCATCTACCACCACACATTTTTTCCTGCTGGTTCGGGAATTGAACCAGCAACCATTTGTCCACAAAGTCGCTTCCTCTAACCATTAGGCCATGGCTGCCCAAAAAATTGGCATTGGTTTCTGCTCTTTGACATTATTTTTCCAACTGTAGTCCACTGGCAGGATTAAAAAGCTTACCTTTGGTGAGTGCATGCATGACTGAGTTTCAGTAAATTATAGATTAATAAAACCTCTGTATATAGTGGACATGATTCATGTTTACATGTAGAACCGAGAATCCATCCCATTCCAATATTAGGCTGAGAAATATTTAACCATACTCACAAGACTTTATCTTGAAATAGTGTTATGAGTATTATTTTATTAATAATGGGACTTGACATGCTTGCTCCAGCTCTATATGTGTCTGATCCAAATCAGTTTATTAAACAGTCTTGAAAAGGAAAGAAATTCTCTTTGTTGAGCTGTTTGTTTACTCCTTCTGTATGATATGATACCGCCAGATTCTGACACACTTTTATTTGCTGTGGCTCATCTCACCCTCCAGACGTACCAGATTCAAATTTATTCTTTACTTCTGTTTGAAGCATCTGCACTTGTGACTCAGTTTCGATTGCTCTGATTGGGTAACACATAGATTCAACAAAGCATTGTTGCTTTAGGACACCTGGTTAATGTTAACGCGTGTGAAAGCTACTGTTGTAATCGTCCATTCATCGTTCATTTTCTGAACCATTTAATCCTGATTAGGGTCGCAGGGAGGATGGTGCCCATCCCAGCCAACTCCAGGCAAGGGCAGAGTACACCCTGGACAGCTCAACAGGCCATCACAGGGTGGAAACATGCTGACGGCTATCCAGCTACTCTTATCAAAAGTCAGGATTGACCAAAGACATGCCTGGTCTTTGGTAGCCCAGTTAGCTGCACTGTTGAGAGTGGGGCTTGAATCCCCAACTCTGGGATCAGCGATTCAGCACCTTATGCGGTAGACATGTTATGTTTATATATATATATATATATATATATATATATATATATATATATATATATATGTTTCTATATTTTTTAATGTATATTCTTCTATAATCACCTGAAGAGAGAGGATGGTTTCACCACCCCTTGAAACAGATCTGTAGTGATAAATGGAGTTTCAATAGAAAGTCTTTGTCCTGTCCTTTTATTTTTGTTTTTGTATATATATATATATATATATATATATATATATATATATATATATATATATATATATATATATATATATATACATATAGTTCAAGTTCATTTCGGTTATCACTGATCCTAAGGTTGGGGGTTCAAGTCCCACTGTCCACAAGGTTGTCACTGTCTCCCCAGTGCAGCTAACTGGGTTATCAAAGGCCGGCGATGTCTCTCACTGTCTATGGTGAGAGGTTCATGTAAAAGAACCATTGCTGACTTTCGACAAGATGAGCTGCAAAAGCCGCCAGTGTGTTTCTGCCCTGCGTTGGCCTGGCGAGCTGTTCAGGGTGTACTCTGCCCTCACCTGGAGTCGTCTGGGATGATTGACAGCCTCCCCATGACCCTAATTAGGATTAAATGGCTCAGAAAATGGTGAATGAAATGTACCCACTATTTAACACCAATTTCTTTTATTCCTTCTCTTGAAGTTAATAAGCTGAAACCTGAAAGTACAAACTTCTTCCTCCTGAAAATCATCCTACAATAAAAAAAACAACAACAACAAAAAAAAACAACAGCCACTGACCCTTTCCATGAATGTAAAATAATACTGTACTTTTTTTGTACAGAAACTTTTAGTGAGGGGCAGTGGTGGTCGAGTGGTCTAAGGTGCCGGATCGCTGATCCAAAGGTTGGGGGTTCGAGTCCCACTCTCCACAAGGTTGCCCCTGCCCACCCCCCAAGCCCCCCCCCCCCCCCCCCCCCCAGTGCAGCTAACTGGGTTATCAAAGGCCGCCCATGTCTCTCACTGTCTATGGTGTGAGGCATGTAAAAGAACCATTGCTGACTTTCGGCAAGAGTAGGCTGCAAAGCCGTCAGCGTGTTTCCGCCCTGCAATGGCCTGGTGAGCTGTCCAGGGTGTACTCTGCCCTCGCCCTGAGTTGGCTGGGATGGGCACCAGCCTCCCCGCGACCCTAATTAGGATGAAGTGGTTACAGAAAATGAACTGAACTGAACTTTTAGTGAATAGTGTTCGCCGGGTATATTCTTTGATTGAAAATTACACTTGATGATGGCATTTATCATTAGCTTTTGACTGTGGGAAGCATCTTTCATGCACGTTACATTGAACGCATCTCTACAGAGCTGTAATTTGAGTTACAGCTGGACCTAATATTTGAGCCACCAATCAGCTTTGAGAAGTAAACAGCACAATACAATACTATAATGTGGTAGGTGGAGGTTTTTTTTTTTTTTTTTTTTCTTTTCCCGCTCAGTTCTCTTGTCGAGTTTCAAATAAATTGCAGTGTCTTGCTTCCAAGCAGGCCATTTCACACTGAAGCTGTAGGTAAACATCTGTATTACTTATCTGCCACGGGATTTACAAACACAGCGATGCAGTGGTAGCCGAAACATTCAGTATAAATTAAATAATTCCGACATGGCTGTTATTGTTCTTTTTAACAAATGGAGGTTTCCCTTCCCACTCTGTATAATAAATGCAGTCTGGGTGTTTGTTTAAATTGTGGATTTATCTCAGCGGCGTTGTAAGGAGATCCCCGAGGCACTGTAGCATGCATTTAGGTTAAACTTATTCTCCGAAGAGCTTAAGTGAATAATATGTAAGGAAAGTTCAAGTGATGTTTCACTGAAGGAAGACGCAACAGCACACAAACTCATTCATATTCAGATGCTATAAATGCACAATTCGGTACAAATATGCTATTTCTACTGTATGTGTTTATTTATTTATTTTTGTTTGTTTCTTTCTTTCTTTTAGCATATTCAATAGAAATGTTCTCATTTATCCTTTTTTTTTTCTGCTTATTTAATTGTAGTATTCAGTCTCAAATTGCATATAACTGTAAGACATTTTGTTTATGAGTAATAAAAATGCTAGTCCTGTTGTTACGCGTCTTCATAATATAGAGCCAGATGGGAAATACAAGATTGCCAACAGCCTCAGTTAGTCTTGCAGTCATTGTGAAAAGCATTGAAGCCAACTATGACTACTGAATAGGGATAATTTAATGAAATGCTCTGAGAGCACTTGACACTCCTTACAAAGATACTTCTGCTTCTTTAGTTGCTGGGCTTTGCTATGTTTGGTAAAGCTTCACAAAAAAATGGGGGTATCGTATTAAAAAAAAAAAAAATCCAAGACGTGCTTAGTGAATAGAGATATGGAATAAGAATGCCAGAGCTTGGATAAAGGCCTTGAGTGGGAGGAGGGGACAAGTCAAGAGATTTAAAACATGGATTAAAGGTTCCCTTCCATTAGGATGTCACATTCTCTGGCTCTCTAGTGACCTGGTTAGCTTTCCTGCTGTATTTCTCCACCAGACTCCTCTTCCGATGAGTGCAAATGAAGCAGGCTAGTAGGTTGATATGGAGATACGGGGGATGTAACGTGTTATCAAGCGTTCTGACATTGCAAAGATGGCTAGAAACAGATTCTTGCGCTGAAGTCTATTAAAAGAGAGGTTTCGCAATGAGGCTGACAGCAGAGCAAAGCCTCAAATCAGATTAATTAGCACAAGGCACATGACTTGTGGATTATATGCAGGGGTGGGAAAAAAAAAAAAAAAAAAAAAAAAAAAAAAAACCTCTTGAGCTTCTCAGAGACTCTCATGCTTTTTGTCTTTCATGCATTAGAATAAATTGCAAAAATATTTGCTGAAAGTTTTTACAAATACACAGAGCTGTTACTTACCTCTGGGTATTAGACTAGCTGCATGTGGGAAGATGTGCCTCTGAAAGACTGCAGTGAGTTACAGGTAGCTGTGGGTGGATAGTTATCAAGTATGAGAGTGATATTGTTTAATCAATCTTTATTACATAAGTGGTGATGCTTATTAGCCAACTCGTCACATACAAATGCTTTTAAATTAGTCACTGGTATTTATTTCTTGGTTATTTGCATGTATTTATTGTAAGTCCATGTATTCATACAGTATACAGTGGTACCTTGACTTACGAATTTAATCCGTTCCGAGGGCGAGCTTGTAAGCCAAAAAGTTCGTCAGATGAAACAATTATTCCCATAAAAAAATAACAGCAAACCAATTAATCCGTTCCAACCCCCTCCCAAACTCATATAACCCAGCACAAACACAAATATTTGACCTAAAGATAAACATGTGCATTAACATTAATAATCTATCTAGTGCCTGAGTCATAGGACGACCATTGGCGACCCGCCATGAAGGATAACGCCCTGGTTATCATCTTCATGGAGGTTTTCTTGGCAGGATTAGGGCAGTGGTTTGCCATTGCCTTCTGCATGATGCGAACATATGAGCAATTTCGAACGGCCAATTAACCTACTGTGCATGTCTTTGGATTGTGGGAGGAAACCCACACAACCACGGTTAGAACATGCAATCTTCACACAGAAACGCCCAGGCCGGGAATCGAACCCAGGCCTTCTTGCTGTGAGGTGGACGTGCTAACCAGTACGCCACCATGCCACCAACATTAATAATAATTTGTAATAAATAATAATAAAACAAGGATAAACACTAAGTCAACTAACCCTTCTGATCATCAACTGTGGTGAAGATGTCTCGTGGGCAGGCAGGAGGTGGTGCATCACAGAGGAGGAGGTGGATGAGGAGAATTTTGAGCATTTGCACGCTACGAATGCCAGCAAGGAAAGGCTCGCCGTGACCTAACACAAGACCAGTGCTTCTCAAATAGTGGGGTGTGATGCCGGGTGGGGATGACCCTGGGGACCATGCATTTTTTTTGCCATACTGTACTAGAATTAAGTGTAATTGCACAGTCACTACAGTAGTTGGCGGAGGCGCTCTTATTTCCGCGCTATGGTGTAGGGAAAAAGCACCGAGCAAACAATATGCAGTGCAGTAAACACTATTTATAGTCGTGCGCGGATCGCTTTGGGGGGGGGGGGGGGGGGGGGGGGGTTCCGAGATGGAGCATCACAGAAAATAATAATTGAGAAGCACTGCACAAGGCATTCTCGGAGCGCGGAAAAATACACTCGGAAGAATATGAGGCTAATCGGCTCGGAAAAGCCATTTCCCCAGCAGAGCTTATAAGTCAAAATTTTGCTTGTTGGATGGAGCAGATTTTTCTTGGGTTCAAAGCTAGTATCATGGAAAATTCATTATAAAGGACACTCATAAGTCAAGGTAGCACTGTATATGCTAGCTAGAAATCACACATACTAAATTAATGAGAGACTAAACAAGAAAAAATAACAAGATTAACAATAACAATAATAATTCATTCATTCCCTGAACTGCTTAATCCTAATTGGGGTCACAGGGAGGCTGGTGCCCATCTCAGCTGACTCTGGGTGAGAGCAAAGTACACCCTGGACAGCTTGCCAGGCCATCGCAGGGCAGGAGCATGCTGATGGCTATGCAGCTACTCTTGACAAAGGTCAGCAAGGGTTCTTTTACAGGCTCTCACCATAGACAGTGAGAGACATGACTGGTCTTTGATAACCCAGTTTGCTGCACTGGGGGGTGCGGGGTGGGGGTGGGAGTGATATCCTGTTGAGGGTCAGGCTGGAGCCCCCAAACTTGGGATCAATGCCTTTGTAAAAATGCTACTTATAACCAGTATTATTTTTTGTGGGATGACAAGCTAGAAATTATAAGACTAATTAAAATAATTTTTATTTATTTTATTGAATAATTGCAGAGCAGCACAGTGGTCTCGCTGTTAGCATGTCACAGCTCAGGCATTTCTGTGTGTAGTCTACGTGTTCCCTCTTTGCTTGCACGGGTTTCCTCCAAGTACCCTGGTTTCCTCCTACAGTGCAAAAACATGAACATTAAGCTACTTGCGTATTCCAAACCACTCCTAGGTGTGAATGTGAGTGTAAGTGGTTGTGTGAGTGTTGGCCCTGTGATGGCGTGGTAGGCTGTCGAGAGTGTACCCCGCCCTTTTCCAGAGTTGGCTCCCAGTGACCTAATTTCGGTTTAAGCAGCTTAGAAAATGAATGAATGAATGAATGAACGAGTGAATTATACAGGAGTAGTGGTGACCTGGTGGTAGGATGCTGGATTATTGATCTCAAGGTTGGCAGGTCAAGCCCCACTATCAGCGGGTCGTCACTACAAACTGGGTTATCGAAGGACTGCCTTGTCTGTCATTGTCTATGGTGAGAGAAATGTAAATGAACCATTGCTGCATCATGAGTAGGATAAGTATTTGTCAGTGTGTTTCTGCCCTGCGACGGCCTGGCAAGATGTTCAGGGTACTGTACTCTCTCTCAGAGCCGACCGAGATGGGCACCAGCCTCCCAGTGACCCTAATTAGTATTATGCGGTTCAGAAAATGAAGGTATTGAATTATACAGTATTATCCAAAAATGTTAAGCACCTTTTCCTCCTCCTCCTCCTCCTCCTCTTCTTCTCCTTCTTCTTCTTTCTTTCTTGTTTGTTTAAAAACTTTGCTCTGGATTTATACTTTGACTTGTACAATCGCAAGTCAGTACAAAAACATCTGAGATTTCCAAACATAAGTTTTCCAGCACAAAAAAAATTAAAATAATAGAAGGCAGCATATTATGTAAGAGACCTATTTTCAGACAAAAGCATAATGAAGGCTGTTGGGTTTTACGTGCAAATAAAGAAGCAAATGTGACAGTGAAAATCTCCTGAAGAACTCTTAGGTGCTCGCGAAACATTACAGCTCATTATCTTGTAAAACTGCAGCATACCTGAGACTTGATTCATTCATGTGACATCTGTAAGTTTTACTGTTGAAGCAGAGCATTCTGTCCATAATACAGAACTGAATGACTTACATTACATACAGTGAGTGAAACTGTATTGTGGAAAATGTGAGCTTGTAATATCACATGCTGAACATTAAAATATCAGATGTATTTCATTAAACGTGACATATTGAGGCTGTAAAAGGCTTGACCCAGTTTTAGACACAACAACTGATCTTTGACTAAATTATAGAGTGAATTAAGCGTCATGACTTGTGAAATACAAATTATTATACAATTGAAGCACTGAGATCAAAAACCCCATAAGTCACATTTCAACGTGACTTATGAGGTTTTTGATCTCAGTGTCTCAATTAATTATTTGTATCCGTGTCCTCATTGCAGTTCATCACATTAACTGAATGATGACAGGTATCTTCTACTTTATTATATACCCCAGTACAGTTTTTTACAGTACTACGAGTTCTTAGCTAATTTCCCCATCATGAAAACAATGTAACCTAAATTTGATTTTTTTACTACACAGGGATGGGGCTATCTGCTTGGACCACTATCACAGTGTAAAAAAAAAAAAAAAAAAAAAAAAAAAAAGATTGATGCTTGAATCAAAATAGCATGAACTGTCTGTCAATCAGAGCCTGGTAGCATCATCATTATTATGCTTAAACAAGAAAAATACATTCAGTCACTTTCTGAACTGCTTAATCCTTATTAGAGTCACAGGGAGGCTGGAGATTGCTCACCAGCCAATTGCAGGCCCAACACTCACACAGCCATTCATATTTACACCAAGGGGAGATTTGAAACAGCCAATTAATCTACTGTGCATGTTTTTTTGATTGTGGGAGGAAGCCGGAGTACCTGGATGAAACCCACGTAAGCACGGGGAGAACATGCGAACTTCTGACAGAAACCTCCAGGCTGGGTATCGATCCCAGGCCTTTCTTGTTGTGTGGCAGAGGTGCTAACCATGATGCCACTGTGCTGCCTACACACAAGAAAAATAAATGCTAACAATTTAATTATACAGTCGATAAGAATGCAAAATATAGAAAAACCTCGGGGTTTGAGGAGGCCAGGAAGTTCAGGGTTTTTGGCAAACAAAACACTCTCTCACTGGCTTTGTATTTCCATTATATTAATGCAGTGGTACCTCATCTTATGATAGTCCCAGCAAACGAAAAATCCAGGTTACGAAAAGCATTTTCCAAAAGTTTCTGTTTCTGTATACGAAACGAGTTCTCCTTACGAAACGCGCCATTCAAACGTGTAAATACACCATTCAAACATTAAAACACGCTATTCAAACATTCTAACAATGCACAAGTTGCTCTCCCATTGACTATCTCCCTGCATCCTGCCCCGCTGGCCTCCCATTGGCTAGGAGGGATGATGCAGCTCCCTTGAGCAGCAGCTTGTTTCTTGAGTTTTTTGAGTGTGCTCATTGCAACTTTATTTTTTGGCTCAGGCTTTTAACCTTACATAAACATTTGTAAGATTATAACTCTGCTAAAAAGACATGGTCAACACACGTGCGCACATACACACACACACACACACACACACACACACACACACACAAGTGTGTGATTCCCGGTGAGAGTGAAAAGAAGAAGCGGGCTCGTGGCATCTGGTTGAGTGATATTGGAAATAAATATGGCCAAACCCGTCTACCATCGGTATGATATTGAAGCAGAAGGAGTCCTTAAAAGGGATGCTTTTATAATTTTTAAAGGGTTTAGGGGGTAGTATAGTGGGCCTTGGAACGAATGACACGTTTTACATGTAAAATGCGGTTCAACTTACGAAAAATCCAGGTTAAGAAACCACTTCTGGAACGGATTAATTTCGTAAATTGAGCTACCACTGTATAAGTGAAATACAGATTTCAGATAAATATTTGTCCTTACTTGAAAAAAAATGTGCAGATGCTCCCACATGACACGTGCTAGCCCAATTTCCCCCTCATCCATCTATGAAATTACCATAAGTAAGAGAAGTATATGGTACCATACCTTTAAGTGGCATTTCTGGGACGGATTTAACATACACGTGATACCATGAATAACTCCATACAATGCTTCTATTCATAATTTAAAAACTTTCATAATTTTTGAAGGTAAAAAGTCTGTTGTGCTTTTTACACCTGAGCCATAGTCACTCATCAGGCCGGTGCTTATCCCCGGTTTCCATAACATGAAGCAACTAGGAGTACAACTCCCCCTGGATGGGATGCTAGTCCATCGCAGGTTACCTTCCCAGTATATTTTTACTCGTACCCATTTATACTGCTGGGTGAACAGAGGCACACTTGTGGTTAAGACCGTGCCCAGGGATCTTAGCACAGTGGGAGTCTACCTGGGATTTGAACACACAACCTCCCGATCATGAGCACAGCACCCTAACCACTACACCACTGGCCCCACTTATAATTTTTGAAGACATAGTATTTATGGTTAAATTCAAAGTATATACAGCCCTGTGATGGCTGACGAGCTGTCCAGGGGGTACGCCGTCCACGCCCAGAGTCGGCTGAGATGGGCACCAGCCATCCCTTGACCCTAATTAAGAATTAAGTGGTTCAGAAAATGAATGAATGAATAAAAGCATATACATTTTCATAGTAATGCTAATAATGTCATAACTGATAATATATGAGACAAAGTCTTGCTCTCTGTCTCTCTTACTTACTGTCTCTCTCTCTCTCTCTCACACACACACACACACACACACACACACTCACATGCGCATGGCAACATAGAGAATGTGTCAGATCTACAAATCATTGATTTTATGCACGTCACAGTTAGCCTACATGTTCTATTCAACACAAATTTGTGTGTTTGTCACTATAAATGATGACTCACAGTTATGCTTTTAGTGATGATGTGACGTCGATAGTCGTAGCCCTTCTACTGGCGTAGTTAATCACGGCTGAACACAGTGAGCAAAGTTCTTCTCCTGGAAGGCCTGTTTTTCACATGGAGTCATCCGTCGTGACAGCCTACATGTCAATCAACACTCAAAGTTCTTTCTCGCCATGCAAATCTACATCAGTTCTTTATTCCTGCACCTTTATCAATCTCTCTGACTTCATCCTCTTCTTTTGTATCCAAAACCGTTTTCCATTGAAGATAATATTTACGTGGCACGGTGGTGTAGAGGTTAGCATGTCTGCCTCACAACAAGAAGGTCCTGCTTTTGATTCTGAACTCGGGTGTTTCTGTGTGGAGTTTACATGTTCTCCTTGTGCTTCTGTGGGTTTCTTCCAGGTACTCGGGTTTCCACTCGCAATCCAAAAACATACAGTCGGATAATTGGCTGTTCCAAATCACCCCGATGTATGAATGTTTGTGTAAGTGTTGACCTGGTGATGGCCTGTCAAGCTGTCCAGGGTGTACTCCGCTGTTTCCTAGAGTCTGCTGAGATGGATGCCAGCCTCCCCGTGACTGTAATTAGTATTAAGTGGTTCAGAAAATTAATGTTGAGCCTTAGCATTACCAACTTATGCAACAATGCCATGGCAGTTCGCTGCTGTAAGTTGATATTAAGGAAAAGGGTTGTTCAGAAAATAAAGGAATGAACACAGTGTGGCACTTTTTTTTTATTTTTTTTTATTTAAACCAGGCAGTATTTATATACACTATGACTCGCTAGGCTAATGTAATACTTGCTTGAACTGGCAAACTTGATAATATCTAACTAAAGTAACTGAAATGAATTTACTTTTATTACAAAGTGTTATAAGTGAGCTCACTGGAGTAACTTCATTAAATTGGCCTATTTTATTTGAAAGTAGTTGCTGCACATTCGAGACACAACCGAGGCTGCACTTTCCTTTTGCCCAGAAATATCTAAGAAGAAGGGCTTTGGGAAGCCATTAGTGATGGTGATGTTATATATTAAAATAACCCGGTGTAATATTTAAATAGGAGTTAAAGCACAAATTCACTAAATACCATTTTAGTTGGATGCACAAAACCCGTTTGTAGCACAAACCCGTTTGTCTTTCTTGTAAACGAAAATTAAATATCGACAATTAGCATATGATTAATTAATGAGTAAAGTTTTTATTTATAAAGTACTTCTAAGTAGGATTAAAATTCATCATTTTCTGTAACCGTTTAATCCTAATTATGGTCACAGGGCTCGTGGTGTAGTGGTTAGGGTGCTGGGCTCATGATCGGGAGGTTGTGTGTTCAAATCCCAGTTAGACCCCCACTGTGTTAAGACCCCTGGGCAAGGTCTCAACCACAAGTGTGCCTCTGCTCACCCAGCAGTATAAATGGGTACCAGTAAAATATACTGGGAAGGTAACCTGTGATGGACTAGCGTCCCATCCAGGAGGAGTTGAACTCCTAGTCGCTTCAGGCTACAGAATCCGAGGATAAGCACCGGGCTGATGAGCCAGCAGGTTCAGGTGTAAAAAGTCAAACAGACTTTACCTTTTTTTTTTAAAGTTTTTATTTATACAGTATTTCTAGGTGTGATTAAAATTCGTCACTGTCTGGAACTGCTTAATCCTAATTAGGGTCACGGGGAGGCTGGTGCCCATCCCAGCCAACTCCGGTTGAGGGTAGAGTACACCCTGGACAGCTCGCCAGGCCATCGCAGGGCAAAAACACGCCGATGGCTTTGTAGCTACTCTAGTCGAAAGTCAGCACTGGCTCTTTTACATGCCTCACACCACAGACAGTGAGAGACATGGACGGCCTTTGATAACCCAGTTAACTGCACTGGGGGAGACAGTGACAACCTTGTGGAGAGTGGGACTCAAACCCCCAGCCTTTGGGTCAGTGATCCAGTGCCCTATACCACTAGACCACCACTGCCCTGTTTTAAGGATTAAAATTAGGACTGTTTATTTTTCTTATTTCTAGCACAAATTATGTAAACTGCATCAAACAAACATTTAGGGTTCAGTCTAATTTGGTTCATGTTCCTCCACCTT
Source organism: Plotosus lineatus (assembly GCA_024760905.1). Classification (NCBI taxonomy): domain Eukaryota; kingdom Metazoa; phylum Chordata; class Actinopteri; order Siluriformes; family Plotosidae; genus Plotosus; species Plotosus lineatus. Next base: position 63,508,057 of record CM045732.1, read on the forward strand.
ATCTTTTATTAGGGTCACTGGAGGGTTAGAGCTCACAACAACAGCCAATTACGGGCAAAGGTGGCGTACACTTGAACATCTCCTGAAACCATCACAAGGCCATTCACTCAAATCTTCTTTTTCAAATCTTTTTATTTTGGCTGTTCCCTTCAGGGGGCGCCACAGCGAATCATCTGCATCCATCTCACCTGATCCTCTGCATTTTCTTCTTCTCTTACACCATATATATATATACCTTCAAGTCCTCCTTCACCACATCCATAAATCTCCTCTTTGGGGGATCATTCACTCAAATGTCTGTCTATTCTAATCATGATCTTTAACTTAGCATGAAATCCACGATACCCATAAAACAAACAAAGTGGTGGATCCTTCTACAGAAAAAAAAAATAATAAAAAAATAAAAAAGCTACTTTACTAGCGATTTGGAATAACTAGCATAAAATCTGTTTGAGGATGTAGGCGAATAGCCTGGATTTAAGCTTCCATCTTCAGTATTTACCTGTGAGGGAAACCGGGCCTAAAAAGGTTGAAGATGTAGGTAGAGTAATCCGTCCTGAGAGGGAAAAAAAAGCTGCACCTGCTGCTCGAATAAGCTTTGCTCTACTTTACACAGAGAATGATGAGCTGGAGCTCTGCGCTTATGAAGACATTTTATCTTGACTAACACTAAAAAGGTACAAGGTGTATTGTACATCACAGCCTTGAACATACAGTGTCCTCAAGGAGCTCATGTGTTGCTGACTGCGGGCCAGCTTCTGAGTGTTCCTTCAGACCTTCCACTCCTTCAGACTACAGATGCTGATAGGCTATTGGAATTTTATTTTACAGATGGGATATGTACAATAAAACCATAATCCTGGCTGTGATTTTACATGTTTACTGCACCAGAAATATTTCTTCTTCTTCTTTTTCTTTCGGCTGTTCCCTTCAGGGGTCGCCACAGCAAATGATCTGCCTCCATCTCTCCCTATCCTTTGCATCTTCTACTCTTACTCCAACGACCTTCATGTCCGCCTTCACCACATCCATAAATCTTCTCTTTGGTCTTCCTTCCTCTGGGCCTTCTGCCTGGTAGTTCCAACCTCAGCATCCTGCTACCAATATACTCACTATCCCTCCTCTGTACATGTCCAAACCATCTCAATCTAGCCTCTCTGACTTTGTCTCCAAAACATCTAACATGTGCTGTCCCTCTGATGTACTCGTTTCTGATCCTATCCATCCTCGTTACTCCCAAAGAGAACCTCAACATTTTCATCTCTGCTATCTCCAACTCTGTCTCCTGTCTTTTCCCCAGGGCCACTGTCTCTAAACCATACAACATCACTGGCACCAGAAATATTTCTATATGTTGTATTTACATACAATAGCTTTGGCAAGGCAGGTCATGGTAATTATGGCTTATGTTAGGCTTTTTTTTTAAGAGCTTGCTGGATTCATGAGGAGGCGTAAGGTGGTAGTAGGAGGCAAAATGCAAGTGCTGGGCATATTTATTAAAGCTCTGTTGCAGTTTGTATACTTCTGCCAATGACTGTTGGCGCCATTATGTTTATTTGTTGTCCATCCGTGCTTTTGTCTGGTGTTCTCATTCGTTGATGTAATTCTCATTAATGAGTGGCAGAGCTGTTTTTCTTTGTTTGTTTGTTTGTTTGTTTGTTTTTTCAAGAGCATAGAAGGAAAGCAGGCACTTTGTAGAGTGTTCACTGTGGACTGTGAATAGAGGAAATTGAAAGCGTGATACGAAAGAAGTGAAATTCTTTGATATTGGCGAAGTGCAGGTGAAGTGTTATGTCTTTTACTTCTCAGCCACTGTCGGTTTGACTAAACTATAAAGCCATGATACTTTTAGAACACATTTTTAGAACTGGTTTATGGTTAGTCTGCATAAATTAAACAATTTTTGATCATTTAAATTTATAATTTCAAAATTGGCTGGCTTATTCATTTCTGGGGCAGCGGTAGCCTGGTGGTAATGTCGGCTGGATCACTGATCCTAGAGTTGGGGGTTGAAGCCCCACTCGCCACAAGGTTGTCACTGCCCCCCCCCCCCCAGTGTGCAGCGAACTGGGTTAGCAAAGGCTGGCCATCTCTCTGTGGTGTGAGGATCATGTAAAAGAACCATTGCTGACTTTTGTCAAGAGTAGCTGCATAGCCATCATAGCGTGTTTCTAATCAGGAGTCGAAGCCCCCTGAGGCAGTTCGTTCACAGCAACGTTCTGGCAACTCCTGCAGTGGCACTGGAACCCAGTCGTATCGGCTTCTGCCCTTCCATTGGATCCTTTTGCTTGGGGGGTTGCTGCTTGGGTAACAACCTGTCCTCCATACTTTCTACCCAGGTTCTGCGCACTGGAGAGTATCACCAGCCAGGATACCAGCCAGAGCGCAGCCACAGCGCCATAGTTCTTCGGACTGACAGAGGCCTAGTTATTCATTTCTGCATTGTAAACAGACACCCACTCCCACTCTCAATTGCAAGAGAGTGTAGGAAGAGATTTATTGAACGTGCAAGGAGAGCGCTGGGAGAATATCATGCTACATGGTATTCATAAATAGCACATTGTTTTAGTCTCAGACTTCTCCAAAAACGAGAATTAAATGAAGGTGACACATTGTGGTTAGGGGATCCACCTTACAGCAAGAAAGCCATGGTTGACCCCCCATGGTCGGCAGGTGCGTATTCTCTCTCTGCTTTGCGGGTTTCCTCCAGATGTTGCCTTCCACAGTCCAAAAACATGACAGACTAAGTGGATATTCTGTACTACCCATAAGTATGACTGTAAGTGTAAATGGTTATGTGTTTATGTTGTCCTGTGATGGACTGGTGAGCTGTTCAGGGTGTACCTGGCTGGAATTGGCTTCCCAGGACTTGGTACGTTTACTTTTGATGACCAGCATTAAGTGACATATTGGTAAATTGGTAAACTGGACAGTGCTGGCTTAGTGGTTAATGTAATGGGTTACTAATTCGAAGGTCAACGGTTCAATCCCCACTGTCACCACTGTTGGGCCCTTGGACAAGGCCCTTAACCCTCATTTGCTCAAGTTGTATGAAAAAAAAAAATTGTAAGTTGCTCTGAAAAAGAGCTTCAGCCAATTGCTGTAAATGTAAATATTCACCTTCACCTATCCCATAGTCTGGTATATGACAGTCGGTGCCCCACCGCACATTCAGCGACCACCTTCCGCCATTGCTTTTGATCCTCGGCTTTCCGCAGCAGTATGTTCCAGTCAAGGACAGTCCACTCCTTGATATTGTCTTCCCATTGCTTCCTCTGCCTGCCTCTCCGTCTCCCTTCCTGCACTGTTCCCTGCAGGATGGTCTTGGCCAGTCCCGGGGATCTTGTGATGTGAAATACCCATTTCCACTTTCTTCTAGAGTCAGAAGCTCCTTGTAAGGTCAAGTGATGTTTTGTAACTCTGGCTTTCACTTTTTCATTGGTTACATGGTCTCTAAGGTAAATATTGCAATACAACTATTATTATTTTTAAACATATTCATACTGTGAGCACGAATCTTTATCAGAAAAAATCAACGTTTCTGTGAGAGGGTAGTCAGTAGTTTAACTCATTGAATACATCAATAAAGACTCTGCACAATACAGAATGAGCCTAAAAATGATTAGGCCTATTGAATGCAGTTTGATGGTTAGCAGTAGTCGAACATTTGAAGAACAAGGCCAACACACTGGGAATAAAGGTAAAGCAAATTCAGTAGAGTTCTGAAGCAAAGAGCCAAAATACCGCACAGGCACAACATTGGAAGTCATTAACAAGCAGCCTGTGTTAAGATTGGCACTTTATTATGGTGTCTGGCACCCTGGCCTCTGTATACATACAAATAGCCTGCATGTGTGATAATGCTCTTTTGTCTCTGAAAATCTCACTGATACATATAAAATTATGGTAAATATTGTTATCATGAAAAGGACAGAGGGTGGCATAGGGGTCTCCCAGCATGAAGGTCCTGGATTTGAATCCTGAGTTTAGTAAAGGCATTTTTGTGTTGAGATTTAATGTTCTCCCTGTTGCCCCGAGGTGTAGTACGTGTGAATTGTTTGTTTGTGTGTTGGCCATAAAATGGACCAGAGAGCTGTTTAAGGTGTACCCCGCGTTTGCTGAGATAGGGTCCAGCAGCCCTACGAATCTATCAAGGATAAGCAGTTTGGTATTTAAAACAAAGAAGGAATGAAAAGAACAGGAAATATCCCAGGAAACACTACCAATCCAAAACAAACAGTTCCTTGTTTTTAAAAGAATATTGCTTATTTTCAATATTAAAAAAAAGATAAAATTGTTCAACCCCCCCCCAAAAAAAAAAAAAAAAAAAAAAAACAGTCTAGACTGTTACTATTGTAAATGATTATTATGGGTGGAATTTTTTAATGTAACATCTACATCGGGATCCAGAAGCTGATTTTCAGCAACAATTGTACTTTTGTTCCAATCGCCTATTGTGTTAACTAATACAAATTTATGATGTTAAAAGCCGAATTGATAATTAGAAAAAACATTTTGCAATAATACAGCATGAATGAAAACTGTTGTGCTGATTAAAGAAGCAACACAATTGGGATGATATCCCTAATACAGTACTTCAGATTTAATATTGTTAAAACCCACCATAACATGACACAATTTGTTAGTTTAATTGTTCAGAGTACAAAACATTCATTTTCTGAACTACTTAATCTTACTTAGTTTCACGGGGAGCTTGGCGCCCATCTCAGCCGACTCTGTGCGAAGGCAGAGTACACACTGGGAAGCTCGCCAGGTCATCGCAGGGCAGAAACATGCTGATGGCTATGCAGCCTACTCTTGGCAAAAGTTCTTTTACATGCTTCTCACCATAGACAGTGAGAGACATGGTTGACCTTTGATAACCCAGGTAGCTGCACTGGGTTTGAGGGGGGGGGGGGGTGATGTCAGTGGCAACCTGTTGAGAGTCGGGCTTGAACCCCCAACCTTGAGATCGCCACCATTGTCCGAGTCAAAACCGTCTGTCAAGGTAAGATAATAATATAAGATAATAATGTAAAATAATAAGGTATAGTGTTCAATAAGTATATCTTGAAATACTGCATTTTAGTACAGAAAATCAGATATTAAGTTAAAATTACAAATAGCACATATTAAAATTATAGTGTATCATCGGCTTTTACAAAAATGCTTCGGATCATTATGAAAGGGTGACTCTGGGACCGATGTGTCAAAACCAGTATAAATTCCAACAAGTCTGACAGATAACATTTGATTTTATATCAGATGAAAAGCTGAAAATCCCAGCCTGGGAAACTTTCAAATGAGCAGACTTGTGTGAATTTCACATCCACGCTTAACGCAAAGAGGCAACAGGGCTAGTCATCGAAAACCTCTTGACATAATGAAAACCTTAATTATGCTGTACATGCCACAGCACACATGTGCACTGAATACTGCAGACTGTAACTGTATCATGTACATACACACACACACACACACACACACACACACACACACACACACACACACACATATATTATATTTCTATGATGTATATGATGATATATATTCTTCTATAATCACCTGAAGAGAGAGGATGGTTTCACCACCCCTCAAAACAGATCTGTAGTGATAAATGGAGTTTCAATAGAAAGTCTTTGTCCTGTCCTTTTATTTTTGTGTATATATATATATATATATATATATATATATATATATATATATATATATATATATATATATATATATATATACAGTCGGCCCTCTACTTACGAAAACCTCTGAATACGAAAAACATTTTCCTAAATTTTCGTCCTCCGTATACACAACGACCTCTTCTTATGAAAAGCGCCAAACATGCCATGCAAAAATTCAAACGTTCAAACACGGAATTCAAACATTAAAACGCACCATTCAAACAATGCGCGAGTTGCTCTCTCATTTGGCTGTCTCCCAACATCCCGCCCCGCTGGCTTTCCATTGGCCAAGAGAGAGCTGAACTCAACCCATTCCTGTACAATTTACTTCCTGTTTGTCACACGTGTGAAGGAGAGTTGAGCAGTTTTTTTGATAGTGATCATTGCTGCGTTATATTTCGTTATCCATCATGGACCCCAAGAAAGTGATTCCTGGTGACACCGAAAAGAAGAAGCGGGCTCTGTTATCAATCGAAGTGAAGCAGGAGATAATAAAAAACATACAAAAATGGGGTGCGGTTGAGCGAAATATCAAAGGAGTATGGCTGAAACCCCTCTACAATCGGGACAATATTGAATCAGAAGGAGACCTTAAAAGCGGAGATACAGGGACGGAGGCGATTATTTTGGAAAAAGCAACCGCCATATTTAAGAACCTCATGAAGGAGAGTGGGGTGAGGGTTCTTCAGACCAGCAACCCCCGGACTTTAAAGAGTCGCATGGGGGGTTTGAAGAATTCAAAAAAAAAAAGGTAAATGATTTTCTTTTACTTTTAACACATATTTCATACAAAATTGGTGTACTTTTATCAATTTTAAAGGGTTTATGGGATAATCTTTGGAGCCTTGGAACAAATCACGCATTTTACATGTAAAATGCACCTCTACTTATGAAAACTCCAGGTTATGAAAAAGGCACTGGAACGGATTAATTTCGTAAGTAGAGGGCCGACTGTGTGTGTGATTTAGCGATGTTGTATTATTTAGAGACAGTGGCGCTGGGGAAAAGACAGGAGGCAGAGCTGGAGGTAGCAGAGATGAAAATGTTGAGGTTCTCTTTGGGAGTAACGATGATGGATAGGATCAGAAACGAGTACATCAGAGGGACAGCACATGCAGGATGTTTTGGAGACAAAGTCAGAGAGGCTAGATTGAGATGGTTTGGACATGTACAGAGGAAGGATAGTGAGTATATTGGTAGTAGGATGCTGAGGCTGGAACTACCAGGCAGAAGGCCTAGAGGAAGACCAAAGAGACGATTCATGGATGTGGTGAAGGAGGACATGAAGGTAGTTGGAGTAAGAGTAGAAGATGGGTGAGATGGAGGGGAATGGTTTGCTGTGGCGACCCCTGAAGGGAACAGCCGAAAGGATTATTATGATTATTATGAATTCGTATGATTAAAGAAACGATTCTCAGGGCAGTGGTGGCTCGGTGGTAAGGTGCTGGATTACCAATCCTGAGGTTGGGGGTTCAAGCCCCACTGTCAATGGGTTGTCACTGTCCCCCCCAGTGCAACTTAACTGGGTTTTCAAAGGCCGGCCATGTCTCTCACTGTCTATGGTGAGAGGTTCATTTAAAACAACCGTTGTTGACTTTCATCAAGAGTAGCTGCACAGCCGTCAGCGTGTTTCTGCCCCTTGCTAAAGGATTGTGTCAGGAAGGGCAGCATCCAACGTGAAAACCTACGCCAAACCAAACATGTGAATTAGTAACATGATTTCCATGAAGATGGAGGCAGATGATTTGCTGTGGTGACCCCTGAGAAAAAAAAAAAGCGAACATCCAAAAGGAAGAGAAGATATATATAATCTATATATACAGTATACCTTGACATACATGGTATATATGGACCTCGACTTAAGTCGTTTCAAGTTAAGTCATTCTCGATTGAGATTGAGAGATTTCCTTTCATCTTTTTCCCTATTTATCAGGGGTTGCCACAGTGAATGACACACGTTTGCTTTGGCATAGGTTTTTACGTCGGATGCCCTTCCTGACGCAACCCTTTTTTAAGCAAGGGACAGAAACATGCTAACGGCTTTGCAGCCTATAAGTCGTTCTCGACTTAATTCTTTCGTTCGTTCTTTTCGTTCTTTCGTTCTTTCCTAATTAGGTCTCTGGTCAGAGTACACCCTGGACTGCTCGAAAGGCCATGACACAGCAGAAACACGCTGATGACTATGCAGCTGGGGGGGGGTCATGTTTTTGAAGCTTTGCAGATGATCCCCACCAACACACTGTGCTTTAGGCTCTGACACTCTTTGGCCTTCAGCTTTATCTTCTTTTGGTGACTAACAGAGTGTATTAGCAGCAGGGATGTATAGAACAGGTCACAGAAGCTTGTATCTCAGTCTTGCATTGACCTGTACAAGTCCAAAGCCGCCCCCCCTAAGGACACATTGCTTATTCTATGTTATTGTATCATGACTTGATGGTGTGCTCTGCTGCAATAAAAAATTAATTGATCATAACAAATGAGCAAAATGGCACTGAGTAGTCACACATGCATTTTAAATCAGGACTCAAATTTACCGAATTGCTTGTAATCATTTGTTTGAATAACGAAAATATTCCTGCCTCTCTGGGGGAAGTTTAGGAACTCAGATAAATAGGAGAAGAATTAATATGAATCTAAATGATTCTTAAAGCAGTGTAAGCAACAAATAAATAACAAACTAAACCCATGCTTTTAATCATGTCATCTGTTAAAAATGCATTTGTTTATGGTCCGCTGCACATTTAATACAATAATTAAAAAAAAAAAAAACCTTATTATATACTTAGCAAAATCACCCAATGTGTTTTCATTTTCCCAAAAGACAGCGTCAGTAGCCAAGGATCGGTCCGACAGAACCCATGCCTTCGTCTGCCACCCAACTCACATTGCTCCTGACCCCTATAGCCCCTCCCACAGATGGTGGGTCCATGAGATGGGGGACCCATGTCTCCTTTTCGGGCTCCATGGGCAGAAGCTTGATTGCCAGGCGCTCGCCTTTTGGCCCCGCTCTCAGGCCTGGCTCCAGGGGGCGGACCGCGGTGACCCGTGTCCGGGCAAGGGAAACTGTGGCCTTGGTTTCCGATTATTCGCCATAGAGGTCTTTTGAACCGTACTTCGCCTGGACCTTCAAAAAGGACCTGTTTGCCTTGGGTGACCCTACCAGAGGTATAATGCCCCTGACAATATAGCAATTGAGGCGGCTCAGGCATCTGTTCAGGCTGCCTGCCGAACACCTTGCTGGTATGGTGTTTCGGGCATGTGCAACCGGGAAAAGACCCCGGGGTCGACCTAGAACATACTGGTGGGACTATGTCTCTTGGCTTGTCTGGCAAGGCTTCGGTGTCCTCCCTGAAAGAGCTGTAGGAAGTGGCTGGAGAGAGGGAAGTCTGGAACTCATTGCTTACGCTGATGCCCCCCCCCCCCCAGACCTGCCCCCGGAATAAGCAAAAGATGAGATGAGACGTTTTCATTTTCTTTTATAGCACAACAATTTGCAAACATTCTAGATGTTTACTTATTTATTAAATAACAGTGTCACCTAGATTTTACACTGTTTTTTAAATAATTTATAGTTGTATATTTATCAATCATTTATACTGTATGTTGCGACCGCAAGAAAAAAGACCTCTCATGGCACTCCAAAGAAATCGCAGTCCTTTCAAAGTAAAAAGACTGTACCACATAAAACATAGAAACGATTCCACAAATTATATAACAGTTCATTATCTCATTGATTATTTTTCTCTGTGTTAGCCCTGAAATGTCGGAGTTGGTATTCCAGCTAATTTTGTGTGAATGAGAGAATACACCCCAAACAGATCACCTGACTTCATTCACCTGAAGTCAACTGGAATTACCTCCAGTTTCCACTGGGAACCTAATTTATAATAAGCAGTACAGATTAAGCATGGATGAACAGTAGTTTAGCAGATAGAATACAGTGATCCCTCGCTACTACATGCTTCAGTTTCTGTGGCTTCAGTACATCGTGGGGTTTTTCAAAAATATTCATCAAAAAAAAGGAAATTATGGAAAAATGGAAAATTATGGAAAAATAAGGGAAAAGGTTAAGGAAAATGCAACAAAAACAAGACCAATTCTGCAAAAAATAACCCGAACAAACAAAAACAAACAAACAAACAAACAAACAAACAAACAAACAAAAAAACCGAACCCAAACCCCCAACAACAAAACTACTTATATTTTTATGTGAGGTGCTCATCTGAGTGTGTGTTTATGTGTGTGTTTATATTTTATTTACATCTTGTGCATTATCTTTGAATGTTTAATTGTTATTATAAGCATTTATAGTGTTGAATATATATTTATTGAAATTATATTTATACAGGTTGGCACAGCAGAAAGATAGAGATGGGAAAGACGTGCAGCAAGTTAGAGTGAGAAAGGACAGAGAGGGAAATGTATTCAGATTAATAAATATTCATGTTAGTGATGAGACTGAGTGAATACAGTTTGGAATTCAACCACTCAGGATAAAATACACAGATATAAAAATAAAGCAGCGGATACAAGGTCGGAAAGCGCTATGAGGACAAACATTGGAGTGATGTCCCACAATTCCAATAAAAAAAAAGAATCCGCAGATATAGACCCATAACCCCCCCCCCCCCCCCACACACACACACACACACACACACACACACACCCCTTCACCCCCCCACACTCCCCACCCCTAATCACAGAATCATGGGAAAGGCACGGTGGCGTGTTTCTATCCAGGCGTCATGTACTCAGCTTGCTGCGGCGTATCCAGCAATGGCAGTGCGGATCTTCGGGAGCGTTTCCAGGGTGCGGCTGATGATCGAGTACGAATAATTACACACGCCCCATAAAATGCACAAATCGGCTCGAATTCAGGAAGAAGATACGCCAGCATGTCCAAAATCATCAAACACCCCAGTTTACCACAACTCCCCATACCTGAGAACCCCAGGATTTGCTCCTTTACCAAACAAAAAACGATTACCAAAATGTTCATCTAAACAAGTAAGTCTAGACAGAGACTGTGTCTGAGTCCCGACTATCAACTTGAAGGCATTCACTGTGGGGCTTTGTAAAAGAAAGCTCTGCCCTGATATAGTGATTAATCAAGATATCCAAAAGCAGCCTTTTGAGCTAAGTAGGCCTGGTGGATCATAAACTACAAGAAGTTCATTTGTCACAAGACTATTTAATGCTCTATAGTGTAAAAGTAGTATTTTATATTCAATGCAAATACTGGGAGTCAGTAGAGTGTAAATAAGATGACGGTGATATACTCATGAATTCTGGTTCTAGTAAGGACTCATGCTGCTGCATCCTGGATTAACTGGAGCTTGTTCATACATCTATCAGAACATCGAGACAGTAACTTATTACTTATTAAGAAGATCTCGTTACACTACGCCTCAAAATATCGATACAGAAAAAAATATATATATATCAACACGATAAAAAATGAAACCTCAAAAACGTGACTATGATAATGTGATGAAGAAGGTGATAAATATATTTAATTTTCGATTTAAAAGCTTTTTAAATGAATAATGAATGAAATAAATGTGTCTGTAAATGAAAGCTGAAGAGGTTCTGGCGATCATCCGGTGGGCCTGAAGGCGGATCGATGATGGGACGTCGTTGAATATAAATCGGAGGGTTCACGTTCAGGCTTTTTTTTTTATTTTTATTTGTTTTATTAAATACATGATAGTGTCCTATTATTTGTGGTTATAAAACGGTTAATAAATAATATATACCAGAATCTGAATATTCTATAAGAACAAAAAGAAACAATGGGTTAAGACATACCCAGTAATACAACAGGAAATTGCATGTATTTTAAATAATGTATTGTATTTACGGTATATATTTAATAATATAATAACTTAAAGAGATTCTGTCAAGTGAGCTGTAATTCATTTTTATTTAGATTTTTATTTTTTGTGTGTAAATATTAAAACAAACACTTTCCGAGCTTCTTCAATATTAAAAGTCAGAAATAGAAATACACTCAAATGAGGTTTGAAGTCTGTTTTTCATCTTCTGCTTCTACATAACATACGGCTACATACACATAAAATAATTTATTTGTGTTATGACTATGTAAAATGCTATACAAAATATACAATTTCTGCCTTACTCATCAAGTCTCTTAACATTGTGAGGTGCTCCACCGAATGTAGGCGCTTGTTGCAAGTGACGTATGGTGCATGTGAGACAAAGCGTGGCTTATCCAGACTGCCGATCTTTCAAGTGAGCAAGTGAAGGTTGAGTACTAAAGAAGCATTTGCTCACTTGAAAGATCGGAAGTCTGAATTGGGCAGTGGTGGCCTGCTGGTAAAGGTGCTAGATCACTGATCCTAAGATTGGGGGTTCAAGCCCCAATCTCCACAAGGTTGCCCCCCCAGTGCATCTAACTGGGTTATCAAAGGCCAGCCATATCTCTCACTGTCAATGGTGAGAGGCATGTAAAAGAACCATTGTTGACTTTCGACAAGAGTCGCTGCATAGCTGTCAGCGTCTTTCTGCCCTGTGATGGCCGGTGAGCTGTCCAGGAGGGATCCTATCCTTGCTAAAGAGAGTGGATACAAGCAAGGGCCAGAGATGCCAGAAGCATGTCAACACACCAGTAACCAGTCTTCTTGTTTTCCTTTCGGCTGTTCCCTTTCAGGGGTCGCCACAGTGAATCATCTGCCTCCATCTTTATGGGAGTCATATGAATGATTCGCATGTTTGATTAGTCATAGTTTTTATTTTTGTACGTTGGATGCCCTTCCTGACATAACCCCTTTAGCAAGGGACAGAAACACGCTGACGACTATGCAGCTACTCTTGTCAAAAGTCAGCAATGTTTTTTTTACATGAACCTCTCACCATAAACTGTGAGAGACATGACCGGCCTATGATAACCCAGTTAGTTAGTTACACTGGGGGCACAGTGAAAACCTTGTGGAGAATGGGACTCGAGCCCCCAACCTTAGGATCAGCGATCCAGCACCTTATACCACCAGACCATCATTGCCACCACTACACTAGTAACCAGTAAACTGGAAAAATTGAAAAATTCCACACATACAATAACCCAAGCTTGTATTCCGACATGAAAATGAAGCTGCAAAGTTGTAATAATACCGACTGCACGACTGCACGGCAATCATTTACTATTATGGAGGGTAATCATTACAGTACGGGTACACTTCGGTTAGCCTGCCATTGATTCCTGCCACTTCATGTGAGAGCAGTGGTGGTCTAGTGGTATAAGGTGCCGTATCACTGATCCAAAGGTTGGGGGTTCGAGTCCCACTCTCCACAAGGTTGTCACTGTCCCTCCCAGTGCAGCTAACTGGGTTATCAAAGGCTGGCCATGTCTCTCACTGTCTATGGTGTGAGGCATGTAAAAGAACCATTGCTGACTTTCGACAATAGTCGGCTGCAAAGCCGTCAGCGTGTTTCCGCCCTGCGATGGCCTGGCGAGCTGTCCAGGGTGTACTCTGCCCTCGCCCTGAGTTGGCTGGGATGGGCACCAGCCTCCTTGCGACCCTAATTAGGATGAAGCGGTTACAGAAAATGAACTGAACTGAACACTTCATGTGACTTCAGGAAGATGCTGCTGAGATGACGTAGCGACTGGACTTGATACTTATTTATAATTGAAAAACTTTGAAGGCTTTGATTACATTTGATTTAAAGACGATGAACATTCATAAGTCAGAGAACAACAGGACCAGAGAGAGAGAGAGAGAGAACTCTCAACTGGATGTGTTATTGGTTCAAAAGGCACTGGAGCATTACTTTAGTAATTGGGAACCCTCTGGAATTTGAAGGGCAATGCTAGCTAGATGGTGGACGACTGATTGGAAGATTGGAAGCTCAAATTCCAGCATCGCCAAGCTGTCACTGCTGGGCCCTTGTGCAAGGTCATTAACCCACAGCTGTATAAATGAGAAAATGTAAGTAACTCTGGATAAGACTGCCTGCCAAATGCTGTAAATGTAATCCTTTAGACACCATTTGTATGAAGCATGACATCCACTCTTATATGTGACTTGAGGTTTCAATTTGTGATTATGCGAGTAATTGTTTTTCCGTCTTAAGCAATGCAGCTCCGTGGACTCCAACCCAAATGTCGTTGTATGCCTTTTTCTGTCTTGCAGGTAAAAGATTGACCCAATGAAGTGGAGTCTAACCTCGACAGTGTACCGAAATAGAAGTCACCTTGGCTCCTTGTTTCGAGAGAAAGAGAGAAAGAGACAGAGGGAAAAGGGAGAGATAGAGCGACGCATCTGATTGTTTGTTCACAGCAGGGAGGCAGCGAGGTCAGTAAACAAACCATGCTGCATTTCTGCTGCTGCTATTTGTCAGTGCCTGTGCTGTTTGTCTTGTTGCATTTACATCGCTGCCTGCTGTCTAACAAGTTATTGCTTTGTTGGACGCTAATCAAAATGTGACTTGAATTTCATTTAAGTCGACCAGCTAGTTCCAATCTTGTTGTTTTAATCACATATAATAATGCGGAATCCAAAAAAATATTAATGCTCTGTACTTTCTGCAGGAACTGCCCTTAAGGATGCTATAAACTTAATTAGACGAACAACAGGTCACTGTGGGGTCATAATTGGTTTTCTATAGATTGCTGGCTCAGGGAGAATGCAGGTTAATTGCATAGGATATGAAAAGCCATTCAGAATTTTAATTTTATTTTTCAGCCTGTTGCTGTTGCATGAAATGAGTTGCGTAGTCTCCAGAACCTGAAGGGGGACCATATAGTGTATATGAAATACTTATTAGCATATTAAGGGCATATACATTATTAATGTGTGCTGTCCTTGGCAAGAGTAACATCATTCAACATTCATTCATCCTCGCTTAATCGAAATTAAAGTCACCGGAGTCTGGTGCCCATCTCAGCCGATTCTGGGCGAGAGCAAGATTAACATGATATTAAAACTGGTTTTTCATACTTTTCAACTCTCATGCATTAAGCTTGAGACTCACGCATTTCATCTGTTCTTCAATCTCTCATGCAAGGTGTCTAAAATCTCACATATTAATACAGTGGTACCTCACCTTACAATCGTCCCAGCAAACAAAAAAAAATCAGGTTACGAAAAACATTTTCCAAAATTTTTTGTCTTTGTATACGAAACACACCAAACGCGCCATTCAAACATTAAAAAGCGCCATTTAAACACTCAAACGATGCACAAGCTGCTTTCCCATTGACTATCTTCCAACATCCTGCCCCGCTGGCCTTCCATTGGCTAGGAGGGATGACACAGCGTCCTCCCATTGGCTATCTCCCAAAATCCCACCCCGCTGGCCTCTCATTGCCTAGGAGGGATGACACAGCTCCCTTCCATTGGCTATTATGGAGCTGCATCTTCCATAATGCTTTTCGTGTAAAGGATAGAATTACTGTTGTTTCATGTGTTTTTTGAGTGTGCTCATTGCTTTATTTTTTGACTCAGGCTTTTAACCTTCGATAAACTTTGTAAGATTATAATTCTGCTAAGAAGACATGGTCAACACACGTGCGCACATATACACACACACACACACACACACACACACACACACACACACACACACACACACACACACACAAACACACACGTGTGATCTCCGGTCCGAGTGAAAAGAAGAAGCGGGCTCATGGCAAGCATATGAGGATATGAATATCGGTACGATATTGAAGTAGTAGGAGGTCGTAAAAGGTATGCATTTATAATTTTTAAAGGGTTTATGGGGTAGTATTGGGATCCTGGGAACGAATCACACATTTTACATGTAAAATGCGGTTCAATTTACAAAAAATCCAGGTTAAGACAAAGGCTCTGGAACAGATTAATTTCGGAAGGTGAGGTACCACTGTACAATTATCTGCCTTTTTTTATTTTTAATTTTTTTTTAGGATGTAATTTCCATGAGCAAATTCCAAATCATGACTTTTCTGGATTATAAGATTCCGCTTTCCCCCCAGTTAGTTAGCGTTCACTTGATTGGCTGATTACAACCAACCAGCAATCGCTATACACAAATCTACCCCGTGCTTTGTAATTCCATGTGTTGTTGCAAGGTTGCTGCACAGGATACCTGCCATCTATATGAGTAGATTTGTTTACATGGTTAATTAGTTTCAGTTTGTAAACTAATTGTGTAGTTGCAAGGTTGCTGCATATGATCAATACCATCTATGAGCAAAGACAGCAACGGTTAATATGAAGAATTATTTGGATAAAACTTCAAAAAGAGAAATGTTACAATTTACTTTAGCCAACCTTATTTTTGATATATGTTATTAGTTTACACTTCATATTTCATTAGTTCTTTCATTGAAGATTTCAGTTACATGACATTATGAAATCTTAAAGACGTGTGTAATTTTGTATTTTTTTCCTATGTCTGTGTTTAATCATTACATATAAAACTTGCATGAAATGGCTTAAAAATCTCTTAAAAACCCTTAAAACCAACATTTTCTGGACCTGACTGGGGGCTACTTCCACTGGACCCCTGCTTCTCACTCTTTATTAATCTTAGGGCTTGACAGCTATGGGTTTTTAAATGCATATTTGTCTTACAATGTGCATCACTGCAAAAAAAAAAAAAACATGTGGTTCAGGGTCCAGGAATTATGCATCACTTCTTTTAAAAATGACACCACCACCACCACCCCCCCACCCCTGAAAAAAAAAAAAAAAAAAAAAAAAAAACCCAAACAAGTCAATGTTTTCTTAAAAAAAAAAAAAAAAAAAAAAAAAAAAAAAAATATATATATATATATATATATATATATATATGGCTGTTGGAAATTCCTCCTGATTCACCACTGAAATATGCCACATTACACAACCCTGTAAAGCAATGCTTCCCCGCTGAAGACACCAACCCCCATCCCCATGCTGCTTTTCCTCATTTTCTAGAGTTTCTATTGTTGCTGTCTACGTTTATAAAGCTCTGCAGTTGAATTTGTGATGTTATGAATACTAATGAGTAAATAATAAATTGTGATAAGGATAATGAAATAGTCATCAAGCTAGTGTTAATGATGCATATCAATTAAACTGCTAGTGCGCTGTGTGTGTGGTGTAGCTATCTACGTGATTGCTGTCTCAACAATTAATTTTTGTATACTTATTACTGTAACTCAAACACTGTAATTCATGCCAAAACACTCCTCAATTAATACAATACAATTCTAGTACTGTGCCATTGACAACAAAGCATCCTTCAATGGTCATACACAAGATATCTTCAGAAGATACACTTCCTCAACCTGAGGCTAAAAGACTCTAAGCAGAATGTCCATCAAACCAATTGTTATAATTAAAAAAACAATTCTGAGGTCAGTGGTGGCCTGGTGGTAAAATGCTGGATTACCAATCCTGAGGTTGGGGGTTCAAACCCCACTGTCAACAGTTGGCACTGACCCCCCCCCCCCACACACACACACACACAGCTGACTGTGTTATCAAAGGCCGGCCATGTCTCTCACTGGCTATGGTGGGAGGTTCATGCAAAATATCCATTGCAGATTTTTGACTCTGCCTTTGCCGAGAGTTGGCTGAGCTGGGCACCAGCCTCCCTGGAACTCTAATTATGATTAAGTGGGTCAGAATATGAAATGAAATGAAAATTATTCTGGTACAGAGAAGAGAGATGTCATTCATCTCACTCTTTTATTTGCCGAACTGCTTAATCCTACTTGTGTCACGGATTGGCGGGTAGCTATCTCTGCCAACACTGGGCGAAGGCAAGGGGTACCTGCCAGGACTGCTCAACAGACCATCACACACACACACACACACACACACACACACACACACACACACACACACACACACACACACACACACACACACACAAACAAACTTGAAGTCACACTTAGGTTCAATTTGGAGCAGCCAATTAGCCTAATGTGCTTGTCTTTGGACTATGGGAGGAAACTGAAGTACCCAGAGGAAATCCACACAAGCTCAGGGAGAACATGAGAAACTCCACACAAAAACTCCAGAACCTGAACCATGTACCTCCTTTTCATCAAGTGAATGCGCTTAGCACTACGTCTCCCAAAGAGAGAAGTCCTCTCTCGCCAAGTATGTGTGTGTGTGTGTGTGTGTGTATATATATATATAGTATATATATGTTTTTTTTTTTTAAACAATTGCTAACATGCAGCACGGTGGCGTAGTGGTTAGCACAACTGCCTCACAGTAAGGAGGTCCAGGGTTCAATTCGCAGCCTGTACATTTCTGTGTGGAGTTTGCATGTTCTTTCGTGCTTGCAGTTTCCTCCGAGTATTCTGGTTTCCTTCCACAGTCCAAAAACGTGCACAGTTGGTTAATTAGCTGTTCCAAATTACCCGTAGCTGAGAGTATGACTGGTTATGTGAGTGTTAGCCCTGCGATGGCCTGATGAGCTGTCTAAGGTGTACTCTGCCCTCGTCCAGAGTCGGCTGAGATGGACGCCAGCCTTCCCGCGACCCTAATTATAATTAAGCGGTTACAGAAAATGAATGAATGAATATTATTTGATAATATTCTATCTCCTCCCTTTTCCATCATTTTACCCATATCACATGAGCCACTTGTACAATATATATATATATATATATATATATATATATATATATATATATATATATATATATATATATATATATATATATATATATAATTATTATTATTGTTATTATTTTCACAGATGACAAGGAAAACAAAAAATAAAGATAAAAAATAAATATAATAATTGTTAAAATAGTCATAGAATAATGCCTACATTTCAATTGTGAAGCGAAGTCACCTAAATGTCAAATGTCGTAATCTCATTACTTTCAGTATGTCTATTATATGATCATTATAAAGCATTAGCCAGCAACCTGATCCTGCACTGGCTAACCACATGTGGTAACACTGACAGCCAGACAGTGAGCTTTAAAGCTCTTAGTACGCCTGGCTGTCCACCACTTGACACTTTTCTTGGTGATTTCTATGCCGCCATCTGGCATACTTCACATCTTATCCCTGAGAGAGGATTCGTTACTCTCTGATATCTCAGACATGGCAATGGTTTTACTCAGGAACAATAATGGGGAGGAATACTGGAGCCAGGAAAGATCAGAGAGACTGATATGCACTTCACCGAGCACAGGTTACATGAAGTATATTGATCAATCTTGTGTCTTTTCTGATACAGTCAATAATATGTAAATGAACGCAGCAAAATTTATTGTAAATTCTGAATGTTAAAGTCATGAAATTTATGTTCGGCATGAATTCAAGAATCATTTTTTTAAATATACTGTACTGTATTTCTTTTGCTGAATGCAAGATAGATAAGCCTTAAATAATCCAGAACTTGAGAAACTACAACTAAATACCTACCAGCTTTCCCCTTGACTGACAGAAAAGTGGTATAGCTGGAAGAATGCAATCCCAGCTCAGCTCAGGCCAAAGCTGGAGTATGTCCTGAAGAGACCACCCGGGAAACTACTGAGCAGATCCAGACAACCTTTAATATTTCCCATCTATTGGAAATTTAGAGTCCTCAGATGAACGAATGTCCAAGTCTTTGAACTGTGGCAGCCTGACCCCACACTGTATATCAATGTATACACACACACACACACACACGTGTGTGTGTGTGTGTTGTTTGTGTGTGTGCATTGATATACAGTACTGTGCAAAGTTTTAGTATAAACTTTGCTATGGATTTTTATTTTATAATTTGTATACAGGGATCCCTCACCTTCCGCGCGGTTAATGGGGACCAAGACCCCCTCCCCCCATCTCCCCGTCCGCACGGCCGCCAATTTCCACAAAGTAGGATTGACTCCCCTGACTCATGTATACTTACATGTATATGTGTTTCTAATATCAATAAATGCTTTTAGTAACAATTAAACATTCAAAATAATTCATAGGATGTAAATAAAATATAAACACACACATACCGATGCACGCGCACACACAGGTGCGGACCTCACATAAAAATGTAAGTAGTTTCGTTGGGGAGTTTTGGGTTGTTTTTTTTTTTTTTTTTTTTTTTTTTTGCATAATTGGTCTTGTTTTGCAGCATTTCCTTTAACTTTCCCCTATTTTCCCCTAATTTCCTTATTTTTTGATTTTTCGATGAATATTTTTGAAAATCCCACGACGTGAGGGATCACTGTATCAGCAAGTTGGTACAAAAAAAAAAAAGAAAGAAAAAAAAAATACTGCTTTAGATTTCCAAATATTACTTTTCCAACAACAAAAAAAAATGGAACATTACATTAAAAAATGTTAGTTTAGGATGTTAACAAAAAGAAAGCAGAAAGCGACTTATCAGACAAAAATATAATTAAGGTTGCTGTGATTTCCATGCAAATAAAGTATCAAGTGCGACAGTCAACATTTCCAGGAGAGCTGAGGCTGGTTCTATAAGACACTCGATAAATAATGTACTTATAAAACTGCACAAACTGTACATGATGCTCTTCTATTTTTAAACAAAATGTCTTCACATCTAATATTGAAGTAGTTTTATTTATTACTGTTTACTGTGGTCTGTAAAAGTTTTATGAAGAAATCTTCGATTTAATGTCATTATTTATATGTAATATAATGAATCTTTGTCGAGAGATAGAAAGAGAGAGTGAGGGTTGTTGGGCAAACACAGATGAAGATAACTGAAATGTCTGGTTGACCAGTGCAATGCACTGACATGACAGATGCTACTCTGACCGGTGGCTCCTGAAATTGGACCACCTGCTCCCACCCATGGGTCTATGGCATACTTTGAATGTATGCCATCACCGGAATTCTTCGATGAGCATGGATGTGATTCAAATGGTCACATGGTCACAGTCAAGCAGATGGGACACCAATATACATTTAGGACTGAAATCTGGTAGTCCAGGCTAATAACATCCACTGAACCATGCAGTGAATATCTAGGTCTCCATTCCTGCAAGTAGGAAGATACAATTTTGTAACAATAAATATAATGAGTGGTATATAATTAAGGAAGCAGGCCAGTAGAGGTTTTAACCCCCCCCTCCCAAAAAAAAAAAAAAAAAAAAGAAAAAAAAAAAACAACCCTCGGTACAACTCTTCTTTATTTATATATAGAAAATGGTGTTATTTGTGCCACTATAGAGTATGTAGCCTCTGTCATCTCATGGCTTGTTGTAACTGGAAAGGATGCTACATCCCGAATTTCTGTATCCAGCTGTCCATTGAAGGCCCACCTGGCCAAGAGGAAAATGGGACACTGGTAACTAATGCACTCTGGAAGTAGGTGCCATTTTCAAGCTTGGCTGGTGAGTGTGAAATTAAAATGGGCCCAGCAGGTCCAACAAACAGTTAAATAATTGGGGCTTGCGTATCCCAGACTTTAGGAGTTCGTTAGCATGAGAAATGTTCATGCACACCCTTAAACCAACATTTTCCTCCCTTCAAGATCAGGATTTCCTAACGTGTTCATTTCCCCTCCTATTCCCAAAACTGGAGGTTTGAGACAAGAGTGTACTAGTATATTTACTTCCTGGTACACTTTTGAAACATGTTCCACAGACATTAATGTTTGTTAAAAGAACAGAAGTACAGGTTCACTTTGACTAGCAGAAATTATGAAAAAAGTAATGAAAACCCCATGAACTGTGGAAAGTGAGGGATCCCTATAGTAGGTAATTCAATAAGGTACAAAACTTGGTCTTGCAAAAAAGGTACAAAATTGCTCAGCATAAGATTTTGTCCCACCGGTATTTCTATTTTTGAAAGTGCAGTCAGACATACTGCCCATTAGTTGCATGTGCAGAAAAGTACTTTGGCTGGTCCGGCATGTTTGATAGAACAGCTGCAATGTCAAGTGTCTAATACAAAGGCCAGAAAGAGCAATATCAGAATGTTTTGTATTGACAATTAATGTACCGTATTTGACGTAATATGCACCCTGCTCCAATAAGACACCCTCTCCCCCCAATGTTGTTGATCTTACATCTAATAATAACCCATATGTACTGGGAGCAAAATCATAGATCCAACTTCCCAATTTTATTCGATCAGTCTCTGTAATGGTAAAATGAGGCATTCACTGCCTGTAAAAGTGAGTTTACACGGTATTTCAGACCCCCTGCCACTGGGGAATGTCTATAATGTTCATCAGTAACAAAACATGTGATTGTTCTACCTTGCTTTAAAAAACAGGAAAATATTGCGCTTTGTTCTCTTGGTAAATGTCCAACAAGCGATGAACCATTAGAAACTGTTACAGAAAAACTATGGGATGCTCTGAATGAATGGAGTAATGAGCCAGATATGGACCAATCAGAAAGTGATGACGAGTATTTTTCCTGCTCACTAAGTTCCTAAATGTAAGCACGTTCCTGGACATGTGCTTTTGTTTATGTTCGTGTTCATTGGTTCAATGTGCCATGTGCTAAAGTTGACATTCGGGTTGATTTCCTGGAAAATATTTAAAGGAACAGCACCGGAAGGGAAAAGTAAGGGGTCTTTTTTTCTTTTTTTTTTTAAATCTTTGCTGTTTTCTGTTTATTTTCAGCTTTGATGTAAGTAATTTGGTTGATATCACAAAATGAACAACACAAATACCAGTTAAACTCTTTTATTGTTCTCTTATTATTTATGTTTTCCACCTCAGTGGTAATAAGCACTTACCGCTCCACTCTGCTGGTAACATTTTAATTAAACTCCAATTTTTAAAGCGTCCTGGGCGCTTATCACATCGTATACGGTAAGTGTTTTTTTGTTTTTTTTTTGAGTACAGGTGGTATTTAATGCAGTGCCAATTAAATTTGAGTTCCAAATTTCCAATTTGAGACTGAAGTGGTGAGCAAATCTTCTCCTGCCTTTCAGGACTGGACCAATTAGTCCTGGATTCACTTTTTATAAAATCTACCAGTTTGTGTGTCCTGGGCAGTCTCTAGAGCACAAGGGATAGACTACAGTTAGTAAGTTTTCCCAAAAATGGGGAACAGCCTGAGAATCAGCCTACAACATCTAAGTCAAACCCTGTGAATTGTTGTTGTAAAATATCAAAACAATGAATTTATTTATATATTTACTGAACTGATTAATCCTAATAGGGCCACAGGCAGACTCGTGCCAAGCTCCATTAACACTGGGAGAAGGCAGGGTACTCCCTGATTAGCTCAAAATACAACTGCACGGAAACACACACAACCATTCTCACTTACACCAAGGGTTAATTTGGAAATCAAGTTAGCCTAATTGACTTTGGGAGGAAACCAGAATACCCAGAGGAAATTCACTCAAGCAACATGGAAACTCACACAGAAATATCCAAACCCAAGAATTGAACCTCTGACCTTCTTGCTGCGAGATGGCTATGATTATCCTCTATACCACAACCATAGCACTAATGTTTTGTTGTGAATCCGCAGCTTTTATACTGCAGTCATTTATATTAGACTCCTTTTATTTAAATTTTAGCCTCTGGATTGGCCGCTATAATTCATATTTTAACTGATGTAGCCTGTTCATCTCCGATGGTATTTTTTATTTTTCGTTTTCTTAGCTTTGATAAGTGGAACTAAAATAAAAATGGCCATTATCTACTTGCAGTATTTCACTCAAGTGTCTGCTCTACTGGACATTTTTTAGCCTGGGTTTGCTCCTCCCACTTTCGGTAGCCAGGTGCAGCAGCTTATTATATAATCTGTGACTCTTTGCCTCAGTGACAACAGTTGTGTTCCTGCATGTTTCTCTAAGGAGCCATGATCGAAGACCTTGGGAAACAACTGCTCAGACTGTGCAAGGATAATTTCAGGGCAGATTGTTGGTCATGTGGAACATGACCATGCCAAATGTGAGTACTCTTTTACTAGTGTGGGCCTTGTTCTCATATGTCTAGGAACTCAAAGAAGAAAAAAAAATCCTTGAACTGGGGCCACATACTGAAGGCGGTAAATCATTGATATATAGTTTTATGCTACAATAGAGGCAGGTTGGAAGCATGTGTCCATGTGCAGTCATGGCAACAGAATTCTGGACACTGAGATGTCTGGTGTACTGCAGTACTTTTTTTTTTTTTTTTTTTTTTTTTTTCCTCCCTACTAAAAAGTGAATCATATATTTATGTAAACTGTAAGGTATCATTGAATAAAATTAAAGACTCATCAGAAGAAAACAAGAAAAAGTTAAATTCAAACTCAAAGCTGCAATCTGTATTTTATCAGTTTGATAAAATCAGTCACATTTTATTTAGAAGGATAATTATGTTGTACCCTGAAAACAAACTCGTACTGTAAGGAGATGTGTGAGTGTGAGTTTATGTGTGAGTGTGAGTGTGTGGGTGTCTGTGTGTATGTGTGTGTATATATATATATATATATATATATATTAGTCGTGGGGTGGGTGTTGAACCTACTTCATGGAATTTGGCTGTTGTGGGGATCTCAGTCCCAATTAATCACTGAAAGTGAGGGATCACTGTATGTAACGTACTAGTGTGTGTGTGTGTGTGTGTGTGTGTGTGTACATTCTCGGTTCATTTAGACCAGTTCGTATCTCCGGATGTTTGCAAAACAAACGTTGGTAAGTTGGGGAGCATCTGTATTTATATTTTACTTGCATCTTATGTTTAATTGTTATTATAAGCATTTATAGCATTGAATATATTTATTGATATTGCATATGCATACATCCATGTATACGTCAGTCGAGGGGGGGGGGGTGATCCTCCTTAGCTTAAATAATCATTAAAAAAAACCCTTTACTTCGCAATTCAGGCAATCATGTTGATAACTTGTGTGTGAAGGAGAAAAAAAGAAAGAGGTGTACAGATCATCTGCAACCAATCAGTAGGAGGGAGAAACAAAAGCTCTCAGCCATTGGCTAAATTTGAATCATGTGTCAGTTACTTCCAGGTTTGTCGCCAATCTGCAAGTGCTGAACCGTGAATGGTTAAGGGCCTACTGTATAAGCTCTCTATCTCTCTCTCTCTCTCTATATATATATATATATATATATATATATATATATATATGGGTTTTTTTTTTTTTTTTTTTTTTTTTTTTTTTTTTTTAGGTCATGGGTGGTCAAACAGTTGTAAGTTGGACACGACCTGTATAGGTATTTTAAATGTTAATTCCTCTTTCAAGCTTTATTTGTAACTTAAGCAAATATTACTCATTTTGTGCTAAATCACTGACCGCTCTCTGCTCGTCTTTTATTTGATTAAGGCAAATGTAAAAGGTACTGGATTTTCTTTATGGTAAATGTATCTGTGGATTATATTCAGGAACCTGCGTTCATTTAGAATAATATATGCAAGCATATCCATAAATAGAATTGGCTTATTTTTGAAAGGTTCTTCTCGCTCACAAAGGGTTGACATGAGCATCAGGTAGGAATGTAATCTGAAATTGAATGGCTGTGTGCTTGAGTCTGCGGGGCAAATCCAGCCTGCATAACAAGATTATTTGGCCCATCATTAAAATGAGTAACTTTTTAAATTTCCAATCCGTGCTTCAAGTTCTGGATGTGAAATTATTCATTTAAATGGAAATTATCACATAAAGCACATGCCAATGAACAGCACTGAGGGGTGGGGGGGTGGGGGGGGTCCTCAAATTTGCTTAAGTAATAATTTTTAACCCGTGGTTTTGACATTTTCACATCACTTATTAAAGGCATAGTAGTAGTTGAACTGAAGGCTATTTAACTAGCAGGCAAATATTTCTTCAAAGGCAAACAGCGTTCACAAAATGCTCTGCTGTAAAAATTGCCTCTGGCTCCAACCCTGAAGGGAATCATTTGTATAATCTTTTTAATTAGAGTGATGCACGATGACTTTTTCCTAAAATATACAAACTACATAAAATTCTTTCCTGCTTATGCAGGGTTAATTGAACATATACCGTATGACCTTTTTGTTTCTACTTTGAAGCTGTAACCAATGGTCATGTATGGGCTAGCTTAGCACTAATTAAATACCAGAGGGAAAATGAAGGGGTTTTAGTTTTGGATATTTCCAATTAAAGCTAAACTGTCGATGTTTGAAGGCATAGACTTCATGTTCATAGTCAAATTACTTACACCTAAAATCGACAATTTTAATGCATGCTATATTGTTTCACAGGGGCAGTGGTGGCCTGGTGGTAAAGGTGCTGGATCACTGATCCTAAGGTTGGGGGTTCAAGCCCCACTCTCCACATGGTTGTCACTGCGCCCCCCCCTCCCCATGTAACTAACTGGGTTACCAAAAGCTGGCCATGTCTCTCACTGTCTATGGTGAGAGGTTCATGTAAAAGAACCATTACTGACTTTCGACAAGAGGACCTGCACAGCCATCAGTGTGTTTCTGCCCTGTGATGGCCTAGCGAGCTATCCAGAGTGTCCTCTGCCCTCACCATAGTCGGATAAGATGGCCGCCAGCTTCCCTGTGACCCTAATTAGGATTAAGTGGTTCACAAAATGAATGGATATTGCCCCCCAATGTGATACATTTCCATATATAGAGCATTTTATTTTTGGGAAATTTCTCTCATGATTCAATAATTTATCGTCTTTACCTTTTCTGTAAATTGTCCAGCAACCAGTAACTCATCCCATGAAAGCTATTAATTAAAATAATAATCTCACCAAGTTTTAACGCTAGAAGAGTTAAAATGTTGGGTAGAATAGTGGTTAGCATGTCCGTCTCAGAAAAAAATCCTAGGTTTGAGTCCCGGCCTCGGCAAGAGTGTTTCTTTGTGGGCTTTGGAAGTTCTATGTTTGCATGGGTTTCATCAAGCTTCTCTGGTTTCCTTCAAAATTCCAAAGACAATGATGTGTACACAGCTAATTGGATGTTCCAAATGCCCAAGGCGTGAGTCAAAGTTTGTGTGTGTGGACCTCATTGCTTAGGCTGTGGTCCTTGCGCTCGGATCCTGTATCAAGTGGCAGAACATGAAAATTGAATATAAATTTAATAGATATTCTTTAACCTTATACCAATCATTACACATTTCTATGTAAATAACAGCTTGCTTTAATCTATTTAATAATAATTTTAGATTACTGTATTTGGAGAATTCCCTGTACAAATGGCTATGCAACGCATTGCAGTGGCTTGCAGCTACAATTTACTGTCATCATCTCCTATTAGTTAAATCAGTCACATTCAATAACATGAAGTAAAACAAACAAACTTTAAATATTATTCTATTAAATACACAATACCCACACAAACCGAGCGGGCCCAGTACCCCTACGCATATCTTTCTTTGTGTATTATATATCCCTGGTGATCAGTTAAGTCCATTTGAACACTGACTGCCCACTTAATTGTACTGCAGAAGACAAAACCCACACAACAATTACTCGATGTGTAGAGGAAAGAGTATCAGGGGAACTGATCCCATTGCCGCTCAGGTTTGTTGGAGCTGATGATAGATGGGCTGTGGTGAACTGCTCTATTCCAACTCTATCACTGTGTGTGTTATTCTGATGGATGAGTAAGCATTTCATTCTGAAAAGGTCTACAGCAGTTGAAACCATTTCTGGCACCATCCAGACCATATTATAGTATAGACCTACCTTCAGGAGCAGACATAAGCTATGATAACATTTTTATTAAAAATTAATCTCTCTCTTTCTTTCACTCACTCACTGTCTCTCACACCTAAGCACATCCTCAAAAACAAGTGGTTCTGTGTGTCATCGACCCACTATAGCATTTTCCATTTGTTCTTGAAAAGAAAAAAGTTTCGCTAATGCGGTATCACCGACAGGTACCGTCGTCTAGGAGCTTCTACACTTCTTTCCCTTTTTTTTTTTTTTTTTTTTTTTTTTTTCCTTCCACACCCAACAATTTGCAGACAATATCAGCGTGTTTCTGTCGCTTGCTAAAGGGTTGTGATGGGAAGAGCATCCGACGTTAAAAAAAAAAAAAACACTGCCAAATCAAATGTGTGAATCAGATGATTCGCTGTGGCGACTCCCGGGAAAGGGAAAAAGCCGAAAGGAAGAAAGAAATCTTACAAAAAGACTTTGTAAATCCTCATAAACCTTTTGCACGCACACTCTTTTTGGTTATGTCCTAAGGCATGCCATATTTTCAAGATGCCAAATTAAAATTGCTCTGTGGTACTTGGCGCTTAATCTGTACCCTGTGTTTTTGGGCTGCATCATGATGATAATTATGTCAAGGCTGTTGGAGGTGACACACATGGCCTTTATTCTCTTCATGTCCTATGCTTAGCTTTGTCAGACAATATGCACTCTTGCAGTACTGCAAATTTAGAACAAGCAAATTAGCCTGGAGTGTATGTCTTCGGACTGCGGGGGGGGGGGGGGGGGTCCAGAGCATCCAGAGTACGCTGATGAATCCTGAACATGCTAGTTCTCTTCCCACCACCTTCTTGCTGTGAGGCAGACGTGCTAACGACAATGTCACCACGCCACTGCTCAATCAATTGAGCTTTTTAATTCCATCCCTGTGAGTTCTTGTCACATGTATCTACAAATATTCTCAATTCCACTGTCAAAAATTACTGGGAGTTTGGTCAATTTCATTACTATTCAACTTCCAAAAAGCCTTAACGTCCTGTCTGTTAACGCTCAGTGAATATTTTTACGTACTGCCTTCCTTTTCATCCATTATGCAATACCCTCTGATACTTTGTTTGCTTCATGCAGACCAGTAAAATGATCCAATGGCAGTAATATCTTTTCCCTTAATTATGAGATGCATCTTTCTTATTAATATTATTATTATTGTGCTTCTTTAAGAAATGTGGCAACTCAATTCTTTAGGGTTTATGCCCATCTAAGCCGACTCTGGGCGAGCATCACAGCGCAGAAACACACTGAAGGCTATGCAGCCTACTGTGGACAAGAATCAGCAATGGCTCTTTTATGTACCTCTCACCATAGACAGTGAGAGAAATGGCCAGCCTATGATAACCCAGTTAGCTGTACTGGGAGGGCAGTGACAACTCATTAATAGTGGGGCTTGAACCCCAAACCTTGGGATCAGTGATCCAGCACCTTTACCACCAGACCACCACTACCCGAGTGTTAGCTCTTTGAATTAAAACATAATCAGCCATGATGTCTTTCTGAAAGCATTTGGTTACTCCTGTACACTAGTGTCAATCACTCTGGCACTGTGTGCGATGATACTGATAAACTCTTAAAACCGTGAGCCTTCTATTTCTAACAACTTGGTCTCAAACTTTTTCAATTTTCTATCGATCTGTCTTCCATTGCCAAGGTATCATGCATGCACAATCTTGCTCTTGATATTGTAAACAGACACAACAAAAACACGGTGTAAACTGTGATCATGCTGGGTAGGAATGCTACTAATGCTGTGGGAGTTTGTCCAAGAAACCTGTGTAATCAGGCAAAATTAACTGAAAATGGAAGAAAAGAAAAACAAAACAAAACAAAAAACCGACGTAGACTATTCAGTAATAGGTGGACAATTTAAAGTATTTTCTTATTTAAATCCAAACGGCAATTTTTTTTTGCCAATTTTGTCGGGCTGTGTACCGATGGTGGGACTCTTCCAATATGGACAATCTGCCAACGTGGCCAACACACACACACACTGGCACAAATCATCATCTTCTATAATTGCTTGACATTGTGATAGAGGGCTTTTAACTGCACTGTAGCTCATTAAGATATCACTCGTTTATTCGTTTTCTGAACCGCTTAATTTTAATTAGGGTCATGGGGAGGCTGGCGCCCATCTCAGCCGACTCTGTGTGAGGGACCAGTACACCTTGGGTAGCTCGCCAGGCCATTGCAGAGCCAACACACACACAACCACTCATACACACACACACACACACACACACACCTGGAACGAGTTTGAACAGCCAATTAACCTACTGCGCATGTTTTTGGACTGTGAGAGGAAACCCACGCAAACATGGGGAGAACATGCAAGCCACATAGAAACACCCGAGCTGGGAATCGAACCCATGACCTTCTTGCTGTGAGGCAGACGTGTAACCACTACACCACAGTTCCGCCTCATCAATATAGGTAAGGTATAGTCTGTTGTGCTTTTTATACCCGAGCCTAGTGGCTCATCAGGCCGGTGCTTATCCCCGGTTTCTATAGCGTGAAGCGAACAGGATGCTACTGGATGGGACGCTAGTCCATCGCAGGTTACCTTCCCAGTATATTTTTACTGGTACCCACTTATACTGCTGGGTGAACAGAGGCACATTTGTGGTTAAGACCTTGCCCAGGGGTCTTAGCACAGTGGGGGTCTCACTGGGATTTGAACACACAACCTCCCGATGATAAGCGCAGCACCCAAACCTGTATGCCACCGGTCCCACCTCATTAAGATGGACCTTTATTATTATACTGAAGATTTATGTTTATAGCAATTTCTTTTCAGTATGGTTGACTGCCAGTTCCCACCCCCCAAAAAATTCCCATGTGAAGCCAGACATCAGTATCTTATTTATTTCTTTATTTTTTTCTCTGCTGTTTTATACAACATCACAGGACTGTTGAACACTCGAGCAAGCGCAATCTGTCCTCGTCCACCTACAGCACATGAGCTTGTATGGATGCTCATGGTTGGTTTGTGATTTTGATTGACCAAGGAGAGAGAGGGAGAGATGCTTTACTAAAAACAACAGTAGTTTTAGTTCCAGCGACAAAATTGTCAGGATTCGATTTTCTGATGATAAGTTAAAGTATTTATTTCAAAAAAAGCAAAGTTGAATATCAGACTAAAAGTAAGACTTCCGAATGGTGAAAAAATAAAGTCCATAAACATTCACAGTTTACAGTGCAGAAGTCTTTTTCTTGTGGTAAAAGACAAATGCTTACAAGGATTTTGAAGCCAGTGTGCCAAAACAGTCCACGGAGTTACAGTTTGGTCCACTGTACCCTACATTTCACAGGAAATGGAAGTTACCTTACTGTGATCTATAAAAGATACTCGTATAGTATACACTTACTATTTCATCATTCATTTCCCAAACCACTTAATTCTAGTTAGGGTATCAAGGAACCTGGCACCCATCTCAGCCAACTTTAGGTGAGGGCTGGGCACACCCTGGACAGCTTGCCAGGCCATCACAATGCCGACACTCATACAACCATTCATACTCCCAATCGCACCTAGGGGTGATTTGGAACAGCCAATTAACCGGCTGCGCATGTTTTTGGATTGTCGGAGGAAAGTCACACGAGCATGGGAAGAACATGCAAACTCCACACAGAAATGGCCGAGCTGGGAATCAAACCCAGGCGCTTTTTGCTGTGAAGTGTATGTGCTAACCACAACACCACCATGCCGCCTGTTTTGCTTTTCCAAACAATAATAATAATACCGTTAATCATTCATTTTCTGAACCAATTAATCCTAATTAGGGTTGCAAGGAGGCTGGTGGCCTTCTCAGCCAACTCTGGGCGAGGCTGGGGTACACCCTGGACAGCTCATCAGGTCATCACCGGGCCAACACTCGCACTAACACTCACATCTCGGGGTGATTTGGAACAGTCAGTGAACCGACTGTGCATGTTTTTGGACTGTGGGAGGAAACCTGAGTACTCTGAGAAAACCCACACAAGCACGGGGAGAACATGCAAACTCCACCACATGCCGTATGATGATGATAATAATAATAGTATTCATAATGATGAATACCACATTCGTCGTAATAAGCGCCCCCCCCCCAAAAAAAAAAAAAAAAAAAAAAAAAAATCTTACATCTAACAACCACCCATGTGTACTGGGTGCAAAATGGTAGATCAAACTTTCCAATTTTATTGGATCAGTCTCTCTAATGGTAAAACGAGGCATTCACTGCCTGTAAAAGGGAGTTTACACGGTATTTCAAGACCCCCTGCCACTGGGGAATGTCTATAATGTTCATCAGTAACACCACATGATCATTCCACCGTGCTTTCAAAAACAGGAAAATATTTTACTGTGTTCTCTTGGTAAATGTCCAACAAGCGATGAACCATTGGAAACTGCTACAGCAAAACTATGGGATGTTCTGAATGAATGGAACGATGAGCCAGATATGGACCAATCAGAAAGTGATGACGAGTATTTTTCACCCGATTCTCCTGTTCACTAACTTCATAAATTTAAGCACGTTCCTGGCCATGCGCTTTCGTTTATGATCATGTTGATTGGCTCAATTTTACTTTCGGTAAAATGTTTAAAGGAACAGCACCGGGAGGGAAAATTAAAGGGGCTTTTTTTAATGCTGTTTTCTGTTTTTCAGCTTTCATGTAGGTAATTTGGTTGATACCACAAAAATGAATCACGCAAATACCAGTAAAACTCCTTTATTGTTCTGTTATTATTCATGTTTTCCACCTCTATGGTACTAAGCACTTATCTTTCCACACCGCTGGGGAAACATTTTAATAAGCGCCCACCCACTCCAATTTTTTAAGTGCCGCGGGGGCTTATCACGTCAAATATGGTACATTGTTTTTTGGAATCATAAAGGTGCTTTGTCCAGGTGTAAAAAGTGCTAAAAATCCATTTTTACTGTTTTGACAGTCTTCTCCTGATTTGTACCAACAGATAAAAGCTCGTGTGGTCTAATTTGCGAAGGTTTCTATATTCTGTTCCAAAATAAATTCTGACTCGTAGCTAGGCTTCCAAGTAGTGCAAGAGAAATATTGTAACCTGTTAGACTCTTGCCACCTAACTAATTGAATTATATGCAATTAAATTAATTTCAATTCATTCATCAGGTTTTTACCATTGATATGATGTGGCACAGGGAAGACTGTGCTGCTTTCAAAGTTATTGAAAAGATCATAAATGATATCCAAATGGATGCCAAAAGAAGAACGTCAGGATTTCATCAATGGCGTGTAAAAAAAAAAAAAAAAAAAAATGCTTTTTGTAGACAGTGTGTCAAACAAAAAAAATAATGGATTTACAACGTTGTGCACTGGGGAACTAATCATTTGTAAAATCGCATGCTAGTACTTTAATGGTTACAAAATCGTGCTTATAAGTGCAGAATATTTATTAACAGAGTGTGAGGTCTGAAACTTAGCCTGAGGTCTTAAAGACAGGGCCGAAGGCAAGGTCCGTGCAAAAAGACCAAGAGCTGAGATTTCTCTGTACGGATTGAGCAAATGAAATGAATAAAAATTTTATTATACGGCATTTTGAACTGCTGGCCTATTTCAATTCACTTGAGACACTATTGGTTGTTTCCAGCTGTGCAATGTATTACTACTGTCGTCAATCAAACAATCTCAAATTCAGAATTGGGGAATAGTTTTATTTCTCACACTTTTCTCTTTCAAATCAGCTCGCTTTAGGTTTGTGTCATTATTTAATGGATGAAAAATAAGCCAGGCATACTTTTTTTTTTTTTTTTTTTTTTTTTTTAATAAAAAAACTTGTTTTGAGTAAGAGCCAAAGTAGGTTGACAATGGTGTAACTGGAGGAAAATGTGATCTCGCCAAACATGCATCTTTTGAAAGCAAAATCTTCAACATAACCAAGTTCTTCTTCTTTTCCTTTTGGCTTTTCCCTTTTCTTAGGGGTAGCCACAGAAAATCATCTGACTCACATATTTGATTTGGCACAGGTTTTTACATCGGATGCCCTTCCGGACACAACCCTTTAGCAAGGGGCGGAAACACACTGACAGCTCTGCAGCTCCTCTTGTCAAGAGTCAGCAATGGTTCTTTTACATGAACCTCTCACCACAGCCAATGAGATAACCTTTGATAACCCAGTAAGCTGCACTGGGGGCAACATAACCAAGTTCAAATATCCATAAACACACGCTATCCTTGCTATCAATGCTTGTATAAGAGAGGGTTCCAAGTCCAAGTTGCTGTAAAACATTGGAAATATTCACTTATGTTGACGATTTTCAGACCGATTTTTATGATTGCTCAGAGTATTTCCCTTTACCCATATTGGTACCAGAATGCTCTACCTACTGAGGGAATCCCAGAAGAATTACCTGACTCATACAATGGTAAACCAATTAGACTGAGATGGTTTGGTAGATTGAGATGGTTTGGACATGTACAGAGGAGGGATAGTGAGTATATTGGTAGTAGGATGCTGAGGTTGGAACTACCAGGCAAAAGGCCCAGAGGAAGACCAAAGAGAAGATTTATGGATGTGGTGAAGGCAGACATGGAGGTCGTTGGAGTAAGAGTAGAAGATGCAGAGGATAGGGAGAGATGGAGGCAGATCATTTGCTGTGGCGACTCCTGAAGGGAACAGCAGGAAGAAAAAGAAGACAATGGTAAACCAATGAAAAGCCTCAACAAGACATGACTGTGTAAACAGAACTCCTTTGTTGCTAGGGAGACGCTAGAACACCCATGCTAATTGGCCAAGAGCTGAATTCTTTTAGTTTATGAGTGTTAGAGAATTTCAAATGACCTCAACATCCAGAAACTGGTTTAATAACCGGAATTGTTGTTTTCTCAATGGTAGCATTTCCTGATTGGTAACGTACAAACTTATCATGTATTACGTATACCTCATTTTGAAGCGCATCGTGGTCTCTTTCCAAATGAACATCTTAATGTCATATATGTATCCCACCTGATCCATATTATGCTCTAGAGGATCACAAATAAACAGTCATGCCTCACTGCATTTGGTCCTCAAGCTGTAAACTTGGTTTTGTGAGAAATAGAGACACAAAATGATTTATTATTGTGCACCAACCTGCTGTAGTACATTTCCTGGAGACAGCACAGGAGTCCTTAAAGATCATGGTGCACAATATCGCCAGCTTATTTGTTCGGAAGGAAGATAATTACTGACCACGTTTTGAGCACCCGTACTGTTGATGCCATATAATAAAGTGCATGTGAGAGAATTTTTGAAGCAGCCAGTTGTTATGGTATGAGAATCCATTTTGTAATACGTCTCCCTCACTTTTCGCGGTTAATTGGGACCGAGATCCTCCTGCGGCCGCCGAATTCCGCGATGTAGGATCAACCCACCTGACTTTACATATGTACCAATATATCAATAATATACAAATATAAAAATATCAATAAATAAAGTACATATGCAATGCTATAAATGCTTATAATAACAATATTTATATTTTATTTACACACACACATATGCGCGTGTGCGCAGATGGGCACCTGACCTAAAAATGTAAGTAGTTTTGATAGGGTTTTTTAAAAAATTATTTATTTTTTAATAATTTGGCCTTGTTTTGCGGCATTTTCCTTAACCTTTTCCTTATTGTGTGTGTGAGAGAGAGAGAGAGAGAGAGTGGGGGGGTATATTACCTTTCAGACCTAGTGAGCGGCAGCACTGTTATTTCTTAACTGAATGTGATTGACAGCAGCATAAAGAAATGAAACAAAGACCGTTTGGAGAAAGCATGCCTGCGAGAAAAAGACAAGCACTGAGAGACTTTGCTTGCTACGTTTAAGCTCTAATTAGTTCCTTTCAGTTTGGTTTACGTGTCGTGTACGTGTTGGGGTGGATACTTTGAATACATCAGAAATATCATACGGCAGCTGTGTGCTTCAGCATTTCCCACATGCCTGAAATGACCTTCATTTCATGATGACTAATTTTTTTACCCCCATAGAGTCGCTAAATGTATGTTTTCAAATGCAAATGATGCCCACGTTGGGGTATTGTGAGTCATAATGTAGAATTTTTTTTTTTTTTTTTAAAGAGGAAATGGTTCTTAATGTAGTCCTTGTTCCGTAAATTTCAAATCAATGAAATTCATCACTGTGAAATGATCTTAAAAACTGAATGCATGAGTCACGGTGCTGCTGTTGTCTTCTCACACCCCATACCGAACAACATCCACAGAATAGATGCCCTGAATCTCTTTCACAGGTGTACAGATTATAGGCCACTTTTTCCCCCCCATGAGAAAAGCTACCGTATGAAGTGGGAATTAACACGACTGACCTTTAAGTGATGTTTGAAAGCATCCCGACTGTACAATCGCTCTCATTTCTCTCAAGAGTGACATAATAATAATCATCCCTGGTGTTTCTGAGAATGTTCAGTTTTGTGACGAAGTGATTTGCAGACTCAAACCTTTCCAACCTGTGATGGCCTGGCGGAGCTGTCCATGGTGTACCCCTGCCACAGTCACCTCCCAGAGTCAACTGAGATGGGCATCAGCCTCCACGCGACCCTAATTAGGATTTAAACAGTTGAGAAAATAAATGAAGGAATAAAAGACCCCCCCCCCCCTTCAGTGCAGCGAATTCGGTTATCAAAGGCCGGCCATGACTCTCACCATCCATGGTGTGAGGTTCATGTAGTAAAAGAATCATTGCTGACTTTCAACAAGAGGAGCTGCATAGCCGTCAGCGTTTTTCCACCCTGCGATGGCCTGACGAGCTGTCCAGGGTGTACTCTGCCCTCGCCCAGAGACAGCCGGGATGGGTGCCAGCCTCCCTGCGACTCGAAGTAGGATTAAGCGGTTCAGAAAATGAAAGAATGAATGAAGTGAACCTTTCTAACCCACAAGTAAGGACTGCTAATAATGTGCAGGATTATTCCACTTCAATGGTGATCACATGTTGAAAGTAGAAGAATCTAATTTGCATACAAAAGCGTAC
The DNA here is from genome assembly GCA_024760905.1 of Plotosus lineatus. Lineage (NCBI taxonomy): Eukaryota > Metazoa > Chordata > Actinopteri > Siluriformes > Plotosidae > Plotosus > Plotosus lineatus. Next base: position 63,544,281 of record CM045732.1, read on the forward strand.
CTGTGTGGTTTGTTCCAACGGAATGAGTGAGAAAGAGTAATTGAATTTAGTGCAATTAATTTAACCTAATATTAATTAATCAGGTTTTTAACCACTGACATAATGTGGCAGGCGGACAGCGATGCTGGTTTCAAGGAGATTGAAAAGAAGATTAATGACGTCTGTATGGATGCTGAGAGATGAATTTCATAAGGATTTCATCAATTAAGTGTAAAAATTGTTGCATTCGTGAGCTCATAAATATCACACACAGTATGGAGCGTTCACATGAACAGCTGTTCTGCAATTTTAATGACATGAAGGAAAATGTGCGTATCATTTACTCCCACATTGGAGATACATGATGAAATATTGAATGGTTCTCCAAATGTATAGAGTTACTTTGAAACTCTTAGCACTTTACTATGTAATGACTAATTAGCAGTGATGGAAAAATTCAATCATATCTCTAAACAAATATTCCTTTCAGTACTAATGCAGCCTTCACACTATAATGAACTGGAGAAACAAACATGGATTAGTTGCAAAGGTTTGAATACAGATAAATATGCACAAGATTCCAGATGAACTGACTCATGAGGGCTGGACAGAATGAACTGAAAATGAATGAAATGAAATCAAAATAGGTTTTTACGTCGGATGGCCTTCCTGTCACAACCCTTTAGCAAAGGGCGGAAACAAGCTCGCGGCTATGCGGCTCCTCTTTACGAAAGTCAGCAATGGTTCTTTTACATGAAGCTCTCACCATCGACAGTGAGAGACATGGTCAGCCTTTGATAACCCAGTTCGCTGCCTGGGTGGGGGGTGGGGGTGGGGGCAGTGACAAACTTGTGGAAAGTGCAACTTGACCCCCCCCCCCCCCCAATATTAGGATCAGCGATCCAGTGCCCTTTACCACCAAGCCACCACTGCCCTTGATAACATATATTATTAGCAACCCAAAACAAATGCTGAATCAATAATAACAAAAAATAAGGATTTCATTTCATTGGCTGGACATGGGGGTGGGCAGTGGTGGCCCGATGGTATGGTGCTGGATTACCGATCCTAAGGTTGGTGGTTCAAACCCGACTGTCAATGGGTTGTAACTTGTCCCCCCCCCCCCCCCCATGCAACGAACTGGGTTATCAAAGGCCGGCCATGTCTCTCACCGCCTATGGTGAGAGGCATGTCAAAAAATAAAAAAAAAAAAAAAAAAAAATGCTGACTTTCGGCTGCATAGCCATCAGTGTGTTTGTGCCCTGCGCTGGCCTGGTGAGTTGTCCAGGGTGTACTCTGCTCTTGCCCAGAATTGGCTCAGATGGGCATCAGCCTCCCCACAACCCGAGTTGGGATTAAGCAGTTCAGAATGAATGGATGGATATGCAGTTGTGCATGTGCGCCACATGATCCCTGAATTCACACACACACACACACACACACACACACACACACACACACACACACACACACACACTTCTAAACTCATGAGCTGCTGCTGTTGGTGCTAGCAAAGCACCAAGCTATTGGTGTTGATTACTGCAGTAAATGACTATTATCCTTATTACATGGAGTGTTTTAAAGCGTTCCAGACCCTATAATTCCAGACTGTGTGTTTTCATCACTGCCAAATGAATAATGCATTAGGATTTACAGTCTAACTAATCTGGCAGGGTTGAGTACAGGTAATCAGTGCAGGACAAAAAAAAAAAAAAACGTAGCAGGAAACAGCTGGCTGACCTTCTCTGCATAGCACAACCTCTACATAATAAAGTGAACAGTGAATGCAATGTTGGAACAACATGCCGTGTTTGCCAGTCAGAGGGCACAGATTTGCCAATTAGAGAATACATGTGTTATCATTTCCGTATCCCGAACACGTATGCCGGACCGGTTCATAAACATTTAAATATACACGCCAATAATTCGATGCAGTAAATATACCATCCAGTGTTTTATTGTGTAAATCGTACGAGTTTCTAAACAGATGGATTTCAGTGAGGCTGAGATGCTGTATCCTGTCAAAAGCAGATGCAGCCTTGTTATTTTCAGCTACAACTGGTTTAAGGCCAGCTCACTGATGTGAAGTGTGTTTTAATCAATGAATCAGTGTAGCTTTACCAGAACTCATCATCTTAGCTCATTAAACCGGGACACTTTCAAAACTTGCAAGACTTTAAATCAAGGCGCAACTCTGCACAAACTGGAAAGAGAGACAATTTTATTATACAGCTTTCATTTTTATCTATTTTTTTTTCTTTTTTTCATGACAGTAGAACCATAAGTAGATGATTATTATGGATGGTTGAACTCGATGGATTCGTTCTGGTCATTTTTCCTTTTTAATTTTCCTGTAATATATCCGCTTCTGTGAGATTTCAATTATATAATTTCACCAGCTGTTAGCAGGACCTGCATAAATATTACAGTGTGTTACTGTGTTAAACGCATTACTAATTGAGACAAAGGCTGATCTCTGGCACTTATAATTTAGTTCCGGCTCTCTGTTCATATTTCTTTCTTGTTAACAGTAAGATGGTCCAAATTTGGTTGAAAACCATTATTGAGCTCACTTCAGCATAATGTTTACTAAAATCTCATAATAAATAAATAATTAATTCCCGCATACTGGGATTACATCATCTTTACTTCAGCTACTATCATCATTGTTAACACGACTTCAAATGACCAGTGGTGATGCACAATTTTGGAACAATGACAGACTCGTGATCAAAAATATCAGGCAATATAGCCTGGGCAGTGGTGGAAGAATTACTCGGAACAAGTGAATAGTGTTAGTTCATTCATTTTTTTTTTTTTGAACCGATTTAATCCTAATTAGGGTCAAGGGGAGGCTGGCGCCCATCTCAGCCGTCTCTGGGTGAGGGCAGGGTACACCTTGGACAGCTCGCCAGGCCATCGCAGGGTCAACACTCGCACAACTATTCACAATTAAGGGTGATTTGGAACGGCCAATGAACCTACTGGGCATGTTTTTGGACTGCGGGAGCAAACCGGAGGAAACCCATGCAAGCACGGGGAGTATGCACTGTGTGTGTGTGTATATATATATGTGTGTATATATTGTATATATATATATATATATATATATATATACACACACATGTACATACACAATATATACAAATATATACATACACAATATATACAAATATAGATACACACACACACACACACACACACACACTATACATACACACATATATACACACATATGTGTGTATGTATAGTGTGTGTGTGTATCTATATTTGTATATATTGTGTATGTATATATTTGTATATATTGTGTATGTACATGTGTGTGTATGTATATATATATATATATATATATATATATATATATATATATATATATATATATATATTGTATATCTCCCCTCCCTTTCTGCGATTAATTGGGACCGAGACACACCCCTCCCGCGACCGTCAATTTCCGTAATTTGGATCAAACCCCTCCCCCCGACTGACACATATGTATATGTGTATATAATATCAATAAATTCATATTCAACACTATACATGCTTATAACAGTCATGCATTATTTTTTTATGTAATGTTTAAGATGTAAATAAAATATAAATACACACACATACAGATGCACACCTCCCAAAAATGTAAGTAGTTTTTTTTGGGGAGTTTTTTTTTTTTTTGTATAATTTGGCCTTGTTTTTCAGCTTTTTCCATCATTTTCTTATTTTTAATTTTTTTTTATTTTCAATGAATATTTTTGAAAAATCCGCGATGCACTGAAGCAGCAGAAACTGAAGCACAAAGTAGCGAGGGATCACTACATTCATTTTCTGAACCGCTTAATCCTACTTAGGGTTGCAGTGAGGCTGGCGCCCATCCCAGTCGACTCTGGGTGACACCCTGGACAGCTCGTTAGGCCGTCATAGGGCAGAAACACACTGATGGCTATGGAGCAACTCCTATCAAAAGTTAGCAAATGGTTCTTTTACATGAACCTCTCACGACAGGCAGTGAGGGACATGGCCGGCCTTTGCTGATCCAGTTAGCTACACCGGGGGGTGGGGGGTGGAGTGGAGTGACAACCTATTAGTAGTTTAAAGTTTTTGAAGAATTTAAGTTCTGTTCTGTCTCTCCCTCCACTCTGTCTGTGATTTATTATCTAATTGTGTTGACATGTTGTGTTGTCTCTGATTAATCACATCCATATGGAACTGAAGTTACATTAACAGATCGTACTTACACTTAAAGTTACACTTACAGATTTGTGGGGGAGTTTTCAATTTCCCAGGTGCTCTTGCATGACTTTATTATCTTGTGGATTAGCCATGTTGGTCTTTTTCTTTGTTCTGCATTGAGACAATACAGGCCAAATTCCTTACTGTTTTTGCCAAACCCGGTGGTTGCCTCATAATTTTAATTCCATCTGGATATACGGTCCTGTTTTTTTAAATGAGCAGTGGTTACCTCATGTTGGCATTAATAAAAGGGAAAAAAAAATCCCAAAGATGTGAGTGTATCTATAACCCTGTCTCAGGGTCATAAAATCAAAATCTGATGCTTTTTATTGACTTTGGTGTTATTAGTTTATTGTGTTTTTAAACTGTGCACTCGAATTCCTTATCAACACAGTGTTTGGTTTGTATGCGAACTCCATTAGCAAGTTTCTATTAATTTTCTGAATCAGCAAGTTAAAACAGCGAATGAATAAAAATGATTGAAATGGAGTGTAAATATACTTTTTTTTCGCTGTTCCCTTTTTTTCCCATCAGGGGTCGCCACAGCAAATCATCTGCCTCTGTCGTCATATTAATGATTTGCATGTTTGATTTGCCATAGTGTTGTGTGTGTGTGTGTTTTATACATATTCCCTTCGTGACACAACCCTTAGCAAGGGGCCGGAAACACACTGACGGCTATGCGGCTACTCTTGATGAAAGTCAGCAATGGTTCTTTTCCATGAACCTCACACCATGGACAGTGGTCATGGCCGGACTTTGAAAACCCAGTTAGCTGCACAGGTGGGGACAGTAAATTTTAATTGCACAAGGAAGCATGGGCCATTTACAGCTGTATTTTTTTCAGTGTTAAAATTGCTTCTGTATTGCACAAAACCGCAGTGGAAACCTGCCGCATGTGACACGGACATCTGGGTTAATAGAAAACACAACCTGTTACAAACTCCATGGTGATTTCTGTTTGCATGTGCGATTTTAACACTAAAATGATGTGTGCCGAGTTATTACCAAAATACCCCTGATAAACTAATTAAATCCTTTTTTCCCTGTTTATTATCTCTTGGTTCTGTCTCCGTGTAAAACGTGCCATGGTTCTTTGCAGCAGTGATGAAAGCAGATGAAAAGCTCAATGCTTTAATAAAAATGAAGGCTTTAATGAATTTCAGGCAGTCAGGCCAAAAACACAACCTTTTAAATTTGAGGCGGTCCACTGAATGTAGGCGCTTGTCGCAAGTGACGTATGGTGCTTGTGAGACAAAGCGCAGCTTATCCGGACTTCCGATCTTTCAAATGAGCAAGTGCGCGTTGAATACTTGTTTAGTACTCAACCTTCACTTGCTCACTTGAAAGATCGAAAGTCCGAATAATCCACGCTTTGTCTCACAAGCACCATACGTCACTTGCGACAAGCGCCTACATTCGGTGGACCGCCTCACAAATTGTCGTCAAAATTCCAATTTCAGGCGAACAGAAGATTAGAGAAAGCAGTAATCAATATTTTCTTTTTATTTTCCTTTCAACTGTTCCCTTTCAGGGGTCACCATGGCGAATCCTCTGCCTCCATCTTCATGGAAGTCCTATTAATGATTCGTATGTTTTGATTTGGCATAGGTTTTTACGTCGGATGCCCTTTCTGACACAACCCTTTTAGCGAGGGGCGAAAACAAGCTCGCGGCAATGGCTGAGAGCTTTTGTTTCTCCTTCCTGCTGATTGGTTGCCGATGTGTACACATTTTTTTTTTTTTCTTCCTTCGTGCACAAGTTATCAACGTGATTGCCTGAATTGTGAAGTGAGTTTTTAATTATTATTTAAGCCCTATGATGTCACGCAAACGCCCTGCATCTTCGCTAGCTTCTGGCAAGGACCAAAGCACTTTATTTATTATATGTACTGTCATACATGGGGTTTTAAAACCGGGTCAATAACTCATGGATTTTCATGATGCGCGGAAAGGGGCGTAACCGAACCGTCGCAAAAAACGGGGACCTACTGTGCATTTGCCTATCAGGTTAGGTTTTGCCCTGCTACTGGTAACATGTGAGCCAGTACAACCTGTTGCATGGTCGAGTGGTCGGCGACAAAACCGGCTCCCCCACCAGGCTCCAAATTTGGTGAGTAGGGTGGCTAGCAACCCAGTAGGAATAAAAACAAGACCAATCAAAGGGCAGATGAACTCTTTTTAGCGTCAAAGGCCAGCTAACTAGAGATGTTGTCTCAATAGAAACACCCCAGAGAAAGAACTTTGGGCCTGTACTGCAGATTTTTTGCCCTTCGTATACAGCCATGACGAGATGAAAAGGCTGTTATGGCTGCCGCCTGTACCAGAATTCTGGTACGGCACCCAGATTGATTGATTGACTGTACAGTTGGTTAACTGTCTACTGTAAATTTCCCAAAGGTGTGAATGTAACCAGAAAAAAACTGGTCTGTGGTAATCCTGAAGTAGACTAATGGCTTATTCATGGAATGAACTCCACCAGTCTTGCACCAGAAATCAGCTGAAATTGGCTCCAACTTTCCCATGATCCTGAAGAATAAGTGGTTTTGATAATGGGTGGATGGGGTGTGTGTGGTGCGAGTGTGTGCTGTTGGCAGTCACAACACTCCAGATCCTTATCGGTATGGTTGGGAAAATGTTGTGTCTTCTTCTTTTCCTTTCGGCTGTTCCCTTCAGGGGTCGCCACAGCAAATGATCTGCCTCCATCTCTCCCTATCCTCTGCATCTTCTACTCTTACTCCAACGACCTCCATGTCCGCCTTCACCGCATCCATAAATCTTCTCTTTGGTCTTCCTCTGGGCCTTTTGCCTGGTAGTTCCAACCTCAGCATCCTACGACCAATATACTCACTATCCCTCCTCTGTACATGTCCAAACCATCTCAATCTAGCCTCTCTGACTTTATCTCCAAAACATCTAACATGTGCTGTCCCTCTGATGTACTCATTTCTGATCCTATCCATCCTCGTTACTCCCAAAGAGAACCTCAACATTTTCATCTCTGCTACCTCCAACTCTGACTCCTGTCTTTTCCCCAGGGCCACTGTCTCTAAACCATACAACATCGCTGGCCTCATCACCGTCTTGTACACTTTTCCCTTCATTCTTGCCGATACTCTCCTATCACACATCACACCGGACACTTTTCTCCATCCATTCCAACCTGCCTGCACGCGCTTCTTCACCTCTTTTCCACACTCTCCATTGCTCTGGATTGTTGAGCCTAAGTACTTAAAATCCTCCACCTTCTTTATCTCTGCCCCCTGTAACCTCAAAGTTCCTCTTGGGTCCTTGTCGTTCACACATTGGGAAAATGTTGTGTGTGACCATGAAATGAAGATTAAAACACGTATCTTTTAAAACCTCTGATTCGTTTGCCCCGAATAAGATGACTATCGAGAGCTTCTGAGCAATTATGAAGTACTAAATTATAACTATGAAATAATTGATCATTTCAATTCAGAGGCAATAGAAGGGGTTTTGCACTGCCAGAGGTCCAGAGTGAGCTGAATGCATAAATGTGTGTGTGACTTTCTCTCAGCTTTATGGCTTTTAGATGGCTCATTTGCACCCACGACATAATATGTAAATTTACTTTGATTTAATCGAATGAAATCAAGCCGCATCATTTTGTCTTTATCAAGAGACCGTTCAGGATTCTTTCCATCAGACTGAAAGACGCACACGTTTGCCTTTATCGAAGTTTGTTTGTATAGTAGTATTGAAGATATTCTCTGAGGTCGCCATTCTTATTACTTTCTTGATGAGCAGACATGGACATGTGTATATGGTATATTCCTTGAGGAGCATAAGGCTTAAAAAGTATTAGCGCGGTTTCTATATTTTGATTTTTTTCCTGAGTGCAAAACTTGCTCTCATTTTCACGAAACACAAAATAAAAGTAAGTTTCTTTTTATTCACAGCCAAAATATTCATTCGTTTATTTTCTGTACACACTTCCATCCCAGCCGACTCTGGGCGAGGGAAGAGTACACCCTGAACAGCTCGCCAGGCCATCGCAGGGCAGAAACATGCTGACGGCTATATAGCTACTCTTGTCGAAGGTTAGCAATGGTTCTTTGGCTTGAACCCCCAACCTTGGGATTAGTACCTTACCAACAGGCCACCACTGTCCACGCCAAAATATTGAGAGCAGTAATTGTGTGTGTGGGTTTAAAACCAAAACAAATTTGGATGCCACAGTCACTGAATTAGGTAGGTCATTAAATACTTGTGATAATATTTATTTATTTAATCTTTTTGTTGTGGGATATCCCATGTGATTAGTACTACTTAGCAGTGCTCTACTTTGGGACCAGACTCTATGTCCAGCCTATAACGTAGGTAACACCCCCCCCCCCAACCCCATGGAGACATCCGTCCAATAGAGATTAACACACCTTTTGGTTTTTAATTTACTTTTAACTATGCTTTGATGTTTCCAAGACATGTGCACAATAGTCATCCCTCGCTACTTTGTGCTTCAGTCTCTGCAGCTTCAGTGCATCGTGAGTTTTTCAAAAAATATTCATCGAAAAATACAAAAAAAATAAGGAGATTAAGGAAAAATAGGGAAAACCTTAAGGAAAATGCCGCAAAACAAGGCCGGTTCTCCAAAAAAAAAAAAAAAAAAAAATGCACACAAAAAAAAAGAACAACCCAAAAAAAACCCACAACCCCCCAACAAAACTACTTACATTTTTATGTGAGGTGTGTGTGTGTGTGTGTGTGTGTATTTATATTTTATTTAAATCTTATTCAGCTCTATAAATACTTAATTAAACATTCAAAAATAATGCATATGTATTTATTGATATTATATACACACATACATGTATGTATACGTCAGTCGGGGGGGGTCGATCCTACTTCGCGGAAATCGGTGGTCGTGTGGAGGGCGATCTTGGTCCCCATTAACCACAGAAAGTGAGGGATCTCTGTACTGTATATGCAATGTATACATGAATGCATGTACATGTATATGTTTATACAGTATGCCATATTTAAATGGTTTTGTGGTTCATTAATGTCTTGCATTCTGTGTTTGATATTAAAAAAAAAAAAAAAAAAGTCCTGGTATGATTATTCCTGTAAGATGTCTTCTTGGACGAAATTATCATTGCATATTAATATGAAATAATTTAATAATGAATGTGTGGTGTTTTGCATACATTCGGTAGGATTCTGTATTTTTAGGACTCCATGCTCTCATTCAAACTGAAAATGAAATGCAAGCCAATAGTATTACACAACAGCTGGTTTCTTTCTTTCTTTCTTTTTTTGATATATTGTATTAATCCTGTAAGGGAAACTAGTTCCTCTGTGTTTAACGCCTCCAAAGTCAACACACAGACACTCGGACAAGTGGGCTACCACAGATACATTGGGACGCACAGGGTTTAGGTGTCTTGCACAAGGGCATTTCAGCCATTGATTGGCTCGTGAGGTTTTTGATTGTGATCATTGCAGCGTTAGATTTCGTTATCCATCATGGACCCCAAGAAAGTGATTCCCGGTGACACTGAAAAGAAGAAGCGGGCTCCATTATCAATCGAAGTGAAGCAGGAAATAATTTTAAAAATTCGAAAGTAGGATGCAGTTGAGCGAAATCGCAAAGGAGTATGACTGAAACCCCTCTACAATCGGGACGATATTGAAGCAGCACTAGGAATTAAAAGCGAGATACAGTGACTGAGGCAATTATTTCGGAAAAACCAACCGCCATATTTAAGGACTTTGTGAAGGAGGGTGGGGTTGGGGCTGAGGGTTGTTCCGCCCAGCAACCCCTGGACTTTAAAGCGCCGCATGGGTGGTTCGAGAGATATTTTTTTTTTTACTTTTATGACCTATTTCATACAAAATTGGTATACTTTATCATCTTTAAAGGGCTTATGGGGTAGTCTCGGGAGCCTTGGAACGAATCCTGTGTTTTACATGTAAAATGCTCCTCTACTCACGAAAACTCCAGGTTATGAAAAAAGCGCTGGAACGGATTAATGTCGTAGAAAGAGCGCTGACTATACTCTTCTTTCATGCATAGCATGCAGGCGCAAGTGTTTGTTCAGAATGCGGCATAATGATATCTGAAAAAGGAGGCAAAAAGCTTTGAACATTTGATCTTTTATGCTGGTTTGCCTTTAATTACTCAGCCATCTCGTATGGAAATATGGCTAATTAACGGTAAGAATGAAGAATTTCTCACTGTTCTGGTTCATATTAAATTAGATGTTGATAAGATGCATTTTTGCCTGTCAGAAGTGTTCGGTAACTGCCATTGAGGATTATTGATATGAACAAAGCAACAAGCCAGCAACAATTCTTTTGAATTTTGATTCATATTTTATTGCGACTCGGTGTGACAGTGTAATGAATTGTCGGTAATTAGTCATTGATCTAATGAATTTAGAAATGATTATTTAGGAAAGGCTCCTGGTATGGTAAAGCCATAAAAGTATAGTAGTAAAACGGAGTATGGGGACCTTCTCACAGTATAACATTAATTCCGATAGACAGGGCAGTGTTTCAGCTCAGTGTGCAGCTATTTAGTTGGTGATGAAGAAATATATTAACTCTTGTGCCTCTGCAGATGGCTTAATAAAATGTCGGCTCTGCTCGCTGAAATAGTCCCACACAGCATATTTATGACTCCGCTGAAAGGACGCATCGGAAAGAGTTTTCTCCAAACTCATCTTTCTTAAGTCAGTCAACCAAGCCAGTGTTGTCATTTCTCATTCTTTTAGCAGAGGTCATTACTGAATTCTTTACAACACACTGCCATACTGACAGTCCTCAGGGACTGTACGATCCGAATCGGCCTGAAACATATGTTCGCTTGAGTCAGCGGAAATGGTAAAATTCCTACTTTGAGTTTGTGTGATATGAGACCAGATGTTCCCCAGGAACTGCTTGTTTTGAGTAAACAGGTCAATGACGACAATATTTGTCTCGGCATATACCTAGAAAGAAAGGCTTTCAGGCACTTTCTGTGCGTTTTTTCATGTATACAGTGATCCCTCGCTACTTCGTGCTTCAGTTTCTGCGGCTTCAGTGCATCGCAGGTTTTTCAAAAATATTCATAGAAGAAAAATAAAAAAGAAGGAAAAAATAGGGGGGAAAGTTTAAGGAAATTACGTACTTCAAAACAAGATCAATTATGCAAAAAAACCCCAAACAAACAAAACACCAACCCGACAAACCTAAATTTTTATGGGAGGTGCACATCTGTATATGTGTATTTATATTTTATTTATCTTATGCATTATTTTTAAATGTTTAATTGTTATTAAAAGCATTTATAGCATTGAATATGTATTTATTGATGATATATAACATGTTATATATTATATAACCGCAGAAAGTTAGGGATCGCTGTAAATGTGTTATTATTATTATTAATAATATTTTTTCATATGCATTCTCTTATTTTCAGAATTAAGAGGCAGTATAGTTACTACATTTATGTGCTTGTATGGTTATCCTCTGGACATTACGATTTTCTCCCACAGCCCAAAGACATGCGCATTAGACTAATTGTCTGTTCTAAATGATCCCTCAGTCTGAGTGTGAATCTAGATGGTTTTGTGTGTGTGTGTGTTGTCCTACAGCAGTCTGGTGAGATATTCAGGGTGTAACCCACCTCCAATCCGTGTCAGCTGAGACAGGCTCCTGCCTCCTTTAAGCGTATACATTTGAATCAGTTTACCGGAATTCAAACTGATGCATTCATTAATTTCTGAACCGTTTAATCCTAAATAGAGATATGGCATGGCTGGTGCCCATCTCGGTAAACTCTGGGTGAGGGCGGGTTGCACCCTGGACAGCTCGCCAGGCTGTCGTAGGGCCAACACTCTTACAACCATTCACACTCACCTAGGGGTGATTGGGAACATCCAATTAGCATGCTGTGTGAGGAAACCGACGCACGCACAAGGAGAGGATGCAAACGCCACACAAAACCCCTGAGCTGGGAATCAAACCCAGGACCTTCTTGTTGTGGGGCGGACGTGCTTTATTTTCTTCTATTTTTCCTTATTGTGCATATACATATACCGTAGCCACTGTGTTCTACACTGCAGCAATCTCACACATTATCCTGTAAATGGAGGTCAGTTTCATGTATGAGGTCCACTGGGTATGAATGATATGGTGATGGAAATGATACACTGTATGCAGCAGGTGGAAAATCCAATTTCATTCAGTAGGTTTAGCCTGTAATTAGCCTGTAATTCTGCTTCTACTGTTCACTCTAACCTACATTAAAAGGAATTTAATGTACAAGTTCACTAGTGTAGGCTACGGGGGGGGGCAAAACTGAACTTCAACAAGCATAATAACCATCATGCAGCAAGCTTAATGCTATTCATGCATTTCATACGAGGACATACTGTATATAAACATGTATTTGATGGTTTGGCAAGTTGTCCAGGTGTACCCTGCCCTTGCGTAGAATCGGCTGAGCTGGGCGTCAGCCTCCCCGTGACCCTAATTAGGATTAGCGGTTCAGAAGATGCATGGTGGATATCATGTAGATGCTGTTGATTAATTTACTGTACCAGCAATTCTGGCAACAATTCCAGCACTCAAAAATGTGTTTTCATATATCCACAATTGTTCTAATACATCATCTATGGTATGATTTTATACTATTGTATAATAATATTAGAGGCACCTGTATGGCTCTTACAAAAATGCGTAATAGTTCATGTTGGTAGGTTTACATTGGTAGTATATTTTATTTATTAATTTTGGAAGCTAGGGTTTTGCTAGCACTTTGTAGGTAAAGATGTAATGTTTACCCCCCCCCCAAAAAAAAAAAAAATTATAATCAAAACACAGAACCCTGAGTTTTGTGGCATCGCTAGAACTTTTCTTTTTTTCTTTTTTTTTTTTAATCTAAATATTTTTAGCATTGAATAAATTACCATTTATTGCTGCTATAACGTATGTAACGTAGCTGGTAATACAAGTTGCTAGCATTCCATAGACTGCAGGCACAAGTTGATAAAAGGTTTTGTTGTCTCATAAATTATAATTGTCATTGTTGGCAAAAATGTTCTATAAAAGTAACAGAAGTGTATTTCTACTTCATATTGGTGCACATTATGTATACAGGGATCTCTCGCTACTTGTGTTTTGTAATATTCATCGATTGAAGAAATTAAGGAAGCATATGGGGAAAAAGTTCAGGAAAATGCCACAAAAAAGGCCAATTATGTAAAAAAAAAACACCCAAAAAACCAAAAACAACCCAAAATCCCCCATCAAAACTACTTACATTTTATGTGAGATGCGCATCTGAGTGTGCGCGCGTGTCTGTATGTGTGTGTTTATATTTTATGTACATGTTATGCATTATTTTTGAATATTTATTATAAGCATTTATAACGTTGAAGGAATAAATTGATAGGATAAATGAGATGCAACTATGTGTGTATTGTAACTTCTGTGTATCTAAAGCTTCCTGTTCTACTTGTAATTGTGACATGTGCGCCAGGCACATGAAACTGTTGGGTGGGTGTTCCTGTGTCGTGTTTCGGTTCGGGTGTGGGATTCGGAAAGTAACAATGTAACAATGAGGAATTGCTTTGAAGTGGAATTAGCCAAGTGTTAAGTGCCGCAGGGCACAAACATATATATGGAAATGCTTTTTGAACACACAATTACTACTTTGCATGCACATCCCCAAGTGTTATGTGCCGCAGTGCACAAACACATGTTAATGCTTTGTGAACACGCAATTACTGCTTTGCACGCACATCCCTCTGTATAAATAAGCGGACACTGCATGTGTTCGAAGAGCTTCCGATGAATAAACCAGGCTGATTTCACTCGTGTGGTTTGTTGTCTGTTGCTCCCGGAGTACTCCTAGACGTTGAGATGCAGGAATCCAGGTCGTGCAGGTTTATCTAAGAGCTTCCTCCACGGAGAGAGTTCTTACAATTTAGCTTCCTTCACGAAGAGAGTTCTTACAAATGTTGAATATGTATTTACTGTATTAATATTATATACAC
>CM045732.1:63563495-63608495 GCA_024760905.1 Plotosus lineatus
GACAAAAGCTCCCTCAGGGTGTAAACAATTCTGCTGTAATTCTGACAGAAGAAGCTTACTGGAAGATTGAGAGGACAATACTGGCTGATGTTTAGTGCTGTTGCACCTCTGCCACAGCAGCTGTGTGGATAATGCTGGTGCTATAGAGTAGCTTAATGAAAAAATATGGTAGTGGGGCATCACACTAATAGAGTTCCTTGAAACATTAATTAGCAAGCAGGTCTGTCTGCCACTTTTATCTTCTCAATCGCTATCAGTTCGAGCACCTGGTGAGATATTGAAGTGGAGTTTAGATTGATGATTCGAAGAAGATTGGTGGAAGTGCGAGAATAGAATACGATAGAAACGTTGAGCTTGCCGCAGTTGAAAAGCAGTGCGACAGTAAACCTATCTGTCTCACTCACTGTAAGGACATGGCAACGAATGAAAGACAAAGCAATCTCGAAAGAGTGTTGGTAAAACAGGACTTTCCCAGGATGCCTTTTTTTAATCTTGCTGGAGGGCCATGATGATTGTCTGATATGTTTCAGTTAGAGATCTGTGACTTTTTCCCCAACATCTCCTCTTTTTTATTAGCCGGTGTCTGAAGCATTACAGCTCTCAAAGCACTATAGTGCAGCATAAAGAATGCAATATCAGTATTAAAACTTAAACTCCCTGTGCATCCATTATGTGAGAGAAATTCCTGTCTCAGCCTTCTCGTGGGTGGTATCATCTTTCATACTTGGGGCTTTAACTTGATTGAGCATGTCATGCAGGGCTTTTGCTGTTTTGATGGTTGTACCTTATTGTCCTGAGTCTGATATATTTTTCTAAAGGTTCTGTAGAATGTATTTATTTCATATTTTTTAAAATGTTCTCAGTTCATTTTCTGTAACCGCTTCATCCTAATTAGGGTTGCGGGGAGGCTGGTGCCCATCCCAGCCAACTCGGGGCGAGGGCAGAGTACACCCTGGACAGCTCGCCAGGCCATCGCAGGGTGGAAACACGCCGACGGCTTTGCAGCCTACTCTTGTCGAAAGTCAGCAATGGTTCTTTTACATGCCTCACACCATAGACAGTGAGAGACATGGCCGGCCTTTGATAACCCAGTGAGCTGCACTGGGAGGACAGTGACAACCTTGTAGAGAGTGGGACTCGAACCCCCAACCTTTGGATCAGCAATCCGGCGCCTTATACCACTAGACCACCACTGTCCCCTTTTTAAAATGTTCTCTGATGTCTAAATGGAAGTTGTGTGGTTTTGGTTTGGGTGTAAAATGCCTTTCAGTTGTATATTTGGTGATTATTTATATATATATATATAACCCTGATTAGGATTAAGCAGTTTCAAAAAAATGAATGAATAAACAATAGTAATCACCAACATTTGTTCTGTCTGTCTATTTGTTTGTCTTTGGACAAAATCCTGTCAGCACCTGTGCTCGGAATTTCACAAAACACGGTGGGAATACTACTCCAACTTGAGTCACAGCAATTATTCTATTTTGTAATGTCACGGTCAAAGGGCAGAGCATGGTGACAATTTTTTGGATGGACTTTTAAATACGACAATTTCCTTTGACCTTGAATAAACATAAAAGGTCAAACCTCAGCACTTCCAACGGGAGAGATTTTTCCATTTCATTTTGTCATGTCATAAGGCAAGTGCATGGGTAATTAAAACCACATTATCCATGCTGTGTGCTAGAGTTCCTTTTGCTGTGTTACTGCCCCTCAAGTTAGCTGCTATGTTGATGAAATATAAAATAGAAACTTATTTTGCAGACATAAGCAGTATTTTTTTTTTTTTTTTTTTGTAATATATTGATATGAAAACACGGGCTATTTCATTAAATTGTCCATTCTTTCATTTTCTGTAACTGTTTAATCCTAATAAGGGTCGCGGGGAGGCTGGTGCCTATCCCAGCTGACTCCTGGCGTGGACAGAGTACACCCTGGACAGCTCGCCAGGCCATTGCAGAGCGAAAACAGGCTGACGGCTTTGCAGCTACTCTTTACAAAAGTCAGCAATGGATCTTTTACATGAACCTCACACCATAGACAGTGAGACACAGGCCTGGCCATTGATAACCCAGTTAACTGCACTGGGGGTGGGGGGGGGTGGGCAGTGACAACCTTGTGGAGAGTGGGCCTCGAACCCCCAACCCTAGGATCAGCGATCCAGCACCCTATGCCACTGGGCCACCACTGCCCTTAAATTGGCCATGAATTGTTAAATTAAATAGTGTATGGTGTCTTTGGGTTTCAGCCAGTGTTGGACCTAGGACTACAGGTTGGCAGTTTCGTGCAGCCAGTCAGGCCAGGGGTTATGCCTCAGTCGTCATGACATACCATGTCTTTTGAGCTACTGTCTGTGGGCAAAGAAAAACAGCACGCCAGTACTAGCATTACATCCAAGCATACTAGCCTGTGTGTCTAACCAGTGCCCTTTTATATTGTCAGTGTTTCTCCTAGAGGGTGAGTATACGTGCCAATTATCTCACACCAGCCATGCTTCCGTGCCCTCTGAACATGTGGCTGGTATCTCTAAAGAATACTGGTGCTAAAGTGGCACTATTCCTTCATCGTCTCTGCAGGAGTGCAATGGGGAGCAAAAGGCTGCTTGTCATATAGGGTAAAAGCCTGCCATCATCACAGCTTCCCATACTCCACTTTAATTTGTTGTGTGTTGTTGTCAATAGCAAAAGCAAAGTTGTTTTCTGAATATACAACATGCATTTAAGACAATGGCTTTGAAATTAAAAATGTACATGACACACTATGGCCAACAGGGCTACTTACAGGCTGTGGTTGGGGTTGTCATGCCAACCAAATTAGAATTCCCCCCTCTACATTTACAGCATTTGGCAGACACTTATACAGCATGATGCACTTTTATAAATCTGATTTATACAATTCTACAACAGAGGGTTCTAGTCCCATTCTCCACAAGGTTGTCACTGCCCCCCCCCCCTCCCTCCAGTGCAGCTAACTGGGTTATCAAAGGCAGGTCAGGTCTCTCACTGTCTATGGTGAGAGGTTCATGTAAAAGAACCAATGCTGACTTTCGTAAAGAGTAGCTGCAAAGCCATCAGTATGTTTCTGTCCCTTGCTAAAGGGTTGTGTCAGGACGAGCATCCGACGTAAAAAAAAAAAACTATGCCAAACCAAACATGCGAATCAGATGATTTGCTGTGGCGCCCCCTGAAAAGGGAAAAAGCCGAAAGGAAAAGAAGGGTTCAAGTCACTGCTGAATTGCCCAACAGTGACTGCTTGGTGATGCTGGGTCATGAAAGTCCGATCTATTCAGTAATCCAGAATGTTAGTACACAATCCACAGAATACATGTGTGTGAATGAGAAGGACCGAAGAGGAACTTTGAGGTTACAGGGAGCAGAGATAAAGAAGGTGGAGGATTTTAAATACTTAGGCCCAACAATCCAGAGCAATGGAAAGTGTGGAAAAGAGGTGAAGAAGCGTGTGCAGGCAGGTTGGAATGGATGGAGAAAAGTGTCCGGTGTGGTGTGTGATAGGAGGGTGTCGGCAAGAATGAAAGGAAAAGTGTACAAGACGGTGATGAGGCCAGCGATGTTGTATGGTTTAGAAACAGTGGCCCTGGGGAAAAGACAGGAGGCAGAGCTGGAGGTAGCAGAGATGAAAATATTAAGGTTCTCTTTGGGAGTAACGAGGATGGACAGGATCAGGAATGACTACATCAGAGGAACAGCACATGTAAGACGTTTTGGAGACAGTCAGAGAAGCTAGATTGAGATGGTTTGGACATGTGCAGAGGAGGGATAGTGAGTATATTGGTAGTAGGATGCTGAGGTTGGAACTACCAGGCAGAAGTCCTAGATGAAGATCAAAGAGAAGATTTATGGATGTGGTGAAGGAGGACATGAAGGTAGTTGTTGTAAGAGAAAAAGATGCAGAGGACGGGGTGAGATGGAGGCAGATGATTCGCTGTGGCGACCCCTGAAGGGAACAGCCGAAAGGAAAATAAGTAGTCGTCCAGAATCTACATGTGCCTGAGAAAGCCTGCTGGATATCATCCAAGCTCTGAGAACCTGACGATATCAATATGTGGAACTACCAAATTCAATTTAAAGTATAGGGATCAAGATGCAGGTGCAAAGGAGCCCAGAACAGATCTACCCTGCTTCATTCCTGAGTTATGTAAAATATAATTTTTTTTTTTTAGATTTTTAACTGACAGAAAGGTCACAGTCAACTCTGTCGGGTAAAAAGCCAGGATGTCCATGTTGGGAGTGGTTTCATTTAACCATGTCTTACTGAAGAAGAAAGATGTACGGTAGTTGAAAAGCCTTTTGATATTCTTCCAAAACACATTTAATTTGTCCACATTGTTACTGAATGAGTGCACATTACAGAGAAGCATACCAAGGCATGGCGGTCAAAGGCCACATTTATGAAGTCATGGGGGACATCAGGACGAACCCTCTGCCTCCACGGCTTTTTTGTTTTCTGCTTACCTCCCAGAGAGATTCTTCATGGAATTCTCCGTGGGTATACAAACAAAGTCTAAAAGATTACTTTGTGATGTTGTGCCCCTGATGGATAGAAGCTTATTTCAGTCAAAAATAAATTAGAAATTAGGCTGCTCGGTAGGAAGCCTCTTGTGTCAGCGCTGAAAGCTGAAGTAATATTGTCTGGACTAGAATGTGCACTCGTGTGTGTATACATTTTCTGGGTGCAATTATTAAAGTATTACTGCTGTTAAGAAACAAGCATTAGGCCATTTTCAAACATTCATTCATTCATTTTCTGAACAGCTAATTGGGGTCGCTGGGGGGGGGGGGCATGTCAGCTGACTCTGGGCGACATTGGGGTCCACCCTGGATGGCTTGCCAGGTCATCGCAGGGTCCATTTTTCAAACATTCTGTTATATATTAAAGGAGACAACAGTGTTTTTGTTTCACGGTAAATCAAATTCCTGTTCAAAACTCTCCTTTCCAAATATGCCAAGGCAACCTTCAAATTGATTATCTCAACAAGGGAGGTATCTGAGAATTTCTTTGAGCCATTCCAAAAGTTCTCACCAGTGCCCATAGAGACATAGACAATGGCTTCTGGTATCAGATTAGAAGCCACTGGGAGTCTAGTGACTCTGGTCGCTGATGTCCGCCATGCCTATCCACATTTACAGTCCCAGTCAAAAGTATTGTTGATTGCTAATTATGTTTACTGAGGTCAAGCTGGACAAAATCCATCATATGCAGAAACTGTTGGCAAATTTCAATTCAAAAACACCTAATTTCTATATAGCAGGATGTGAGAACATAATTGTCTCAGGTGATATACTACATAGGCTGTTGGCCTTGCAAAGGAGTATTGAGCTGTTCAGGGTGAACCTTTCTGTTGGCAGAGATAGACTAGCCCCCTCCCTGTGACCCTTGTAGGATTATTTCTTGAGTCTTTATTTTTCGACACACATGAGCAAATGGTCAGTTATGAAGCAAAATATGACAAAGGTAGATGATGTTCAGGAACATGCACCACTTTGACAATAATAGCATAACACAAATAGTTCCACTGCTACCTCATAAAGTATCTACATATAGAGTACAAGTTGTTTAGCAGTAGTCATATACACAATAATAGACTATATATATAAATAAAAACAAAAATGAAAGGACAGGACAAAGACTTTCTATTGAAACTCCATTTATCACTACAGATCTGTTTCGAGGGGTGGTGAAACCATCCTCTCTTCAGGTGATTATAGAAGAATACTTTTCTTCTATAATCACCTGAAGAGAGAGGATGGTTTCACCACCCCTCGAAACAGATCTGTAGTGATAAATGGAGTTTCAATAGAAAGTCTTTGTCCTATCCGTTTATTATTATTTTATATATATTATATAATATATATATATATATATATATATACACACACACACACACACAAATTTTATTATTATTTTGACCAATATAGGAACCTGTGCAGTGGTGGCCTGGTGGTAAGATGCTGGATCACTGATCCTAAGGCTGGGGGTTCAAGCCCCACTCTCCACAAGGTTGTCACTGTGTCGTCCCCCTGCCCAGTGCATCTAACTGGGTTATCAATGCCCGGCCATGTGTCTCACTGTCTATGGTGTGAGGTTCATGTAAAAGAACCATTGCTGACTTTCGACAAGAGTAGCTGCATAACCGTCAGCATGTTTCTGCCCTGCGATGGCCTGATGAGCTGTACTCTGCCCTCACTCGGGTTGTACTCTGCCCTCACTCGGAGTTGGCTGGGATGGGCTCCAGCCTCCCCGCGACCCTAATTAGGATTAAGCGGTTACAGAAAATAAAGGAATGGATGAACAATAGAGGAACCTTGCTTCTCTTTGTCCTGTACCTGGAGTTCAGCAACCTTCCCATTGTTGGTGTCTGTTGAGAAATCTTCCTTAGATATTTGTGGTAAATTTAATAAGCACAGAGCATGTTAGTTTCATGAGTCTGGATATCTCAAGAAAAGCTGTCTCCTTGGTAAGGTCTCTCTGGGTTTATATTGGACAATTGAGGAAAGAAGAGCTAATAACAGGAAAACTGAAACTTCTCAACACCACAACAATAATATGTGTGTGCAGGTCACTTCCATGTGTCTTCTAACAATTGGATTTTCAGACTGACTGATCTTTTTTTTTTTTTCAGTCTCACTTCACCTTTACAAGATGAAGACGCTCCTTCAAAGCTACTGGACAGTCAGCAGAGTCTCACGAACCTGTTTATACATTTTTAATTGAATTGTCATGCCTGTGAACACTACAGCGTGATTACATATTAAATTAATCAGATGCGTGGAGAAGTGGTAAAGAGGCAGTGATGAGCTTGTCTGATTATAGTAGTAAAATCCTGGATTTATTTTCCAGTCTGGGGTGTTTCTTTGCGAAGTTTGCATGTTCTTCCTGTATCTATGTGGGTTTCCTCAGGGTTGTCTATTTTCCAAAGACAGGGCGACATGGTAGCGTAGCAGTTCGTATGTCTGCTTCACAGCAAGAAGGTCCTGGGTTCAATTCGCAGCTCAGGCGTTTGTGTGGAGTTTGCGTGTTCTCCTCGTGCTTGCATGGGTTCCCTCTGGATATTCCGGTTTCCTCCAACAGTCCAAAAAAAATGCACAGTAGGGTAATTGGCCGTTCCACATCACCGCGAGGTATGGGAGTGATCGTATATATGGTTGTGTGAGTGATGAACCTGCGATGGCCTGGAGAGCTGTCCAGGGTATACCCCGCCCTGCCCCAGAGTTAGCTGAGATAGGTGCCAACCTCCCCATGACCATAATTAGGATTAAGCATTTCAGAAAATCTATGAATGATGAGTCCCAACACATGCACAGAAGGCTAATTGTCTGTTCCACATTGTACCTAGATGTGAGTGTGAATTGTTATGTGTTCTGCCACGCAATTTTCTGGTGAGGCCCAACGATGGCTTGGGGAGCTGTCCACAGTGTAATCTTGACTTACCCAGAGTCGGCTGTGGTGCGCACCAGCCTCCCTGCAACACTAATTAAGATCGAGCGGTTCGGAAAATGCATGATTGAAAATTCTGGTGAGTTCGTTAGGGGTTACCTCATCTTTTGTGCAATGTCCAGCCTCCCCTCAACCTCAATAAGTTGTTTGGAGAATGAGTGAGTGTGAAAATGTGTAATATCATAGATGAATATACAGTAGTGGTATAGGTAGGTAATCTGTTGGGCTTTTTACACCCAAGCCTAGCGGCTCATCAGGCCTGGTTTCCATAGCGTGAAGCTACCAGGAGTTCAACTCCTCCTGAATGGGACGCTAGTCCATCGCCGGTTACCTTCCCAGTATTTACTGGTACCCATTTATACTGCTGGGTGAACAGAGGCACACTTGTGGTTCAGACCTTGCCCAGGGGTCTTAGCACAGTGGGGGTCTCACTGGGATTTGAACACACAACCTCCCGATCATGAGCCCGGCACCCTAACTACTATGCCACCTACTCAACACACAGTAGTGGTGGTATATCAATTTGAAATTAATATTGACTTAATAATCATAATAAGCTTCAAATGATTTATTGAGGCCTGGAAATACTTACTGAGTGAAGACATTTGTTAAAAAAATAAATAAAGACTTTTTATTGCATGAATTCACACATACAAATAGAGTAGAAAGAAATAAGACGTGGCACCCAGGGTGGATTAATTTGACTTCATAACGTGTCTCTCATTTAGATATATTACAGTCGTGGTCTAAAATGGATGAAGCTAGTTCTCTCTCTCTCTCTCGTGCTCTGATTTTTCACATTTCTATTGCAAAAATCTGTCAGAATAAACAAAATGAATGAAAATTTTATTAAATTGATTTATGCAATCGAGTCTTTACTTTGCATTTTAATAATTTATTGCAGGCCCATTTGGAAATCCTCGAATTTTCTGCTCTGATTATATCAGGTTCTGTCAGGTTAGCGCTGACACATGTCCTTTTCAGCTCCCTCCAGAGTTTCCTTTGGGTTCAGACCCTGGTTTTGTCTGGGTCACTCAAGGACAATATGAAAATTTTCCTGAAGGCATTCCTACTCTGTATCGGTGATTCAGATACTCCGTGTGTTTGAAGCTGAACATTTCAGTTTTACCACCTCATGGAATCATGTTTGTAATGGGATGAGCGTGTTCTGGTGCTATCAGACAAACTCCAGGCAACCCACAACAGGGTTTTGACTGACCTGCTGAAACAGGTCTTAATGGTGGAATTCTGCAAAAATATGTACCTTCTGGTAGGCTATCTGAGGTGTTACATCCATCTGTTGTAAGTTTGGAGATCTTGTTCCAGATCTAGGAAGAACCTCAATGGCTCAGATAAAAGTCGGTATGTTGGATGAAAGCCAATGTAAAGTAAAACTTTGCAAAATTTATGCTCTCCTCAGTTGGTATATGGTTACCATATGCTGTATGTTCCTTTTTCTACTTGTCAGAATTCCCATATGTACCATATTTCTTCATCGGGGATTGAAAAGTCAATTCTGGGCAGGAATCTTTGCAGATACCAAATCTCTCCACCCAGTCACACATGATCCAATGCATACACACCACAGAGACCCTCACCCAATTGAAACAAACAAAAAAAGTGTTTGCGTACATACACACACACACATGTACGCACACACATATGGTGCATGCCTGCAAAAAAAAAAAGTGTTACCTCAGTTTTTTTTTCCCTCCTTGGAAAATAATCTGACAAATTGCCAAAGTCCAGCTGTTGAACAAGTTCTGACTCATGGTCAGCATGTTAAGTCGTCTTGAGCACATTTTGTAGCTTATTATTAATTTGACCCACTGGGGTTCTCTTAATCCTTTAACTTTCTTATCATTGACACTCTCATTGTGGGCTGAGGGTCGGACATGATTTTTATTTATTTATTTTTAAATCTGCTTGTCTAATCAGTTTATTTCACAGAGTGATGTATGCTGATGAATGTGGTGATTTTTATTTTTTTTTATTATTATTATTTGTCCACTTCTCTGAATGCCATTTGGGACCCTTTGCCAACTCCTGGTAAGATACCAGGTGACTGACGGGCAAATCTTGAAATGAAACCACGTCGCCCTTTAAAAAGGGTGAGCAACTGCTCTCCCCCCAAAATACATACAGTGGGGCCAATAAGTATTGGGCCATATAAAAATGTGCAAGTTCACCCATTTAAAAAGATAAGAGATGTTTGTAATTTTCATCATAGGTACATATCAAGCTTGAGAGACAAGATGTGTAAAAAAAAAAAAAAAAAAATCCAGGAAATCACATTGTATGATTTATATAGCGTGTTACTCTTGTGTTAAGACGTCGTCTCTGTGATCTTTGTGTTTACACTGTTTTGTGGACTTTTGTAATCCTAAGCAAATATGGTTGGTCAGAAGTGTAAGCCTACTAGCATGGGTGCAAGTCTCATACACAGAGATGAATTAACTATAAAGATTGTGCCGATCTGAGCTGATATTTATTATCTTTTCGCAGAATCCTAAGAGTGTATATCTATTTTTATATTATATTCATTAGGATTTGTATTTGTTCTTTGTATGCATCTCTTGAATAAAGTTTACTTACTTACTTACACAAAAGAAAGAACTCTCCGCTTTGCTGGGAGACTGCATCAGTGCAGGCTGTGTTCTAAACGAGTTCAACGGTACCCTTGTGCACTTGAAAGACCGGAAGTCTGTATAACCCACGGCAAGTGCACTACTTTCGGTATTGAGCGCGTCACATATTGTAAGTGTTGATTGACTGTTTTAAGCTTCATGTAAAGTTACTCTGTATAAATAATATCAAATAATATTAACATTCATTTCAAATAAGACACTTATTTATACCATGTTATGTTTATAATAATTGATTTAGGGATGTTTTGAGATACTGTAATAATAGTATTTATGGATGTATAGTACAGTATGAGCGTCGTACGTCACTTTCAACTTGCGTTTGGCCATCCAGAACCAATTAAAAACATAAGTCGGAGAGCATCTGTATATACAAAATGGACACAATAAAAGCCTAACCAGTAGTGTGCAGCTAATGATGTGTTTTCAGACAACTTACGTTTCACTTTGTACACCATGGAGATAAAAATCTTTTGAGACTATTCGTTCGGCGTTAGTTTACCTCAAAGCATGTATCACACCTCGCACTGCACCATGTTCTCTCAGATCCTCTAGCACTGCGAGACTGATCCCTCCCTCTACCAAGGGACGAGGGAAAAATGCATATAAACTGTTCTCTGTTCTGGCTCCAAAGTGGTGGAATGAACTTCCTCTGGACATCCGGACAGCTGAGTCACTGAATATCTTCAAACCATGGCTGGGCAGTACTTAGATTAAGCACCATGCTGTACACAAACACACACCACACACAGGAAAAAAAAAAAAACCCACACAACACCTACCAACTGAATTTGACTGACCATATACTTAGTCTGTGTTCTAACAAACCATTACAAGAATATATTCACTGATGGGGAGTTTAAAGCTCTTCTGTAAGTCCCTCTGGATAAGCTCGTCTGCTAAATGCTGTAAATGTAAAGGTTTATATTACACTGTGATATTAGTAGACTATACATACTACATGGAAATACACACAAAAAATGATTTTATGGTATATTTTTCCGATATAAATCATGACTCCGCTTACTCCAAGTAACCTTGAAAAACTGAGTGTCTGTTAATTCAGTTGAGCATTATACACTCGGATAGTGAGCCAATCAGCTGGCACTGTTCTCATTCTTCTGTGTGTGTGTGTGTGTGTGTATACAGGGATCCCTCACTTTCTGCAGTTAATGGGGACCGAGACCCCCACAACAAGCGATTTCCACGAAGTAAAATCAACCCCCCCTCGCCCGACTGACGTATACGTACATTTGCATGTGTATATAATATCAAATACATATTCAATGCTATAAATGCTTATAATAACAAACATTAAAAAATAATGCATAAGATTTAAATAAAATATAAATACACACACATACAGACATGTGCACACACTCAGATGCACACCTCACATAAAAATGTAAGTAGTTTTGTTTTTGGGTTTTGGGTTATGTTTTGTTTGTTTGGAGGGTTTTTTGTCTTTGGCATAATTGGCCTTGTTTTGTGGCATTTTCTCTAACTTTTCCCCTACTTTTCTTATTTTATTTTTCAATGAATATTTTTGACAAACCCGCGATGCAATTAAGCCACAGGAACTGAAGCACGAAGTAGCCAGGGGTGTGTGTGTGTGTGATATATATATATATATATATATATATATATATATATGTATATATATATATATATATATATATATATATATATATATATATATATATATATATATATATATATATATATATATATGTATGTGTGTATATATATGTATGTGTATATATATATATATATATATATATATATATATATATATATATATATATATATATATATATATATATATATATGTGTATATATATATGTGTATGTATGTGTGTAAATATATGTGTGTGTGTGTGTATACTATATATATATATATATATATATATATATATATATATATATATATATATATATATATATATATATATATATATATATATATGTATATGTATATATATATATATATATATGTATATATAAAAATGTACGTGTATATGTATATATATATGTATATATGTGTGTGTATACATTATATATATGTATATATGTATGTATGTATGTATATGCGTGTGTGTGTGTATACACACACACATGTGCGCACAGTTGTACCTCAATGGCTGAACACAACTCGTTCCAAAAATAATCGTTTACCGATTTGTTCGAAGAGTGAAACAATATTTCTCATAAGAAATAAAAGTTGATTAATGTGTTCATATGAATGTCGACTTCTGTCAAATATATTTGTGTATAATTTGAAAATGAGTGTATTGTTGAAACATTAATATACAATACATATATTAATGTACAAAAGAGTAAAATAATAATAATAATAATAATAATAATAATAATCAATAATTAACCTAATTAAGTACTGTATTTGTTTACAGTACATAGCTTTCCGATTGCAATGTGTTCGCATATGTGGATGGATGGGGGAGAGGTTATTGCTTTGAGGGGGCGTGGCGGTTTTCCCTTCTGTCTCTTGATTGCAGTCGATTCTTCACATTCTCACGGCTTTTATTTTTCTTTTAGTAAAATTACTGCTGCTTTTCCTAGGCCCTGGGGTTAAGGGTTAAAGTAGCCGTAATGTAATGAATAAACACCATCTGCATTGGCTGTTCAAAGTACTCTACACTGAGCAGAGTTCAACACGCTCAGATCTGATCCGTTACAACTCGGATCATTTGTTTAAACACCAAGGCATATTTTTCCTCATATTTTTTGATCGAACTCTGTTTGTTCGACCACCGAGGTTCCACTGTATGCATGTATGTATGTGCATTTATATATCCTTCGTTTGCCCTGTACCACTTCTCAGACAGCTGATGAAAAGTCAAAACCTCTTATAGCCATTATGGTACTCCAAGAAATCCATCTATGAAATAATTACAGTTCATCAAGACAATACTGGCACTCAGATCGCCAGCTGCACCTGCTCACTGCACAGCCAAAGCATGGAGAAATCATTCGTAGAAATTCACAATGAAGCTTCTAATCGCTAATGAAAAGATGGGACTTTCTTTGATTCCACAATATTGAATCTCTTATTTATTTTCTCTCGTGAACAATTGCTTTACATATGCAGGTTTGATACTTGAGGAAAGGGAGCTGTAGTTTCAGGTGCTTGTATAATGTGCCAAAGTTACTCCACCCCTTTCCTTATACTAATCTGCAAAATAGAGTGAGAATAAGAAGAAATACTCTGGAGTGATTTAGAAACTACGATCTTAGATTACAAATATTTTGTCATAAAAATGGTTTAAGTAATAAAATGAGGCATTTATTAATTTCTATATTGACATGCTACACAAATAGACGTTTTCTGAAAAACACCACAGGAGCAGGAGAACCGTAGAGTGTGAAATTCTCTTGTACTCGATGTTCTACTGCAAGTTCAGCAGGAGAGCATCAAACTGAAAAATAGAAGGGGCTTAGAATAAAGCTCTCGACATCCCCATCAATATTTTTGCACCTCCCCCCCACCCCAATGCTGGAATGAGCTTATTCATTGCCCTTTTTACACTGGGTTGCAGGAAGTGCATAATGTGCATGCATGCTGGAAGAGTGCTATAGCAGGGATCCCAGATTATTCCGCTATTTTCTTTTTTCAGCTTGAGCTCATTGACCCCCAGCTGAAATACAGTGGTACCTCACTTTACAAAGTCTCACCAAATGAAAAATTCAGGTTACAAAACATATTTTCCTGAAATGTTTGTCTCTGGATACAAAACAAGTTCACGTTACGAAAGTGCCATCTTAAAAATTCAAACGCGCTATTCAAACAATGCGCGAGTTGCTTTCGCATTGGTTGGTTGTCTCCCAACATCATTGTTGGGTCCCATTGGTTCGGAGGGAGCTAAATCTCCATAATACAGTACTGTACCCATAATGCTTTTCGTGTGCCTTCGACCCAATGTTCGAAACACACGTGAAGGAGTTCTACTGTTGGTCCGTGAGTTTTTTTGAGTGTGCTCATCGCAGCGTTATTTTTCGTTATTAATCATGAGTCCCAAGAACGTGATTCCCGGTGAGATTGAAAAGAAGCGGGCTCCGTTATCAATAAAAGTAAAACAGGAAATGATAAAAAAAAATATATATATATGAAAGTGGGATTTTGTTGAGTGAAATTTGAAAGGAGTATGGCTGAAACCCCTCCACAATCGGGATGTTAGTGAAGCAGAAGGAGGCATTAAAAGCGGAGATACAGTGATGGAGGCGATTATTTCGGAAAAAAAAAAAAAAAAAAAACACCATATTTTGGGACCTCGTGAAGGAGGGCGGGGGTGAGTGTTCTTCAGACCAGCAACCCCCGGACTTTAAAGGATCGCATGGGTGGTTCAAGAGATTTAAAAAAAGGTAAATAATTTTCTTTAATTTTTAACACCTATTTCATACAAAATAATGGGTTTATGGGGTAGTATTGGGAGCCTTGGAACGAATCATGGGTTTTACATGTAAAATGCGGTTCAACTTATGAAAAATGCTCTGGAACGGATTAATTTCGCAAGGTGAGGTACCACTGTATTTCATTTCCTCTATTTCCGAACCCGTTTCCTCTATTTTTTTTTTTTTTTTCTAAACCTCGCTGGGATCCCTGTAATAGACTTAAAACTATTGTGTGCTTGCCTTGAAAGAACGTGTGCATCGTAAATGGCAGCAAGATTTTACAAAAGCAGAGAGCCTACTTGCACTTTTTAGTGGTTGAATATTTGTTGCTTATTTGCACGCAGTAATCTAGAAGCTGGGCAATTTTCCCTAACATGTTAAAGCTGACAAGGTTGGTGAAAGGTGTAAAAAGTTCTTGAGTTTCACATTTTGGAAGCTTTGCATTAAAAGTCGATCTAAAATTCTGCGGGTGCAAAAAGTAATTCGATAATCATGCTCTTATGTGTAATTCTGCAAACGAGTCCCAGCAGTTGTTGTAGTAGGCACTCTGCACATCACGGTCCTCTGAATTGTCAACAATGTGCGAACTAGGGGGTGTTTATGGTTAAATGTGGCATGCAGAAGCTCACTGAGAGAGTGATGTGTTAAATTCTAACAGCATGTAATTTGTATATATGAATTCATAGAATGCCATTTCCTGAAGCCATGCTTCTTTGATGCTTCTTTGATCCAAATGGTGTGCATATTCAAAGATGAGCGTTAAATAGAAATGTTATGGGCTAGTCCATATTTGTTGTTTATTTTTAACATCATTTATCTTTTTTAATGTCTGAAGCAGGTGTACAATATATATCCACACAAAAAAAAAATTAAGTCCAGACATGGTCAAGTTCATTCATTAATTTTTTTGAACCATTTAATCCTGATTAGGTTCATGTGGTAGCTGCCGTCCATCTAATCCGACTCTGGGCGAGGGCATTGTACACCCAGGCCATCGGAGGGCAGAAACATACTGACAGCTATGTAGTCTACTCTTGACGAAAGTCAGCAATGGTTCTTTTACATGTCTCCCACTATAGAGGGTGCAAGACACAGCCGGCCTTTGACAACCCAGTTAGCTGTACTGGGGGAAAGCAGTGATAATCCATTGATAGTGGGACTTGACCCCCCCCCCCCAACCTTGGGATCAGTAATCCAGCACTATACCACTGGGAAACCATTACCTCCACGATGAAATTACTAAAGAAAGTCTGTAGGATTTTGTTTAAGTCCACCTTTGGTCATATTTATTTACATATTCATAGTAAATGCTGGTTGATCATGACGATGGTTCAACTTGGGCTACGACTTTGTAGTAGTCGAATTCAATTTAACAGAAAACATTGCAAGCAGGTCCAAACAGGATCTCTATGAACACAAGTGATATATCTGAGGTTGAAGAACTGTTGGAGCTAAAATTTAGACACTGTACCAACAGTGCAGCGACTTCTACTTGTCTGCACCTACTTTCATTTTACTTAAAATAACTACACGTACACTTTTGGAACATTTTAAAATGATACAGAATATGGTATTATTTATTCATTCATTCATTTTCTGAACCACCTAATCCTAATTAGGCTCACGGGGAGGCTGGCACCCATCTCGGTCTACTCTGGGTGAGGGCAGAGTACACCCTGGACAACTTGCCAGGCCATCGCAGGGTAGAAGCATGCTGACGACGAGACACCTACTCTTGACGAAAGTCAGCCAATGGTTCTTTCACATGAACCTCTCACCGTAGACAGTGACAGACATGGCCAGCCTTTGATAACCCAGTTAGCTGCACTAGGGGGAACAGTGACAACCCGTTGAGACTGGGGCTTGAACCTTCAACCTTAGGATCAGTGATCCTGTACCTTTACCACCAGGCCACCACTGACCGTCCAGTGATAAAGCATGGTTGATAAATCAAATTTTTATTTGATTTGGTTCTCCTTTTTAAAAATTTTGCTTTGTTATAAGGTCATGCTTTCTTCTCCATTGTATCATGTTCATGTATAATCTCTGACCATTATATCTTTTAAGGTAGCTCTTCAAAGACACAGGAGCTTTATTTCAGGCACGTCAAATTCAATGAAGAGAATGAAAGTGTTCTTGGAACACGAAATTGTGTGGACCAGATAAAAGGACATGCCATGGGCCAAAGAGCAATGACCGCATAATGACAACATGGAGAAATATGATAAGCTCTTATCTAGAGGCACTTGTGTCTCTCCTACTGGAAAATGTGATTACAAATGTCCACAGGATGAATCAAAAAGGTGAATTAGCAGGAGGCAGCAAATACAGTTAGTGCCAAGGAGACATCCTAGCAGCCGTGTGGACCTTGCAGACAGATGTTTTGCAGAGTCTTGTTTGTAAAAACATAAAAAAAAGAGCATGAGTCAATTTATTGTTTTTTTCTTTTTTTTTTTTTTTTTTTTTTTTTTTTTTTGGTAGTACAGTGATCCCTCTCTACTTCATGCTTCAGTTTCTGCGGCTTCAGTGCATCGTGGGTTTTTCAAAAATATTCATCGAAAAATGAAAAAAGGGGAAAAAGCTGCAAAATGGAATTTTGGAATGGAATGCTGCAAAACAAGGCCAATAATGCAACAAAAAAACTCTCAAACAAACAAACAAACAAACAAACAACCCCCTCCCCCCAACAAAATGAATTACATTTTTATGAGGTGCGCATCTCTGTGTGTGGATGCACCTCTGTATGTGTGTGTTTATATTTTATTTACACCTTGTTCATTATTTTTGAATGTTTAATCATTATTCTAAGCATTTACAGCATTGAATATGTATTTATTGATATTATATACATGCATACATGTACGTATACGTCAGTCAGGGTGGTTGATCATACTTCGCAGAAATCGGCAGCCGCGAAGTGTGTGTGTGTGTGTGTGTGTGTGTCTCGGTCCCCATTAACCGCGGAAAGTGAGGTATCCCTGTAGTGAATTTATTGTTTTTCGGGTGGTACTAAATTGATAACTGTATGGCTAGTTATGACACCAGCCCCGTAGTGTTGTTAATGGGTGTCTGGTTAACACAGTGTCACCACTGATTATCCTCAAGAACATCATGCGTAAGATTAATAACAGTAAACAAGACTGAGAGTATGATGTAGACCAGTGATTCCTTTG
The DNA here is from genome assembly GCA_024760905.1 of Plotosus lineatus. Classification (NCBI taxonomy): domain Eukaryota; kingdom Metazoa; phylum Chordata; class Actinopteri; order Siluriformes; family Plotosidae; genus Plotosus; species Plotosus lineatus. The sequence goes on from CM045732.1 coordinate 63,581,182, forward strand.
GCGGTATACCTGTCAGTTTGATAATGTAAACAAAGATATGGGGATCCCACAAGTGAAGTGGAAAATTAAATGTTGAGTCTTAGAAAACAAGCATTTTACATTCTAAAATGTTTGACATTGTCTTCGCATGCAATCTTCCTGATTGTATGTTTTCCTTAATTAATTCGTAGGGTTGAATGGGTTGGGTTGCTCAATCCTGCTCCTGGAGATCTACCTTCCAGAAAGCATTCGCGCCAACCCTAATCATACCCATCCAATCATCTAATCAAGGGACTTTGAAATGTCTTAAGACCTGACTGGATCTTACATGTCACATGGGCCACATTAGGGTTGGAGATAAAGTCATCTAGAAGGTCGATCTCCAGGAGCAGGATTGAGCACCCCTGGCATAGAATAATCAAGTACAAAATGTTCTCAATAAGCTTCCATGCTTGGAGATCCCGAAGGCTTCCAAATGCGTTGCTTAAATATAAAGTAATACACTTGTTCTTGCTTGGTTAATCGGTTGCAGGCTAAAGTTGGGGGTTCAAGCCCCACTCTCAATGGCTGTCACTGACCCCCCCCACCCACCCACCCCACCTCATCGAGGCTAACTGGATTATCAAAGGCCGACTATATCTCTCACTGTCTATGGTGAGAAGTTCACGTGAAAGAACCATTGCTGACTTTCGTCAAGAGTAGCTGCATATCCGTCAGCATGTTTCTGCCCTGCGATGGACTGGCGAGCTGTCCAGAGTGTACTCTGACCTCGTCCAGAGTCAGCTGAGCTGGGTTCCAGCCTTTCTGTGACCGTAATCAGGGATAACGCATTTCAGAAAGTAAATGAATGGACAAAGGATCCCCCATAAGAATTGACCCTAATGATATGGCTGCTTTGACAACATGAGAGCTATTTTAGGAAAAGGACTCTGCCTTCAGTACACAGTCACAGTTACGAGCTATATGGCGAGTTGTTATTATTATTGCATTCCTTTTATAATATTTTGAAGTGATGCAGTTGTGCTGAATGGGATTTATCGCGATGTTTTATGCTGCATTAATAGAATTACCCCCCCCCTCCCAGCTCCCTCAAGGTTTTTAAGAGCATCTCCTATTTCACGTATTCTTTGCCACTGTTTGTTTATCTTAAATGCAAATGTCAGGGAATACTATTGAAAACTCTCATTCTGCACTCATTCATCTCCGTAGGGTCTTTGAAAAGGTCATGGTTCCTGATTAGATTTTGCTATTTATGCAATTTTTTTTCCCCCCTCTCTTACCACTAAGCTGTTTATTCAACCATGCATATTCAACTTCAGTCTGATTCATTTATTTATTTATTTTTAATGATTCCATTTTCATTTCTACAACTGCATTCTAGTAACAGCGATATTAAATAGATTCCGAGCTGGGAAAGTCATTTCCATTTCGAGAACTATTTATAGCCACTCATCTCATATTGACAGCAGGAATAAGGGAAGGGGATATTGAAATCGAAATTTAATACAGACATGCAGGTGTGAACTGGGGCAGGAAAGTTAAAAGAAAATTAAGAGACGCGTGACCTGTTGAGCCTGTGGATGTCACTCATGCTGTCTGGGTGTTTAAACAGTAATATTTTTTTATTTATTTATTTTTTTTTGAAGACAAAAACGGATTTGATAACATTTTTTTATATTATTTTCCAACTATACATAAATAATAGACTACAGGGATAACTCACTACTTCACGCTTCAATTCATGTGGCTTCAGTGCATCACGTTTTTTTTTTTTTTTTTTTTTAATAAATAAATATTCAGCAAATTAAAAAATAAGGAAATTAAAGAAAGAATAGGGGAAAGTTAAGGAAATTTCCACAAAAACAAGGCCAATTATGCAAAAAACAAAACAAAAAAACAACCCTAAATCAACAAAAACCAACTCAAAATTTCCCATCAAAACTACTTACATTGTTACATTTGTGTGTGCATGCGCATCTGCATGCGTATGTATGTATGTGTGTCGTCGTCTTCTCATGCAGTACCATCTGTATGTGTGTATTTATATCTTGTTATTTTATTAATGTTTAATTGTTGTTATAAGCATTTATAGCATTGAATATGTATTTATTGATATTATATACACATATACATGTACGTATACGTCAGTCAGGGGTTGGGTGGGTTGTGGGGGTGATCCGACTTCGCGGATTTCGATGGTTGCGTGGCGATCTCGGACCCAATTAACTGCGGAAAGTGAGGGGTCCCTGTATTAATAAAAGTGTGGATTCAGCTCCAGCTCGAAGCCTAATTCTCCAAACTGGCTGTATTTTTTTTTTTTTTAAATCCTAAAAAATTGGGAAGAGGATAAGGAGGGTGTGCATGCAGAGTCCTGTGAATGATGAATCTTGGTCAGCTGACATTTTAAAAGGCTCCCAATCAAGTGAATGGGGTTGAGTGGAAATGGGCCTCTCTCAACTGATAAGAGGACACTAACATATTTATTTATTCATTCATTCTATCATTTATTTTTCGAAGCTGCATAATCGTAATCAATGCCAGGAGGAGGTTTGAATCCATCCTAGCCATCTCTGGGCAAGGGCTGGTTACTCCCCAGGCCATTGCAAGGCCAGCACTAACACAACTCTTCACACTTGCACTTACACCTAGGGGTGAATTCAAACAGCCAATTAGCTTACTGTGTAAGTTTTTCGACTGTAGGAGGAAACCCACACAAGAACATGGAGTAGATGCAAAACTCCTCCTTTATTCATTCATTCATTTTCTGAATCTTTGAATCCTAATTACGGTTGCGGGGAGGATGTCACTCATCTCAGCCAACTCTGGGCAAGGTACACCCTGGACAGCTCGCCGAGCCAACACACAAACACAACCATTCATACTCGTATTTACACCTATGGTAGACTTGGAACAGCCAGTTAACCGACTGTGTATGGTTTTTGGACTGTGGGAGGAAACCGGCGTACCCAGAGGAAACCCACGCAAGCATAGGGAGAGCGTGCAAACGCCACATACAAACACCCAGGCTGGGAATCAAACTCAGGACCTTCTTGCTGTGAGCCGGATGTGCTAACCACTACACCACCGTGCAGCCAACTCCTTTATTTATTTATCCTGAGTAATTTATCTTAATGGTATAGAGAAATACCGAACAAAAAAACAATTTTTTTATTAACATTTATTGGATCGAGGGCTTCATTGCTTGCCTATACTTTGCATGGCATTGTAACCTCTGTTGGTCAGGTCAAGGCTCAGCAACATCGGTCATCAAAATACATCAGTTGACAACCATTATAGTCAATGACCAGTTGATTTCATCACTGCATGATTTCATCTTTTCTGATGGTACAGATATACAGCTATAGACTTGGTGTTCAAATAATGAAACGGTGGTTGAGGAAGCATGAGGAATTAGTTTCACACATGAACTTGTGTCACAGAGTCCTGACCTTAACCCTATGGAAGGTCTTTGGGATGTTCTGGAGAAGACTTGACAGAGTGATCCCCATCTCCATTGAATTGAGTGGGAGTATTTTAAAATATAAACTGACCAATATTCAACACTCGAGCGCTCAGTTCAAAATGAACTAATCTCTGAATAGAAATAAATGGCATGATGTTACCGAAGTTTGTTGGAACACACTGGAATCAAGGCTAAAGGTGCTCTATTAAAATATTAGATTGTGGGACTTTTCTTTTTTGATTGGGCAGTGCAATTCTTAGTAAATTTTTGATATTCAAAGAAGGCGGAAGCACTATAAAGCCCTGGGGAAAGTAAATAATTGCATTTCTTGACTGCATTCCTTGACTATAGTCTGAAGAAAATGAATGAAAGGTGAACACGGAGTTTCTTTTTTCCAGCTTTCACTCACCAAGTTTTTTTCTCCTTTGTATCCCCTGCCTTGTTAATTATCCGTCTAACGGGTTCATGTTTGGTGTTATTTTTCTTTATGAAAGTTTGCCTGTCTGTGTGAGTGCATATGATGCGTAAACATTTTTTTTTCTTTCTTTTTTTGGATTACACTTTTTTTTTTTAACCAAAAGCTATATATAAGCTAATAGCTAATCAGCATTGAGTCAGCGACGGGGCATGAACACGAGACAACCATCCCATCAAACTCATGTTCCATGCTCCCCTTGGGAACTCTGTTATTCTGTCCCAAGACCTGACAGGAGGTCCAGACTTGGAGTACATTCCTCACACTAGTCAATTCCCATCTGGTTTCTGTTGCGATGTTTGTTTTTTTACCTGAGAGGGTTGCAAGTCTGCTGCAAAGCCTGTTGTCTCATACAACTAACTGCATACTACTTCAGTTTGTCTCACTGTAGTTGTTGAATAATTCATAAATCACTGAATAATGTGCTTTAATATTAATAGCCGAGTAATATGACAGAATGTTAAGTGGTTAAGGATGAGGATGATACTGTTGATGACAGATGGCTAATAATTCTGCTTTTGACTTTTTTTTTTTTTTTTTTTTTAAATATCAGTTTTTCCTGATAGCTCACAAATGAGCCTAGTATGGTGTGGGCAGCTATAAATAGAAAATCACCACATTCCCCTGTGGATCTTATTGTTGGTAAGCTGATGTGAGTTCTGTGCCCTAGAATTGACGATTTCTGTGAGGAAATGAGAAGCTTTTGTTGCAGTTTATTAAATATGTGCCCCACTTAGCTGGTGAGAGTGTGCATACTTTAGACTCTGTGTCGAGAGCGAGGCGTGTGTGTGTGTGTGTGTGTGTGTGTGTGTGTGTGTGTGTGTGTGTGTATCAGAGGAGAGCAGATGAAATGCAAAATAGACAGAAAATGAAAGACGGACTGTGTTTCACGAGAGAGATTGAGAGATAAATAGCTACAGGATATTACTCAGCTCTTCCTCATTATTTGGCCTCATCATCACAAACAACTTCTGTTCTGCCCTTCTATGACATACACGTTGCCTTGGAGTGGGGATGAATTTGTTTGGGCAGCTGTGAGAAGTGATCATGCTCAACACTGAAGATCATAGATTGCACCCTTAAAGTAAATACAACTACAGTGGTACCTCACTTTACGAAATTAATCTGTTCCAGCGTCTTTTTCGTAACCTGCATTTTTCGTAAATTGAACTGCATTTTTATATGCAAAACGCGGGATTCGTTCCAAGGCTCGCAATTCCCCCCCCCAAACCCTTTAAAAATTATAAAAGCATACATTTTAGGACCTCCTTCTGCTTCAATATCGTACCGATGTTAGACGGGTTTGGCCACATTCCTTTGGGATATCACTCGAGCTCGTTTCTTCTTCTCACTCGCACCGGAAATTACACGTGCGTGTGTTGATCATGTCTTCTTAGCAGAGTTATAATCTTACATATGTTTATGGAAGGTTAAAAGCCTGAGTCAAGAAATAAAGCATGAAACAACAGTAACTCTGTCCTTTACACGAAAAGCATCATGGTAGATACAGCTCCATAATGGCCAATGGGAGGGAGCTACATCAATCCTCCTAGCCAATGGGAGGCCAGCGAGGCGGGATGTTGGGAAATAGCCAATAAGAGGGAGCTGCGTCATCCCTCCTAGCCAATGGGAGGCCAGCGGAGCAGGATGTTTGAACGTCATTGATGGGAGAGCAGCTCGTGCACTGTTTGAATGGTGCGTTTTAGTGTTTGAATGGCGCTTTGAATTTTTAAGATGGTGCTTTCATAACGTGAACTTGTTTCATATCCAGAGACAAACATTGTAGGAAAATGTGTTTTGTAACCTGCATTTTTCGTTTGGTGAGACTTTCGTAAAGTGAGGTACCACTGTATAATTACAGCTATATGCTGTGGCTATATTCGTATATGGCTATATTATGGCCTATATCTGATTATATTAGAGATGAAAATGTTGAGGTTCTCTTTAGTAGTAATGAGGATGGACAGGATCAGGAATGAGTACATCAGAGGAACAGCACATGTAAGAAGTTTTGGAGACAAAGTCAGAGAGGCTAGATTGAGATGGTTTGGACATGTACAGAGGAGGGATAGTGAGTATTTTGGTAGTAGGATGCTGAGGTTGGAACTACCAGGCAGAAGGCCTAGAGGAAGACCAAAGAGATTTACGGATGTGGTGAAAGAGGACATGAAGGTAGTTGGTGTAAGAGATGATGTAGAGGATAGGGTGAGATGGGGCAGATGATTCGCTGTGGCGACCCCTGAAGGGAACAGCCGGAAGGAAAAGAAGTAGTTCTGGCTGTATTCCTTGCACTTTATCATGAAACAATTGCGGTCAAACATGATGATGATGATGATGATGATGATGAAAACTTAAGGTTTTTTTGTTTCAGTTTTAAAGTGAAAATTGAAATAATCCCAAATGTCCATTTGTTATCAGAGTTCATCCCGCTTTTCTGACGGCTTCAGTCAGGCGGTTACCTTCACTATAAAACTACGTTTGAGTGGAGGGATTATAATCACAGTCATTCATTTGTCTGTTTCTTAATTTGTCTGTAAACAAAATTCTGACTGCATGCATGCAAGGATTTTCACCACTCCTGGTGGAGACCTCCGCCTACCTGAGTCCCAGAAGTTATTTGAATTTGAAATGTCAAGGTCAAAGCTGAAAGTCAGAGTAAGTTCAGAAAGTTTTGGAAATGGATTAATTGAGGAATCCACTTGCAAAACCTGCTAAAAAAAAAGAGAGAGAGAGCAAAAGAGAGAGAAGAAAGAAAGAGAGTTATTATTACTGACTGTAACCAAGGACTTTTTTTCAGTCAGGAGGATTTGTTCGCCAGTATCTCACTGTGTCACCTGGAGATGATGATAAAACCCAATATTGAATTTGCTTATATCTGAGAAACAAAGTGAGAGAGACATCCCAGGGGCAGTGATGTATTAGTAATAATAATAACAAAAAAATAATAATAATATAAACAATCCATGACCTGCCCCCCCCCCCATCCCCCAGTCCAAGGTAAAATTGTCAAGCGTTGACTGGTCCGCAGAGATAAAAAGGTTAGGGACCCCTGTACAGTGCATATCAAGATGACTACATGAGTGGTCGATTCATGAACCCGTCTAAGGACTATTTGTTATATTGTCCATGCTATGTAGTGGCAGTACCTTTTTTGTACTTTTTGAGTGCCAACTCCCATTAAAATCCGATTATGAACATTTATATAGTATATTTAATCATACTAAATATTTGAAAAGCAGATTATAAAAGTGCTGGGGGATTTATGGCTTTTGAAGTATATTTTACTCTCTTAAATGTGTTATTCCTCAACTGTGCCTTTTGCTGCACTCCTGTTCTGACTGCAGGCAAAGATTGAATGGCTAATGTCTCCAAACTGTCCTACATGCGTGTGCATATATATATATATATATCTTCTTCTTCTTTTCCTTTCGGCTTTTCCCTTCAGGGGTCGCCACAGCGAATCATCTGCCTCCATCTCACCCTATCCTTTGCATCTTCTTCTCTTACACCAACGACCTTCATGTCCTCCTTTACCACATCCATGAATCGTCTCTTTGGTCTTCCTCTAGGCCTTTTGCCTGGTAGTTCCAGCCTCAGCATCCTATTACCAATATACTCACTATCCCTCCTCTGTACATGTCCAAACCATCTCAATCTAGCCTCTCTGACTTTGTCTCCAAAACGCCTTACATGTGCTGTCCCTCTGACGTACTCATTCCTAATCCTATCCATCCTCAAGTTACTCCCAAAGAGAACCTCAACATTTTCATCTCTGCTACACTCCAACTCTGCCTCCTGTCTTTTCCCCAGGGCCACTGTTTCTAACCCATACAGCATCGTTGGCCTCAACACCGTTTTGTACACTTTTCCTTTCATTTTTGCCGATACCCTCCTATCACACATCACATCGGACACTTTTCTCCAACCATTCCAACCTGCCTGCACACGCTTCTTGACCTCTTTTCCACACTCGCCATTGCTCTGGATTGTTGAGCCTAAGTACTTAAAATCCTCCACCTTTCTTATCTCTGCTCCCTGTAATCTCACCGTTCCTCTTTGGTCCTTGGCATTCATGCACATGTACTCTGTCTTACTGAGGCTAATCTTCATTCCCCTCCTTTCCAGGGCATACCTCCACCTCTCTAGATTTTCCTGCACTTGTTCTCTGCTCTCACTACAGATTACAATGTCATCTGCAAACATCATAGTCCATGGGGAATCTTGTCTAACCTCGTCTGTCAGCCTGTCCATCACCATAGCAAACAAGAAGGGGCTGAGAGCTGACCCTTGATGCAGTCCCACCTCCACCTTGAACTCTTCTGTCACACCGACAGCACACCTCACCACTGTCTTACATCTCTCTTAAATGTGCTGCACCACTCTAACATACTTCTCTGCCACTCCAGACTTCCTCATGCAATACCACAGTTCTTCTCTCGGCACCCTGTCATATGCTTTCTCCAGATCCACAAAGGCACAATGCAGCTCCGCCTGACCTTCTCTGTACTTCTCCATTAACATCCTCAAGGCAAACACTGCATCTGTGGTGCTCTTTCTGGGCATGAAACCAAACTGTTGTTCACAAATGCTGACTTCTGCCCTTAGTCTAGCTTCCACTATTCTTTTCCATAACTTCATCGTGATGGCTCATCAACTTTATCCCTCTGTAGTTGCCACAACTCTGCACGTCTCCTTGTTCTTAAAAATGGGCACCAGCACACTTCTCCTCCATTCGTCTGGCATCCTCTCACTCTCTAAGACCTTGTTAAATGTTCTTGTCAGAAAATCTACTGCTACCTCTCCTAGACACTTCCATACCTCCACCGGTATGTCATCAGGACCAACTGCCTTTCCATTCTTCATCCTCTTCAATGCCCTCCTCACTTCACCCTTACTAATCTTTGCTACTTCCTGGTCCTCAACAGTCACTTCTACTCTTTTTTCTCTCATTTTCCTCATTCATCAGCTTTTCAAAGTACTCTTTCCATCTTCCCAGCACACTTCTGTCATCAGTCATACATTTCCCTCTCTGTCCTTTATCAATCTAACTTGCTGCACGTCCTTCCCATCTCTATTTCTCTGCTGTGCCAACCTGTATAAATCATTTTCTCCCTCCTTACTTTCCAGCCGAGCATACAAGTCATCAAACGCACTCTGTTTGGCCTTTGACACTGCTACCTTTGCCTTACGCTGTGTCTCCTGTACTCCTGTTTACTCTCTTCGGTTTTCTCAATGTCCCACTTCTTCTTAGCTAATCTCTTCCTTTGTACACACTCCTGCACTTCCTCATTCCACCACCAAGTCTCCTTATCTACTTTCCTTCCAGATGACACACCAAATATTCTCCTACCTGCCTCCCTGATCACATTCGCTGTAGCTGTCCAGTCATCTGGAAGCACTTCCTGACCACCCAAAGCCTGTTTCAACTCCTCCTTGAAGACAACCCGACACTCTTCCTTTTTCAACTTCCACCACTTTGTCTTCTGCTCTGCCTTTGCCTTCTTCACCTTCCTCACCATCAGCATCATCCTGCACACCACCATCCTATGCTGTTTGGCAACACTCTCACCACTACTACTTTGCAGTCACTGACTTCCTTTAAATTACATCGACTGCACAAGATGTAGTCTACCTGTGCTCCTACCTCCGCTTTATAAGTCACCCTATGCTCCTCTCTCTTCTGGAAGAAAGTATTCACCACAGCCATTTCCATCCTTTTTGCAAAATCTACCAACATCTGTCCTTCATGCGTTCCTGTCCTGGATACCAAACCTACCCATCACTTCCTCGTCCCCTCTGTTTCCTGCACCAACATGTCCATTGAAGTCTGCCCCAATGACCACTCTTTCACCTCTCGGGGGTACTCTGCATCACTTCATCTAACTCCCTCCAGAATCTCTCCTTCTCTTCTCGCCTCACATCCTGTCTGTGGGGCATAAGCACTAACAACATTGACCATCACACCTTTAATTTCTAACTTGAGACTCATCACTCTGTCTGACACTCTTTTCACTTCTAGAACATTCCTGGCAAACTCCTCCTTCAAGATGACTCCGACTCCATTTCTCTTCCCATCCACACCGTGATAAAACAGCTTAAACCCTGCTCCTATGCTTCTAGCCTTGCGACCTTTCCACCTGGTCTCCTGAACACACAGTATGTCCACCTTCCTCCTCTGCATCATGTCAGCCAGCTCTCTACCTTTTCCTGTCATAGTTCCAATATTCAAAGTCCCTACTTTCAGTCCTAGACTCATGCCTTTCCTCTTCTCTCTCTGGCAACGGACACGCCTCCGCCTCTCCTTCTTCGACGTCTTCGACCAACAGTAGTCCAATTTCCATCAGCACCCTGTTGGTTGACGGCACTGATGGCGGTCGTTGTTAACCCGGCCCTCGACCGATCCGGTATGTCATTCTTTCTTGTGATTCGCATAGTTTATTTGGCATTTGTTTTACGCCGGATGCCCTTCCTGACGCAACCCTCTGCATTTATCCGGTTGGGACCGGGCGTGAGGGAGAGACACTGGTTTGTGCCCCCTCACGGCTGCATTATATATATATATATATATATATATATATATATATATATATATATATATATATATATATATATATATATATATATATGTATATATATGTGTATATATGTATATATATATATGTATATATATATATATATATATATATATATATATATATATATATATATATATGTATGTGTGTGTGTGTGTGTGTGTATTATTATTTTTGTATACGTAATTCTAGGATAAAGTTTAAGAATTATTTTTTACCCATTACCCCCCCCCCCCCTTCCCCCTTCCCACAAAAAGTGTACTTAAATTAAGTTGCAAACACCCATATATAGGCATGGAGGCATTTCTGTGTCTGTAACTCCCTCCTAAGATTTTACATTTCAGAGCATTGCTTGGATCTTTCTGTTTGCTTGTGTTATTCGATTTAAAAATGCAGAAATAAATAAACATTTGCTGTTGCACTCAAGTGTTCATGCAAACTATAATCCCAGTACAGCAAAGTGGGTGGAGCAAACAAGTGCTACATCTAACAAAATACTCTTCAAAGTAAAGCATACTATAGTGCGAATAAATGCTTCATTTATCAGTGAACACTGATCAATCCCCACTGTCCCCACTGTTGGGCCCTTGAGCCCCACTTAACCCTCAAGTGCTCAGTTGTATCAAATTGATATTTGTAAGTTGCTCTGGATAAAAGCTTCCGCCACATGCTGTAAATGAATAATAAGAACTAATCACTGTTGCCAAGTGTCTGTGGTTTAGAAAAAAAACCCAGACATTATATTTGTCCCCACATTATATTATTTCTATTTATTTATTATTCTGTCCCTTGCTAAAGGGTTGTGATAGGAAGGGAATCCGATGTAAAAACCTATGCCAAATCAAATGTGCGAATTGGAGAAAGGGAAAAATCTGAAAAGGAAGAAAAATTGATTATTTATTTATTATTTTATTTATTTTTTTTTTTTTAAAAGCTTAATCCAAATTTGGATCACAGGGAGGCTGGCACCCATATTGGCCGACTCATGTGGAGAGTAAAGTTCACCCTGGACAACTCACCAGGCCATCGCAGCACAGAAATTATTATTATTATTATTATTATTATTATTATTTTCCCAAGTAATTGTAGTAGTAGTTGTTGTTGTTGTTGGTCCTTCGATGTCGAAGATCACCAAACTTCATATCAGATCGATGATCTGCGGTATGGGTGAAGTCATGACATGTGCTTGACTTGGATTTAAGTGCGGGAAAGATGCGCAAATCATCAGCCTCACTCTCTTGACCTGGTCTATCTGAGTCTAGTTGATGGGAACTATGACATAGTTGAGATGGCTGGAGATAGGTCAGTAGTATAGTAGTAGTATAGTATAGACACTATAGTAGTGGTACTTATTCATTCATTCATTCATTTTTGTTCTTTCCCTTTCACCTGTTCTCTTCAGGGGTCGCCACAGCGAATCATCTGCCTCCATCTTCATGGAAGTCATGTTAATGATTCACTTGTTTGATTTGGCATAGGTTTTTAACATCAGATGCCCCACAACCCTTGGCAAGGGCAGAGGCATGCTAACGGCTCACCATAAACAATGAGAGACATGGCCGGCTTTTGATAACCCAGTTACCTGCACTGGGAGGACCGTAACAACCTTGTGGAGGGTGGGACGCGAACCCCCAACGCTAAGATCAATAATCCAGCACCTTTTACCACCAGGCCACCACTGCCACTCATTTATTCAATCATTCATTCATCAAAGGAATTAATTCTACAAGAGGTCACAGGAATTGCAGAAAGAACACACACAAATATACACACACAACTATTCACTCTCACACTCACACCTAGGGGCAATTGAATAGCCAAGTAGCCTAATCTGCATGTTTGTGGACTATGGAATGGAACTGGAGAACCGAAAGAAAACCCAAAAGCATGAGGAGAACATGCAAACTCCACACAGAAACCGAGTGCTGGGACTTAAACCCAGTACCTTCTTGCTGTGAGGGGAAAATGTGCTAACCACCCCACCCTATTGTCCCTATAAAATAGCTGTGCTTCCGTGAAGGCATAACACGATCGCATTATTCAATATTCTCCTCTATTCTAATATCCAGCCCATTCCACAGTGGTCCTTTCATTTCATTTTTTTTTTTTTTTTTAATACTGTATAAGGTTGTAATAAGCATATATATTATGTGATTGAAAGCTAGCAGTCATTCATCCGTTTTTCTGTACTGTTTAATCCCATCTAGGGTCATGAGGAGGATGGCGCCCATGTCAGCTGAGTCTGGCCAAGGGCAAAGCACACACCCTGGACAGTTCCCCAGGCAATCGCAGTGCTGAAAGCTACTACTGTAGTATTTTAATTAATCGTAAATTCAAACAATATTTGATGTTATGTCTTTAAAAAGAAAATAGAGAGGTTGCAAAAATTGAGAAGCAAATGTGGTCTTCTAAATTGAGAATAAACTGTGTCGTGCGTCGGCGAGGGGATCATGAGTGTAGTCTGCACGACAATTACATTTTGGGTTATGGGTCCATGAGGAGATGATGTAGAAAGGAGGCAATAACCATGCTGAGACATGCCACTCTAGTTGTGCTGAATCCATGCTCGTGATGAGTCAGAAATGATCACTTTAGGGAAGGCATCAGTGTAGAGTCATCTATGGGTCCTAAAAATGCAGGGCTTGTGGGCCCCACTGTGTTTAATAAACTGAAACTGTGGTTGGTTGTAACATTGCTAATAAAGTCAGGCTTGTTTAATTAATGTTTGAGAAAGCGGTCTTAAAGAGGTTTTCTTATGAGCACATCTAATATATTAACCAACAATGCTTGCTTTAATCGGGTTAGTCTGGAGATCCACAACACCAGCATTGCTCTGGTGGTCTGCACTCTTCTTTACGTCTTATCATTTCTGTATACGTTCATCTTCTCTGTGCTTGTTTTTTTTTTTGAAAGAATAAAGCTGCAAGCTTATCGATTATGCTAACATGTGATATGGTGGACATGCTAACTTGTACTTTTATAATTATTTATTTATTTATTGTTATTTTTTTTTGCAGTGCACAACCAAACAGCTTTGGCTGTAAGCAGCTGAAACAGACCATCTGAAAGAAGCCTACTGTGTCTAGGTATGAAGAATTTTAGTTTTATTCCAGTGCACATGTACATTTGAACATGGAACCAGGGAGTAAAGTAAAAGGTGCCTTCAGTGGGATTGGATCAGACTGGCTATCCTTCAATTCTCACAAGTATCTCTGAGTATTGTGTAGTGATGACCCTGATAGTGGTTCACCAGTTGTCTTCCTTTGGAGAACATTTGGTAGATACTGTCTGCCACAAAGGGGAAACAATGCATAAGCAAGACCAATCGTGCTGTCCAGAGTCAGCTGAGATGGGCACCAGCCTCCCCGTGACCCTAATTAGGATTCAGAGGTTCAGAAAATGAATGGATGTAGTACAGTGGTACCTTGACTTACGAGTGTCTTTTAACATGAATTTTCCATGATACGAGCTTCAATCACACTTAAAATCTGCCCCATCCAACAAGCAAAATTTTGATTTACAAGCTCTGCTGGGGAAATGGCTTCTCGGGGCCGATTAGCCTCGTATTCTTCCGCATGAATTCCTCCATGCTCTGAGAACGCATTGTGCAGTGCTTCTCAATTATTTTCTGTGACGCCCCTATAGAAAGAAGAAAAAAAAAAAATCACCCCCAAAGCACTCCACATGCGGCTATAAATAGTGTTTACTGCACTTCATATTGTTTGCTCGGTGCTTTTTCCCTACACCATAGGGAACACAGTGAGGGCACTATTGCCAGCTACTATAGAGTATGCACAATTACACTTAATTCTAGTACAATATGGAAAAAAGCATGTTCCCCAGGGTCATACGTGCCCCCCCTGGGCAACACACCGCACCCCCCAAGGGGCATGGCACTATTTGAGAAGCACTGCCCTTGTGGGAGCTCACCACGAGCCTTTCCTCGCTGGCATTTGTAGCGTGCACATGCACAAACTTGTCCTCCTCCTCCTCTGTTATGCATCACCTCATGCCGACCCGCAAATATCTTTGTGCCAATGTGACCTCTTTGCCGCAGTCGATGATTGGAAGGGTTATTTGACTTATTGATTGTTTTTGTTTTATTCTTATTTATTATTAATTATTAATGTTAATGTATGTGTATTATTATCATGAAATATTTATGGTTTTCACAAGTTTATCTTTCTCACACGCACACATGTTTATCTTTAATATATCAGGTTAAATATGTGTTTGTGTCAGGTTATGAGTTTGGGAGGGGGTCAGAATGGATTAATTGGTTTTATGTTATTTACTATGGGAATCATTGTTGTATCTAACGAATGTATATTAGTGTGTGTGTGTGTGTGTGTGTGTGTGTGTGTGTGTGTATATATATATATATATATATATATATATATATATATATATATATATATATATATATATATATATATGTGTATATATATATATATATATATATATGTGTATATATATATATATATATATGTATGTGTATATATATATATATATATATATATATATATATATATATGTATGTGTGTATATATATATATATATGTATGTATGTGTATATATATGTATATATACATATATATATATATATATATATATATATATATATATGTATGTATATGTATATATATATGTGTGTGTGTGTGTGTATACATTGTATATACTGTAATGCTGGAATTGTCTCCATAGACAGAAGCAAATAACATTGTTCAATTATAGATGAAATGATTTGTTCACCAAGATGGTTAAATTAACATACCAATTGACCCACTAAGAAATAATGGTATTTTTAAAGTTATTGTGTGGCCAAAAATAAGGTTTCCACTGCTCATGGTAGTCCTACTCATTTATTTGATATGTATATCAACATTTTGTCTGTACTGAAGACTTTTGTACAGTACCTTTATTCTCACCAATTGCTCTGCAGTGCGACCTGGAAGCACACCGAGATGTTTGTGTTGGGAAATCTAATTTATTTTTCATATACTCTGAAAAATTGAGTTCTGCATACAGTATGATGGCACATAGCTATTTCACACCACATCACAAAAGATGAAAGAACTATGTGGTGATGAGTGAGACGTGTGAGAATATGTGCAGGACGAGTCGTCAGGCGCAAAAGCAGCTGAATCTTCTGGCAAGAAAAACAATGCAGACAGTGTTGAGTGAATCATTCTGTCTGGTGCCATTGTTTATTTTTTCCCACCACCCCTCATGCAATATGACATCAGACAGCACAGTTTGATCAATAAATTAAAAGCACTTGGCTGTGATGTTTAGGAATCTATGTGAATGGCATCTTAATTAATGGTAAATGTAATCAAATAATAAATTAAAAAAAATATAGGTTTCACATATGTTACCACTTTGACTTGTGTAGGAGGAACAAAGAAAAGCCGGAACAACCAAATCATAGTTTTGGGCAAAGTATTGTAATCACTCCTATTAGGTGGTTAGTAAATCCTGACCACACCCATGCCAAGATTTTCACCAAACTTGGTCGTGACACTGCTCTTCATGAATCCCAGAAATGGTGTAATTTTGAAAAGTCAACGTTGGAGCAAGATCACAAATTTTGAGAGAATTTAGAGATGCATTTCTTTCTTCCTTTCGGCTTTTTCCCTTTTCTCAGGAGTTGTGACAGTGAATCATCTGATTCGCACATTTGATTTAGCATAGTTTTTTTTTTTTTTTTTTTTTTTTTAATATATATATATAGTCGGATGCCCTTCCTGTCACAACCCTTTAGCAAGGGACAGAAACATGCTGATGGCTTTGCATAAAGACCAGTTAAAAACCAATACAGTGATTCCTCACTACTTCTCGCTTCAGTTCCTGTGGCTTCAGTGCGTCACGAGTTTTTCAAAAATATTCATTGAAAAATAAGGAAATTAAGGAAAAATAGGGGGAAAAAAGTTAAGGAACATGCCACAAAACAAAGCCAATTGTGCTAAAAAAAACAAACAAACAAAAAACCCAAACCCCCCCAACAAAACTACTTAGATTTTTATGTGAGGTGCGTGTCTGTATGTATGTGTATTTATATTTAATTTAAATCTTGTCCATTATTTTGAATGTTTAATTGTTATTATAAGCATTTATAGCATTGGATATGTATTTATTGATATTATATACACATGTACATGTACGTATACATCAGTCGGGGGTGTTGATCCTACTTTGTGGAAATCGGCGGTCGTGTGTGTGTGTGTGTGTGTGTGTGTGTGTGTGTGGAGGGGGGGTGGTCTCGGTCCCCATTAACCGCAGAAAGTGAGGATCCCTGTATTCTCAAGGTGATGCACGTTCCTGAACATCATTCCTGAACCATTTGCTCATGTGTGTAGAAAAATAATCCTACAAGGGTCACGGGGGGGGGGGGGGGTCTATCTCTGCCAACAGAAAGGTTCACCCTAAGCAGCTCAATAGTCCATTGTAAGGCCAACAGCCTGTGTATATCACCTGATACAATTTTGTTCTTACATCCAGCAATATATAAATTAGGTGTTTTTAAACAGAAATTTGCAAACAGTTTCTGCATTTCATGGGTTTTATCCAGCTTGACCTCAGTAAACGGAATTAAGAATCAAAAATACTTTTGACTGGGACTGTAAATGTGAATGGATGTGGCTGACATCAGCTACCATGGTCTCTAAGCTGATCTCAGAAGCCGAGGAGGGGCATGTCAGGGGGTCAGACAGGGACAGGGTTGATCCTACTTGGCGGAATTTGGTGGTCACAGGGGGTCTCAGTCCCTGTTAACTGCGGAAAGTGAGGGATCGCTGTATACATGTTTTCAAACAGCAAAATACCTGCTGCCCTGAATGACTCATAATAAACCCAATGTGGATTTTTAACTGAGACAGTTTTCTTTGACCTTCAGGGAGCCTGAAGGATAAAGTCAAGGTCACAGGATTTTGAACATCATCAGTTGGATCGGAAACATTGTGACTTGCTAATATTATGGACCCATTTGTGTGGATAAAATGCCACACAAGAATGAAGAAAACAGTTCATTTATTCATTTACTGCACTACATTATCTTTTATTAGGGTCACAGGGAGGTTGAAGCTTATCTCAGTCGACTTTGGGTGAATGCTGAGTAGACCATGAACAATTTTCCAGTCCATTGAAGGGCCAACACATACATCCATGGGTTCCCTCCCACAGTCTAAAGACATGCACATGAAGCTATTTGGTTGTTCCAAATAACCTTTAGGTGTGAATGTGAATGGTTGTATGTGAATAACATAAACTCCACACAGAAATGTAATCGCTGAGCATAGGACTCGAGCCCTGGACTTTTGAGACAACGTGATAACCGCCACACCACCATGACTTAAATTAAATGAATACTAAATTGATGAGCACTTACTAAAAGTTTTAACTTGAGGTATGATTCTGCTGCTACGGGCAGAGGTGGCCTGGTGGTAAAAGGTGCTGGATCACTGATCCTGATGTTGGGGGTTCAAGCCCCACTCTCAATGGGTTGTCACTGCAACCCCCCACTCTCCACCTCCCGCCCCCATGCAGCAAACTTCATTATCAAAGACCGGCCATGTCTCACACTGTCTATGGTGTGAGGCATGTAAACGAACCATTGCTGACTTTGGACAAGACTAGGCTGCATTGCCGTTAGCGTGTTTCTTCCCTGCGATGGCCTGGGGAGCTGTCCAGAGTCTCCAACCTCCCCACGACCCTAATTACGATTAAGCAGTTAGAGAACTGATTCTGCTATATCCAATCTACTTTTTTTTTTTTCTTGTCTGATTTATTCGACTATTTCTTTTTTTTTTTTTTTTTTTTTTTTTTTTTTTTTTCTATACAGGCAATTAGAAAATCTTTTGGCATGAGTTTCTCTGAAGATTTTGACAGCATTAACATAATCGAGTGCCACATGCCAGCTAGTCTATATGGCACACACTTCTGTTTTCTTCTTTGTTTGTTTGTATTACTACCATATGGATTTATCAGAACCAGAAAACAAGCAGCTCATGCAAATTAAGCTCTTCTAGCTGATTTTTTTTTTTTTTTTTTTAATTTGAGATTGAAACTCCAGTGCAGGTTTCAGCATCTCCTGTACATTAAGCAGTGTATTTTGATTTTTTAATATTACTTTTTTTTTTTTTTTTTTTTTTAGGCATACCTTAAATTAGTGCTTCTGCATGAGCAGTGGTAGCCCAGTAGTAAGGTACTAGATTATTGATTGCAAAGTTGTGGTTTCAAGCCCAACTATCAACGGGTCATTCCTGCTGTCCCACCAGTGCAGTCAACTGGGTTATCAATGTCAGCCACGTCTCTCACTGTCTGTGTTGAGAAGCTGTAAAAAGAACCATTGCTGACTTTCGTCAAAAGTACGCTGCATGTCCGTCAGTGTGTGTCTGCCCTGCGATGGCCTGACGAGTCCACACCCAGAGTGAGATGGGTGCCGGCTTCCCCTCAATCCTAATTAGGATTAAGCGGTTCAGTTAATGAATGAATGATTCTCCATGTAATGCATTCTGACTGAAAAACTAATAGAGAAACAAAAAGACTAATCCACATGAAGAATCTCAGTCAACTGTGAGCTTTTTGACTAATGATTCACCTCAACAGTTTTTACATGTTCTCTAGAAAAAAAAAAAAAACAACCTACCTAACAGCACATGTAGAAATGTGTTCACAAATACACTGTTTGGTGTCTGGATTGCACTTGTTTCTGAAAATTGCAGTCATCCATTTAATTCTTCTTTCTCTAGCCTTCAGCATTCTGTAAAAAGATGGCTCAGATTTCCTGTTGAATCTATTTGTACAGGCAATCTCCCAAATTGTGTCCCATTTTAGATGTGTTTTCATGGTATTTGAATAGAACACTAACACTGCCAGTAGGCTTTTTGCCACTCGGTGGGCAAAACCACAGTGACTCCTGCCCGTGGTGACATCACAGACATGCCTTCTATTGTTCTGTGGTGATGAAAGTGTGAAGCAGTTTATTAATTTGAGACTGTTATTTTCAGACAAAAAGCTCCAGCACTTCATCCACCAAGCCTCATTAAAGCACAAGAAATGCCTACTGATATCCTTTTCACTCATTCTATTCTTTCAGATGTATCACATGAAAAGACTGCTGTGGGCCCGTTCTTCTTGGAATGCTTACAGGGAATCGAGATAAGAATCAGTCTCCAGAATATTCTTATTTTGATGCCTTGCCACCTGAAATGAATATACTGTATAGATATGTCTTCCTGCTGAAATCAGATTACTGCTGTATAAACTTTGTAGTCAATACAAGCGAATATAGGCAGTGGTGGACTGCTGGTCAAGGTGCTGGATCACTGATCCTAAGGTTGGGGGTTCAAGCCCCACTCACAATGGGTTGTCACTGCCCACCCCCCCCAGTGCAGCGAACTGGGTTATCAAAGGCTGGCCATATCTCTCACGGTCTATGGTAAGAAGTTAATGCAAAAGAACCATTGCTGACTTTCAGAAAGAGGAGCTGCAAAGCCGTCAGCATGTTTCTGCTCTGCGGTGGCCTGGTGAGCTGTCCAGGGCGTACGCTGCCTTTGCTCGGAGTCGGCTGAGATAGGCGCAAGCCTCCCTACGACCCTAATTAGGATTAAATTTCTTTCTTTTGGCTTTTTCCCTTTCTCTGGAGTCGCCACGGCGAATCATGTGATTTGCACATTTGATTTGGCCTCGGTTTTCACATCGGATACCCTTCCTGTCACAACCCTTTAGCAAGGGACAGAAACACGCTGACGGCTTTGCAGCCTACTCTTTACGAAAGTCAGCAATGGTTCTTTTTATATGCCTCTCACCATAGACAGTGAGGGACATGGCCCACCTTTGATAACCCAGTTAGCTGCACTGGGGGCTAATTAAGATTAAATGTTTACAGAAAATTATGTCTCTGTTGCGAATATGTCTGTGTTGCGTGAGCTAAAGTAAATACTAATATACAGGGATTCCTCACTTTCCATGGTTAATGGGGACCGAGAACAACCCCTCACCCCCGCGAATGCCAATTTCCACAAAGTAGAATCGACCCCCTGACTGACATATATGTACATGTATATAGTATCAATAAATACACATTCAAAGCTTATAATAACAAACATTCAAAAATAATGCATGTAAATAAAATATAAATACACACACATACAGAAACAGATGCGTACATACAGATGCGTACCTCACATAAAAAAATGCAAGTAGTTTTGTTGGGGGTTTTGGGTCGTGATTTGGGTTTTCTTTTGTTTTTTGTTTTTCTTTTAATTTTTTTTTTTTTGCATAATTTGCTTTGTTTTGAAGCATTTCCCTTAACTTTTCCTTAATTTCCTTTTTTTTTTATTTTTTTTATGAATATTTTTAAAAAACCCGCAGAAGCTGAAGCACGTAGTGGTGAGGGATCACTAATACTAATATAGGCTAACTCATTTAAAAGTTAATAACTGTGACTGAGCAGACCAACTAATGTGATGTCGTGATAAAGTTGTTAAAAATATTTTCCTGAGATTTTTAGTAGGAATTCCCGCTTACAGAAGTCCCCCCCCCCCCCCCCTTAGATGGTGGTCAGGTCACATGTTCCCAGGTTGAATGTTAGCCAAACACAACCACACGTTTCCTTTAATGGTTACAGATAATGTCAATACATGTTTTATTTTTAAGTACGTACTACAGACACTCTTTTGCCTTCACTTACTTTATACCTCTCTGCTATGGACTAGAATGGAGGAACTAGATAGATCCGGTAAGTCTTTTTGTGTAATTGTTGTGAATATTAGTATTTTCTGGCATTCTATGCCTCAGTGTTAATAAACTCTGAAATCTATTCCCAGCACCTGCCTCCTGTAAGAACACACAGGCCTCATGGCACTCCTGGTCCAATTAGCTTTTATTTTTTGCTTTTCCAAACACCACTGCCACCAACTGTCATGGGATAGTCACATATCCCAGACCAAAACAGCATATCTGCTGAAGTTATTAAGCAGGGTGGTTTTTCAGTTGCGTGGGACATATCCAGTGGAAGACTGGGACAAGAGCATGAATAGGATTTGTTAGGCCTACAGTTATAGCTGGCTTTAGATTCTCAAGTATTTTTTTGTCTGTAATAAAGCAAGGACAATATTTTATGCACCAATATTTTGTAAAGAATTAATGTATTCCAGGGATCCCTCACTTTCCACGGTTAATGGGGACCCAGACCCCACCCCCCCCAACGCAACCACCGACTTCCGCGAAGTAGGATCGACCTCCCTGACTGACGTATACATACATATGTGTATATAATATCAATAAATACATATTCAATGCTATAAATACTTATAATAACAATTAAACATTTAAAATAATGCGTAAGATGTAAATAAAATATAAATACACACACACACAGACGTGCGTGCACGTACTCACATGCGCACCTTACATAAAAATGTAAGTAGTTTTGTTTGGGGGTTTTGGGGTTGGTTTTTTTGTTTTTGTTTTGTTTTTGTTTGTTTGGGTTGGTTTTTTTTTGTCTGTTTGTTTGTTTAATTTTTTTAAACTTTTTCCCTATTTTTCGATGAATGTTTTTTTAAAACCTGTGATGCACTGAAGCGTGAAGTAACGAGGGGTCACTGTATAGTATCAGGAGATCAACACATGTTCTGTACACAGAAGGAGAACCAGTGAAGTTATGCAAACATATAACAGTATTCAGCAATTATTCAAAGTAGGACTCAGATTTATAAGAATCAGTGATGGGGTAAGCAACTCGGCCATCCGGGAGCTGGTGTGGAGTTCCAGGAATGTCCAACTCGGACGAGACTCCGGTGTCGACCCAGAATATGCAGGAGGGACTGTGTCCCTCGGCTGGTCTGGGAATGCCTTGGTCTCCCCCTGGAAGAGCTGGAGGAAGTGGCTGTTGAGAGGGATGTCTGGACAACACTGCTTAGGCATGCCCGTGACCCAACCCTGGATTAAGCACAGGAAGAAGAAGAAGATGGTGATGATGATGATGATGAAAATCAGTTATGCACTATTGTTAAATTTGCAATAAGCATATGCGCTCAAATTATATGCAAAAATAGATAGATGGCTGGCGAGATGGATGGGGGATGGATGGATGGATGGATGGATGGGCAGGCAGACGGGGGGTGGATGGATGGATGGATGGGCAGACGGGGGGATAGATGGATGGATGGGCAGACGGGGGGTGGATGGATGGGCAGACAGGGGGTGGATGGATGGGCAGACGGGGGGTGGATGGATGGGCAGATGGGGGGTGGATGGACGGATGGGCAGACAGGGGGTGGGGTGGATAAAGAGATGTCCCAAAGGATAGATATATTGTTAGGTAAAAGTTGGAAGACACTCCTTGTTTTTTTTTTTTTTTTTTTTTTTTTTTTTTTTTTTCTGCAATTCAATGAGCACATGTAGAAATATACCTTTAGAATTACTTTCACAAATCAAGTGGCTTTTTGGATCACCACCATGGCTTTTTTGAGCCACCACAGCATTACATCTACAGACCCTGCATAGAGTGAGTGCATTGTGACTAGTCAGGCTTCATGTAACAACCACCTCTAACCAGCCGATGCTGTTGTTGTTGTTGTTCATCTGCTGAGGACGAAGATGTCTCTGACTTCATATCAGATCGATCATCTGCGGTATGGGTGAAGTCATGACTTGTGCTTGACTTGGATTTAAGTGATGGAGAGTTGTGCAGATCATCAGCTTCACTCTCTCGTCCCGGACTATCCGAGTCCAGTGGCACAACATAGTTGAGACGGCTGGCGATAGGTCAGGATGCAGAGAATGGCCAGCAGTGTCCTGTGTGTCTCACTGTGCCCTGGGTGTGCTCCACAATGCTTTGCTGGGTCCACCTTCTTGTCCTTTGAACCAATTTGTTGGTTTCTTCCACACAATCAGTCGGATTCAGTCTTCACATGCGTAGGTAGACGGGTCCTACAGTACATGCACACATGACGGTGGAACCAGCCTATACTTAGTGACTCACAGTAGGATTTCCTTTGAACCGACCAATCATAAACTTCCTCACCACAAAAAGAGCTCGCATTATATAAACACCAAAGCGCTTGAAATTAAAGCAGAGAACACAACCCCTTGTACTGTGTCCTTGTGTTTGCCTCAGGCCTGCGGAGGTAATGCGATGTCTGAGTGGGGGCGGGATCTAAAATTGAGCATGTGGGCATTTCTTTGTCTGAAGTGAAATAATTTTCTCTTAATATTTAGTGTATGCAAAATCAAAAGATAAAACCCAACACGTATACCAGAGTGTAATTCAGGGATGCCCTCACTGTTGGATTATATAACAAGGCAAGAGTTTGAGCGCCACTGAGATACAGTTCTCAGACATGAGCATCTCTCTACTGTACATCCTGTCAATCATTTCTGTAATAGGTCACAAAATGGCACTTACTTGTTTATCATACTTCAGTCCTACTCAAATCTGTTCATGCTCATATTCCCGCCCAACTTAAAGACCTCTATCCAAATATCTGGCAAGCAACTATGATCTTATGCAACCTTTAAATCCAGTGCTGAGATTAATGTATAATATACACGCTAGCGCTTAATGGAGCATTATATTTATTCTCTTTATTGATTTTTTTTTACAGTTTATATGCCACAGAATAAATGCTTCAACACTATTGAGGTGGTAATGAGATCAAGTTCATACAGTCAATTAGTATTCATCTCATTTTGATATATAAATGAGAAGCCTTTATTGTACGTAGATCAGCAATTTTCACCCTTGATTTATTTTTAAGCTTTTAATTTTTCTAAAGGCAGGCACACGCTTTTGTTTATCCTATAACAGGATTCTGATTTCAGAATAATGGAGAGGAACCATAAAAGGGCTCCTGTCATACCTCAGTAGGTTTCCATCGATCATTACTTCGAGATTGTGCTGTTTTTAAAAGATACATATTTCACAATATAATTAATCACTTGGAGTAGACCTGCTATTTTTAATCTTTTCAAAATGAGCCCCCCGTTACTGAAGGGTCTCGGGTAGAATTGTTGTAAAAGTAGGACACCTCTGATGTTTTTGTTGTTGTTTTTCCCGTGCATTGCTCACAGTGCAAAATAAAATTCCCCAAGAGAAGTAGAAAAGTGATCTAACAAAAGCTGCATAAGTTTCCTATCCCTAGGAATCGGCGTGACAAAATCATCAGCGTGAAACTAATACGCTTGAAATACAGCCGCAGCATCTCTTAGAAAGAAGCTTTATTTGCTGGCAATGATTTCCAAGAAAACAAAAAATATACATATAAGGACAGAGAAAAGTGAGACAGGAGCTGAAATTAGTTTTCTCAGGAAAATGCAATATACTGGCTTTGTGTCTTTGTGCCAGGTGTGTTTCATTACGGACTTCATAGCAGGTTTTCTATGAGATTTATTTATTTATTTTTTTTTCCATATACAGTGCTTAGTGATTTTATTAGACTTCTGTCACGACTGAGAAAATGCAAAATGTTTTTAAATAAATTGTGTTCAGATTATTTCAACAACAACTGCAGTCTAGGATGTGTTATTTATTTGAGAAAATGTGACATTTAATTGCTTGAAAAATTGATCATGCAAATCTTTTCTTCAAAAACAGTATAAGAGCCCAGTCCCATGGAACCCGTGACAAAGTCTGTAAAAAAAAAAAAAAAAAAACGTACCAAGAATGCCCTTTGTTATAAAGAACAAAGGAGGCCAAAGTAAAGCGTTTTCTGCACAGTTTTCAAACGGTTTTCAGGTTTCAGTTGATCATTTATAAGTATTAACCATTTCAGGAATGTATGCAGTTTCTTTCTTCACCTAACAAACACAAATAAAATGTGAACTCCTATAAAATGTTCAGAAATAGCCGTATATTTGTATCTCTTACTTTTCTGCATAGAACCGAATTAATTAGTTCAGCATTGCATACATTCATTCATTTTCTGAACCGCTTAATCCTAATTAGGGTCGCGGGGAGGCTGCCGCCCATCTGTACTTATTTATATTTATATATAAAGTTTAATGCTGCTCACCCAGACCTTACTAAAGTCATTTCAGAAAAGCGTTTAGGATCAGCATTTAGCACATCCAATGTGAAACACACACACACACACACTGTACATACATGCAGTGAGCGTGGGTGAGAGTGAGAGAGAGCAGTGAGCTGCCACAGATTGCAGCACCAGGAGAACAGTTGAAGGTTCGGTGCCTTAATCAAGGACACATCAGCCATTAAGGTGGAATAAGAGAAGGTGTAGCTTCCTCCCGTTCCCCATCACACTTTTTTCCTGCTGATTCAGGAATATAAACAGTGACCTTTATGTCCCAAACCTGCTTCTATAACCATTAGCCCACGGCTGTCCGCAATAACTGATAAAGCAAGACATACTCTATGTTTGCGAAATGAAAGGAAAATACAGTATATACGAAAATTAGGTCGGGTGTCAAAACTCAAAGCACAGCATTTTTGTCCGTGGCTGCTCACTGTAACACTTTTATTTTTAAATCATAACAGTTCTAATCATTGCAGTACTTCCACTGCTTGTTTGCATTAATGCCTGAATCTCCTACTTGAAGCATCTTCATTCCATTAGTCACATATTACAGGTTCTGAAAAATCTCCTTCCTAAATATATCGCACAGTGTTCACTTGATCCATTTAACAATCGTCCTGATAAAATATTTAGAATATTTAAAGAAATTCAAATGGAATTTGCATGTTTAACATCATACAAATAAGAAGGAATAGGGTGTACTCTGCCCTCACCTGGATTCGGCTGGGATGGGCGCCAGCCTCCCCATCACCCTAATTCGGATTCAGCGGTTACAAAAATTAACTGATGTACACATATACAGTGGTACCTCACTTTACGAAAGTCTCACCAAACGAAAAATGCAGGTTATAAAACGCATTTTCCTAAAATTTTTGTTGCCTGATACGAAACAAGTTCACGTTACAAAAACGCCATCTTAAAAATTCTAACACGCCATTCAAACATTAAAACACGCCATTCAAACAATGCACAAGCTGCTCTCCCATCAATGATGCTCAAACATCCCGCCTCGCTGGCCTCCCATTGGCTAGGAGGGATGACACAGCTACCTCCCATTGGCTAGGAGGGAGGAGGGATGACGCAGCTCCCTCTTATTGGCTATCACCCAACATCCCGCCCCACTGGCCCTCCCATTGGCTAGAAGGGATGACGCAGCTCCTTCCCAGCTACCAAAGTGCTTTGTGTGTAAAGAACAGAGTTTCTGTTGCTTCATGTTTTATTTCTTGACTCAGGCTTTTAACTTTCCATAAATATTTGTAAGATTATAACTGTGCTAAGAAGACATAGTCAACACACGCTCACACACACACGCGCGCACACACACACACACACACACATGTGATTTCCGGTGTGAGTGAGAAGAAGAAACAGGCTCAAGTGATGTCGCAAAGGAATATGGCCAAACCCGTCTACCATCAGTACGATATTGAAGCAGAAGTAGGTCTTAAAAGGTATGCTTTTATACTTTTTAAAAGGTTTAGGGGGTAGTATTGGTGGCCTCGGAACGAATCACACATTTTACATGTAAAGTGCGGTTCAATTTACAAAAAATGCAGGTTACGAAAAAGGCTCTGGAACGGATCAATTTTGTAAAGTGAGGTACCACTGTACATGTAGGTACACATCAGTGGGAGTCAGGGGGGGTGGGGGTGTCGATCCCACTTTGCGGAAATCGGTGGTTGTGTGTGTGTGTGTGGGGGGGGTCCTTGGTCCCCATTAACCGCGGAAAGTAAGGCATCCCTGTAGGTATACTGGAAGTTTGTCCTTCATACTGCTGCTTGACTCAA
>CM045732.1:63613495-63628495 GCA_024760905.1 Plotosus lineatus
TATTCATATGTGCAGGGTTTTACTGTAGCTTGTGCACTGTGCAGTAACACACTGCGTGAATGGAACTCATCATTTATTTCTGTTTTGGTGTAGTTGTCAAAAGAACACAGAGTTTGATGAGCTGAAGAAAGTGCTGTGATGACAGATGATAGTACAAGTATAGCTTTTATGAGTGCACAATTTTAATTAAAAATGCTCTCTGATGGCTGGATAAAGGCTCGATATCATTTAAGTGTTTATTAGTTGGTGCCTGGTTATAGATTGGCATATGGGTTTGTTATTTCACATTCCGTAACCGCATTGAATTCTATTGCTTAGAAAATATAAGGCTACAGTATTAGAGAGAGAAAAAACCAAAGTCAGTTAATGACATGATATTCTCAGGGTGCCATCTTTCAGTCCCACTGCTTTCAGTACAGTTTATAAATCAGCCATCCTCTAACTGAGGGCATGAGCCCAGAGAAGGAGTTGGAACCAAAATCAACAACAACAAAAAAAAGCAGACATTTGTAATAATTATTGGTAATATGTTCCCAGAGCAGCACACTAAAGGGGAATTGTGGGTCTCTGATTTGTCATTGCAGATAAATTTACAATGGATTCTGGGAGTCCATGCTGTTTTAACCATATAAGAAAAAATATAGTCACAAAAATGTAAAAAAAATATCAGATCATAATATGTGATACAGCAACCAATTGAAATTAATACAGTTCGCTGGTTGTGTAATTGTTTACCCATTACCTGGATAACTGTGGTAGATCTGCAGGATTTAGACAAACAAACACACACACACACACACACACACACACACACACACACATGATGGCTCTGTTCTTCGAATTCGAGTGAAGAGTTATTTCTGAGTATTTTTGTATAGCGAGAGACAGTTTGCACTGGCTGATCCCCGCTCTCTAGGCCTAGGTCCCTTCCATGGTGGCTCAGCTGGCTGAGCCAGCTGTGGTGGTGCCTAGATTGACAGAAACACGCTGACGGCTTTGCAGCCGACTCTTTACGAAAGTCAGCAATGGTTCTTTTACATGCCTCTCACCATAGACAGTGAGGGACATAGCCTGCCTTTGATAACCCAGTTAGCTGCACTGGGGGGGACAGTGACAACCTTGTGGGGGACTCAAACCCCCAACCTTAGGATCACCGATCCAGCGCCCTAACCACTAGACCACACACAGGGATCTCTCACTTTCCATGGTTAATTGGGACCAAGATCCCCATGTGACCACCAAATTCCGCAAAGTAGGATCACTCCTCACCAACCCCCCCCCCCCCCCCCCCCCCCCGACTGACGTATACATACCTTCTTCTATCTTCTTCTTCTTCTTTTTTCGGCTGTTCCCTTCAGGGGTCGCCACAGCAAATGATCTGTCTCCATCTCTCCCTATCCTCTGCATCTTCTTCTCTTACTCCAACGACCTTCATGTCCGCCTTCACCACATCCATAAATCTTCTCTTTGGTCTTCCTCTAGACCTTCTGCCTGGTAGTTCCAACCTCAGCATCCTACTACCAATATACTCACTATCCCTCCTCTGTACATGTCCAAACCATCTCAATCTAGCCTCTCTGACTTTGTCTCCAAAACGTCTTACATGTGCTGTCCCTCTGATGTACTCATTTCTGATCCTATCCATCCTCGTGACTCCCAAAGAGAACCTCAACATTTTCATCTCTGCTACCTCCAACTCTGACTCCTGTCTTTTCCCCAGCGCCACTGTTTCTAAACCATACAACATCGCTGGCCTCATCACCGCCTTGTACACTTTTCCCTTCATTCTTGCCGATACTCTCCTACACACCGGACACTTTTCTCCATCCATTCCAACCTGCCTGCACGCGCTTCTTCACCTCTTTTCTGTATATAATAGGAATAAATGCATATTCAATGCTATAAATGCTTACAATAACAATTAAACATTAAAAAAATAATGCATAGGCTTTTATATATACACTCACACATACACAGAGGCGTAGATATGCACACACTCCGATGTGCACCTCACAAGAATGAAACTAGTTTTGATGGGAGGTATTGGGTTGTTTTTTGTTTTGTGTTTGTTTAGATTTTTTTTTTTTTTTGCATAATTGGCCTTGTTTTTGTGGAATTTTACTTAACTTTTCCCCTATTCTTCATTAATTTAATTATTTTTTAATTTGATGAACATTAAAAAAAAAAAGCGATGCACTAAAGCCACATGAATTGAAGAGCGAAGTAGCAAGGGATCCCTATATAAATACACACACACACACACACACACACCACATATATATATATATATATATATATATATATAAAAATCTGTGCTGAGATATTTAATCAGAGCCCCCACAGGCATGAAACCTGACTTGGATTGTTGTCCCATAGAGGCTCATACATCACTTCCAGAATAATGGTGAAAAAACAAACAAAAACAATCTATCTCAGGTAGACAGACAAACTATAACCAAGGAAAGCAACACAAAACATTAACAGGAACACGGAACATGAACTTGTTTAATGGATAATAAAACTAACAAAACGGGTGATACAAATGAGATCAGAAATCAGCTCATAAAGCGATTGAGACGAGATCTCCTGTCAGGTTTCTACTTTTATCAGGGGTCGCCACAGCGAATGGCTCGTACATTTGATTTGGCATAGGTTTTTACGTCAGACGCCCTTCCTGACACAACCCTTTTAGCAAGGGACAGAAACACGCTGACGGCTTTGTAGCTACTCCTTACGAAGGTCTGCAATGGCTTTTTTACATGAACCTCTCACCATAGACAGTGAGAGACATGGTCAGCCTTTGATAACCAGGTTAGCTGCATTGGGGGGGTGACAACCTTGTGGGGACTCGAACCCCCAACCTTAAGATCAACATTCCAGTGCCCTAGACCACCACTGCCCCCTGCAGAAATCAGCTGTGCCGTGAAAATTACTTTCATTGTTAATCGTTCTGGCTTCTACTGTATTGTGGAACTGCACTGGAGATTTATTTTTATATTTATTCATTTCCGGAGCTCAAGGGCATTCAGCCCTTAAAGGAGGCTTACATTTAAGAGCCATACTCTTATAACATTGACAGTAGATATAGCTATCAAGAGTTTCACCTTCATTTCCTCAGTCTTTGTATAATTTTGTGTAAACACTTAAGTACTATACCACGAAAATGAATCAAATACTGTATTAAATGCTCAGGTTCAGATGTTGGAATTTTTGGCTTGTCATTACAAAAACACATAATACAGAATAGCAGAATAGCATATATTTATAGGGTTAATTTAGTTACAGGTGTTTCGTACTCGGGGAAAAAAAATATTCACCATTGTTTGTAAGAGAAAAACTTTAGTAATGACATTGCATTCTGTCTCCGTAAGCTTTCATATCATCTAAATTTTTCATCCGCGTTTGATTCTAAATTATTTCAGCCTCACTGAGCCTTTCACTAAAGGAGCACAAAAATCATGGTGAAGCAAGATATCATGCTATAAATTTCCCATGAAAGCCACAAATACCAATCTATTATTTAACAAAAACTGCAAGTCAGTATTAGACAGTAATCATCTTTCAATATAGTAAAGATCCAAAGAAACGATCAAAGACAACAAGGGAACAGGTCAATAAAAATGATTTTGGAATGACGTAGTTGAAGCCATTGTATATCTTGGACAGGTCCATGTGTAGGAAGTCCCCGAAAAATCCGATGGATGCAAAAAATAGAATAAAACGATCACATGTAAATGTAATCAGTTGTGGTAGAATCCTTGAATCCTACAAAGGTCACGAAGAGCTTATGTCACCCAACTCTTGGTAAAAGGTGGGAAACACCCTGTACACCTTGCCAGTCAATTGCAGGCTACACACACACACACACACACACACACACACACACACACACACACACACACACACACACACACACACAAAACCATTCACATTCTCACGTAGGGGCAAATTGGAATAGCCAAGAAGCTGAATGTGCATGGGTGTGGTCTGTTGGGGGGAAAAAAAGATGTACCTCGAGGGAGTCCAGGTAAGCATGGGGATAATATGCAAACTCCATATAGAAACATTCTTGACAAGCCCAGGACTCAAACCCTGGATGTTTTGCTATGCTGGCCTCAGAAGGTAGACTCGTTCCCAAAATGTGAAATGCTGTATAACACCACCTTGTTGCCAGGACAGAGGAGTTTATATGCATCTTTTCCTTGTCCTACCAAGGGAGTGATAAGTGCTTTGAGATCGGAGCATGCAGGTATATATATATATATATATATATATATATATATATATATATATATATATATATATATATATATATATATATATATATATATATATAATATAGTGCAGTGCAGCTAACTGGGTTATCAAAGATGGGCCATGTCTCTCACTGTCTATGTAAAAGAACCATTCCTGACTTTCGTAAAGAGTAGCTGCATAGCCGTCTGCGAGTTTCTGTCCCTTGCTAAAGGGTTGTGTCAGGAAGGGCATCAGACGTAAAAACCTATGCCAAATCAAACGTGCGAATTATTTGCTGTGGTGACCCCTGATGAAGGGGAAAAAAGCCGAAAGAAAATCTCTCATATATATATATATATATAGATATATAGATTGTGTAAGCAAGCACTCGTGCTTTGACTCTAATGAGAACATGTAGTAGAAGAGTCACGTGAGAGAACTTGGGATGGTTGAAAACAAGTCATGCAGCTGCATTCTGGATCAGTTGCAGAGGTCAAATGGCACTCAAAGACCTATTTTCCAGGGTTAAGTTGCAGTGGTCTAGCCTTGAGATGACGAGAGCCTGAACAAGTATCTGAGTGGTCTTAGTGGGAGTAATTGGACGAATCCTTAAGATGTTGAAGAGGCGAAATCAACAAGATCAAGAAGGATGAGCAATATATGAGAGGAGAAAAACATGTGGTTGTCCATGGTTATCACAAGGTTGCGTGCAGTGACTGAAGGAGAGATCACAGACTTGTCCAGGGAAATTACAAGATCTTGATGTGGAGATGAGTCAGCTGAGATTCATGGCAGTTCAGTCTTGCTGAGATTAAGCTTCAGCTGGTGAGCTGCCATCCATGATGAGATTCTTGCCACAGATTGGTTTCTAAATCACATTGGGGTAGTTTGGCATAGTGGTAAGCCATCTCAGTTCACTGCAGGGAGGTCCTGGGTTTGAGTAATGTGGTTGACGAGGTCATTTATGCGTGAGGTTTGCAGGTTCTTCTTGTATTTGCATGAGTTTCCCTTCAGGTGCTCCAGTTTCCTCTCACAATCCTAAGACATGCACATGAGGCTAAATGGTTATTCCACATCGCATCGAGATATTTATTTATTTCAATTTTATACTGTATTAATTCCACATTGGAAACTTTGAGTCCTGCATTTAACCCATCCAAAGTGAGCAAACACACGTAAACAGTGAGCTGACGGTGAGCTGCCACATTTCGCGGCCCCCGTACATCAGTTGGGGGTTAGTTGCCTTACTCAAGGGCAGTTCAGACATGAATGGCGAGGTAGGTAGGGAACGTGCAGCTCACTTCCTCGCTGCCACACATTTTTCCCCTGCTGGTTTAGAAATTGAACCAGCGACCTTTCAGAAAGCTGTTTCTTGATCCATTAGGCCACGGCTGCCTCTATTGAATTTTCAAATTCTCTACTGAAAAGCAAAAATACTTGAAAATGTTGCAATCCAATGCGATGGTGAACCATACTCATCCAGGCACATACAAAGGGTCAGTGGACTAGAAGAATGTAGACACAGCACATGCTGTGTTGAACATAGAAGCAATCTATTTTTTTAAAACTTGTACAATAACAAGATAATTATAATTGTAAATTATAAATGAGATATCCCATGGTGCTTACATTGCCTCTCCATATCATCTGTCCCACCAGGTTTTATTGGT
Source organism: Plotosus lineatus (assembly GCA_024760905.1). Taxonomy (NCBI): domain Eukaryota; kingdom Metazoa; phylum Chordata; class Actinopteri; order Siluriformes; family Plotosidae; genus Plotosus; species Plotosus lineatus. The sequence goes on from CM045732.1 coordinate 63,619,402, forward strand.
CCTATAAGAGCTTTGGTAAGTAGCAGATAAGGAAAATCAAGGTGACGTACACACATTCATTATCAACAGTAGACTTAATACCAAGTACCTCGGTTCTTGAACTTAATCCATTGCAGAAGGCTGTTCGAATCCCTATTTTGTTTGAATTCCAAATCCGCTATTCCCATTACAAATAATGTAAGTTCCAAGACTCTAGAAAAGGACCTTTTTTAAACATAATGTTATGTATTTCATAATGTCGTTTATATATCAAATAGTATATTAAATGTCAAACAACAGGACAAACACACAAAATTCTTAATATATTAATTTATTTTGTGTTTTTTTTTGTTTTGTTTTTTTCCGAACCAACCTTGGCTTGCTTTAAAGTGGAACCCTTCAGGATTTGAGCTCGGGTCTTTTTTCACCAAATCATCGTAGATTTCACGAGCTTTGCAGCAGATCGCATCCTCGCTAACACTATCTCCTGCTAACTGCTGCTCGTTTAAATATAGTAGCTAGTTTTCAACCTCCTCCAGCACTTGTGGTCTTTGTTTCCTGATAACTGTCGAGTCTTTCGCCACATCACTGGCTTTATCACTCTCTTTGTTCTTCAGGATCGCGCATATCGTTGATTTAGCCATGCCATATTCCTTGGCAAGAAGGGCAGTGATGGTCTAGAAGTATAGGGTGCTGGATCGCTGAGCCAAAGGTTGGGGGTTCAAGTCCCACTCTCCACAAGGTTGTCACTACCCCCCCCCCCCCCAGTGCAGCTAACTGGGTTATCAAAGGCGGGCCATGTCTCTCACTGTCTATGGTGACAGGCATGTAAAAGAACCATTGCTGACTTTCGTAAAGAGTAGCTGCAAAGTCGTCAGCTTGTTTCTGTCCCTTGCTAAAAAAGGTTGTGACAGGAAGGGCATCCGACGTAAAAACCTCTGCCAAATCAAACGTGTGAACCAGATGATTCACTGTGATGACTCCTGAGTAAAAGGGAAAAAGCCGAAAGGAAGACAGACAGACATATTCCTTAGCAAGATCAGTAACATGCACGCCTGATTCATGCTTCGCTATCAGCTCTTTCTTAAACTCAACCGTTTTCCGCACAACTGACCTTTTCCAGTAGCTTTCTTTGGAGACATGTTTATTAGCTAATCTAATCGAGTAAAAAACAAACAACAACAACAACAACAAAAAAAACGGTATGCTGCACTTTGTAGAACAGGAGCAAGCACATCCACATGCACACAGTGGTCGGGTAGAGTCAAAAGAGACCAATTTCCGGAATTCGCGCACTTTTCCTCACTCTCGGTCTAGTTTTTTCTCGCGCATTTTTCAAGTTTGTCTTCCGAATTTTGTTTGACTTTCAAGACAAAAAAATCCCGGATTTTTTGTTCGAATTCTGATTTGTTCGACCTCCAAAGCATTCCAGAGCCGAGGTTTCACTGTACATGGTTGCGTCTAAGAGCTGAAGTGATTAGCAGCAGAGCTAGCAGGGCAACTGTTGGACGAATAGAGGTGGGAGTGAAAGTTGGAAGGTGTAAAGGTCTTTATTAAAAGCTGACTTTTCAGCTGCAGGCTCGTTACATAAAAAAAGCCCACTTGGGGTATAAAAAGAAAGGCATGTTGGAATGTAAACATTTGCATCCCAGCCCTAAAATTAATTGGTAGAATACTGCCCATGGTATATGGAATAAATAGCCTGAGGTGGTTTATTAAGACAGCTGTTCCCCAAATGAGACTTGAGGCGTAATCTCTGATGGCAAGCTGGTTTTGGTAATGGATTAAAATGTTATTCATCCAACATTTACCCCCGAAAGCCAGCAATCACAGTTTCACAAAACCGTTATTTATCTAACGTTAACTAGCTAGATTTTGTTTTTACCCTTTTAAGTTATTCTTTGTTTGGAGCAACTCAATCAAAGTGGCTTTCATGTATTTTAATTATTTATTTTCTGGAGTATGATGTGATTCAACTAAGAAACCACTACATTTTAAGTGATATTTGCCTGGGATTATGTTGAAGAAAAATAACACATTCACGTAGCAAAGGGAGGAGGCGGCACGGTGGCATAGTCGTTAGCATGTCCGCCTCACATTAAGAAGGTCCTGGGCTCGATTCCCAGCTCTGGTATTTCTGTGTGGAGTTTGCATGTTCTCCCCGTGCTTTGGGTTTCCTCTGGGTATTCCAGTTTCCTCTCACAGTCCAAAAACATGCACAGTAGGTTAATTGGCTGTTTCAAATTGCCCGTAGGTGTGAGAATTAATGGTTGTGTGAGTATTGACCCTGCAATGGCCTGGCGAGCTGTCCAAGGTGTACCCTGCCCTCATCCGGAGTTAGCTGAGATGGACGCCAGCCCCCTAATTAAGATTAAGCAGTTACAGTAAATGAACTGAAAATGAACATGTGGCAAAGGACAGTGATGGCCTGGTGGTAAGGTGCTGGATCACAGATCTCAAGTTTGGGGGTTCAAGCCCTACTGTCACAGGGTTGTCATTGTCCCCCATAGTGCAACTAACTGGGTGATGAAAGGTGAGCCATGTCTCTCACTGTCTATTGTGTGTGTCATGTAAAGGACCCATTGCTGACCTTTTGTTCGGAGTAGTTGCATAATCGTCAGCGTGTTTATGCCTTGGAATGGCCTGGCGACCTATCCATGGTTTACACTGCCCTCGTCCAGAGTCGGCTGAGATGGGCGCCAGCCTCCCCACGACCCCAATTAGGATTAAGCGGTTCAGAATGAATGAATGAATAAACATGTAGCAAAACTTAAAAAAATGTCTCAGCCAGGCTTGGTGATAAACACTTCAGCCTCATAGCAAGAAAGACCCGGGTTTGAGTCCCGGGCTTAGTAATAGCAATTTTGTGTGAAGTTTGCATGTTCTCCCGGTTCTTTTGTGGGGGTTTTTTCTGGGTAATCTGGCCTTCTCCCCCAATCAATAGAATTGTGTTAGACTAACTGGCTCTTCTAAATGACCTTTAAGTGGAAGTATGAAACCCAAACCCTACCGCAATTAAGTTTGGCAAATGAAGGAATTAATGAATTTCTGAGCTAAACCATAATATATTTTAGTTCTTATTTACAATCGTAAAAAGACTCGACCTTGAAAATGACAGCTGACAATTTTGTTGCAATAAATGGATCTCAAGATTGTGGAAACATAATTATTTCAATTTTTTTTTTACTGAAGTACCTCTGGATAATTATCTGACAGACTGTGTAATAGACTCAGAAGCAGATTTGCATACATTTGCATAATTAATGTCAATAAGTGCAAATAATGATTGTAATTGTTTAAAGTGTATATTATGTAACATATGAAATAGCTTCATTCATGTATTTTCTGAACCGCTTAATCCAAATTAGGGTCCCATGGAGGCTTGGGCCCATCTTGGCCAACTCTGGGCAAGGGCAGGGTACACCCTGGAGAGCTCATCAGGTTATCACAGGGCCAACACTTACACAACTACTCACATTTATAGGAGATTTGGAACAGCCAATCACAGTGATTCCTCGCTACTTTGCACTTCAGTTCCTGCAGCTTCAGTGCATCATGGGTTTTCAAAAATATTCATGAAGAAATTAAGGAAAAATAGGGAAAAAGTGAAGAAAAATGCCACGAAACAAGGAAAAAAATAAACAAAAGAAAAAAATAAACAACCCAACCCCCCAAAAAAAAAAAAAAAAAAAAACATTACATTACCCCCTTACATTTTTATGTGAGGTGCGCATCTGAGTGTGTGCGTGCGCGCATCTGTACGTGTGTGTGTATTTATATTTTATTTACATCTTATGCATTATCTTTGAATGTTTAATTGTTATTATAAGCATTTATCGTGTTGAATATGTATTTATTGATATTATATACACATATACATGTACATATACATCAGTAGGGTGGGGGTTGATCCTACTTCGCTGAAATTCGGAATTCATGCGGGGTCTTGGGCCCCATTAACCGTGAAAAGTGAGGGATCACTGTAAACTACTGTGAATGTTTTTGGATCATATGAGGAAAGTGGAGTACCCGGAGGAACATGTTGTAAACACGGGGAGAACATGAAAACTACACACACAAACATCTGAGCTGAGAATCGAACCCGAGACCTTCTTGCTGTAAAGCAGACATACAAGCGACTACACCACCGTGCCGCAGGATTCAGGATTTAAAAAACAAAAAAAAGTCAGCAATAGAAATAAATTTTGAACTACTAAAGTAATTTTCAAAAACAATAAAAATAATATTAAATTGTACTATTATTATAACTAACTTTTTGTATTACAACCTTTATTATTATTATTATTATTATTATTATTATTATTATTATTATTATAACCAAGTTACTTCAATTGTCAGGGTTGTTCCTTCTTCAAAAACCTCAAGTAAAATGTAAATATATGAAATGCATGTAAATATGAATTACAATGCAGCCGTGAGGGGGCACAAGCCAGTGTTCACCCTCACGCCGGTCCCAAGCCCGGATAAATGCAGAGAGTTGCGACAGGAGGGGCATCCGGCGTAAAACTTCTGCCAAAATTGTTAGGCAAATTATCAAAACGAAATTCATGCCGGATGGGTCGAGGCCCGGGTTAATAATGACCGCCAACAGTGCTGTTAACCAACAGGGTGCTGGTAGAAATTGGACTACTGTTGGTCGAAGAAGGAGAGGTGGGAGGCGTGTCCGTGGACTGAGAGAGAAGAGGAAAGACACGAGTCTAGGATTGAGAGTAGGGATTTGAATGTTGGAACTATGACAGGAAAAGGTAGAGAGCTGGCTGACATGATGCAGAGGAGGAAGGTGGACATACTGTGTGTTCAGGAGACCAGGTGGAAAGGTAGCAAAGCTAAAAGCTTGGGAGCAGGCTTTAAAATGTTTTTTTTTCATGGTGTGGATGGGAAGAGAAATGGTGCAAGAGTCATCTTGAAGGAGGGGTTTGTCAGGAATGTTCGAGAAGTGAAAAGAGTGTCAGACAGAGTGATGAGTCTCAAGTTAGAAATTGAAGGCATGATGCTCAATGTTGTTAGTGCTTATGCCCCACAGGCAGGATGTGAGCTAGAAGAGAAGGAAAGATTCTGGAGTGAGTTAGATGAAGTGATGCAGAGTATCCCCAGAGGTGAAAGAGTGGTCATTGGTGCAGACTTCAATGGACATGTTGGTGCAGGAAACAGAGGGGACGAGGAAGTGATGGGCAGCTTTGGTATCCAGGACAGGAACACAGAAGGACAGATGTTGATGGATTTTGCAAAAAGGATGGAATGGCTGTGGTAAATGCTTTCTTCCAGAAGAGACAGGTGCATAGGGTGACTTATAAAAGCGGAGATAGGAGCACACAAGTAGACTACATCTTGTGTCGGCGATGGAATTTGAAGGAAGTCAGTGACCGCAAAGTAGTAGTGGGCGAGTGTTGCCAAACAGCATAGGATGGTGGTGTGCAGGATGACGCTGATGGTGAGGAAGGTGAAGAAGTCAAAAGCAGAGCAGAAGACAAAGTGGTGGAAGCTGAAAAAGGAAGAGTGTCGTCTTCAAGGAGGAGTTGAAACAGGTTTTTGGTGGTCAGGAAGTGCTTCCAGATGACTGGACAACTACAGCTAATGTGATCAGGGAGACAGGTAGGAGAATACCTGGTGTGTCCTCTGGAAGGAAAGTAGGTAAGGGAACTTGTTGGTGGAATGAGAAAGTGCAGGAGTATGTACAAAGGAAGAGGTTAGCTAAGAAGAAGTAGGACATGGAGAGGACCGAATAGAGTAAGCAGGAGTACAGGGAGACATAGCATAAGGCAAAGGTAGCGGTGTCAAAGGCCAAACAGAGAGCATATGATGACTTGTATGATAGGTTGGAGAGTAAGGAGGGAGAAAAGGTTTTATACAGGTTGGCACAACAAAGAAATAGAGATGGGAAAGATGTGCAGCAAGTTAGTGATTAATGACAGAGAGGAAGATGTATTGACTAATGACAGAAGTGTGCTGGGAAGATGGAAAGAGTACTTTGAAGGGTTGATGAATGAGGGAAATGAGAGAGAGAAAAGAGTAGAAGAGGTGACCGTTGAGGACCAGGAAGTAGCAAAGAGTGAAGTGAGGAGGGCATTGAAGAGGATGAAGAATGGAAAGGCAGTTGGTCCTGATGACATACTGGTGGCGGTATGGAAGTGTCTTGGAGAGGTAGCAGTAGATTTTCTGAAAAGTACATTCAACAAGGTCTTAGAGAGTGAGAGGATGCCGGAGGAATGGAGAAGTGTGCTCGTGCCCATTTTTAAGAACAAGGGAGACGTGCAGAGTTGTGGCAACTACAGAGGGATAAAGTTAATGAGCCATACGATGAAGTTATGGGAAATAATAGTGGAAGCTCGACTAAGGGCAGAGGTCAGTATTTGTGAACAACAGTTTGGTTTCATGCCAAGAAAGATCACCACAGATGCAGTGTTTGCCTTGATGTTAATAGAGAAGTAAGAGAAGGTCAGAGGAAGCTGCATTGTGCCTTTGTGGATCTGGAGAAAGCATATGACAGGGTGCCAAGAGAGGAACTGTGGTATTGCATGAGGAAGTCTGGAGTGGCAGAGAAGTATGTTAAAGTGGTGCAGGACATGTATGAGAGATGTAAGACAGTGCTGAGGTGTGCTGTCGGTGTGACAGAAGAATTAAATGTGGATATGGGACTGCATCAGGGGTCAGCTCTGAGCCCCTTCTTGTTTGCTATGGTGATGGACAGGCTGACAGACAAGGTGAAACAAGATTCCGCATGGACTATGTTTGCAGATGGCATTCTAATCTGTAGTGAGAACAGAGAACAAGTGCAGGAAAATCTAGAGAGGTGACGGTTTGCCCTAGAAAGGAGAGGAATGAAGGTTAGCCTCAGTAAGACAGAATGCATGTGTGTGAACAACAAGGACCCAAGAGGAACGGTGAGGTTACAGGGAGCAGAGATAAGAAGGTGGAGAATTTTAAGTACTTGGGCTCAACAATCCAGAGGAATGGAGAGTGTGGAAAAGAGGTGAAGAAGCGTGTGCAGGCAGGTTGGAATGGTTGGAGAAAAGTGTCCGGTGTGATGCGTGATAGGAAGGTATCGGCAAGAATGAAAGGAAAAGTGTACAAGACAGTGTTCAGGCCAGTGATGTTGTATGGTTTAGAAACAGTGGCCCTGAGGAAAAGACAGGAGGCAGAGCTGGAGGTAGCAGAGATGAAAATGTTGAGGTTCTCTTTGGGAGTAACGAGGATGGATAGGATCAGGAATGAGTACATCAGAGGGACAGCCCAAGTAAGCTGTTTTGGAGACAAAGTCAGAGAGGCTAGATTGAGATGGTTTGGACACGTACCGAGGAGGGATAGTGAGCATATTGGTAGTAAGATGCTGAGGTTGGAACTACCAAGCAGAAGGCCTAGAGGAAGACCAGAATGAAAGAAGATGCAGAGGATCGGGTGAGCTGGAGGTAGATCATTTGCTGTGGCGACCCCTGAAGGGAACAGCCGAAAGGAAAAGAAGATGTAAAAATGAATTACACGGATAAGAAGTGGTCATTGATTGTACATGTGGGTGAGCATTCACTGTAAAAATATAAAAAATTATTTCATTAAATTTGTAGTATGCATACACCCCCACCTCTCCACCCTGTTTTTTTTTTTTTTTTTTTTTTTTTTTTTTTTCAATAATCTCTGCTCCAACTCAATGGTTACCAAAAGTTTCGAAAAGAAAAACTTCTGTAATGAACGCTTAGCACTGACTTTGTAAGATTTTCCATACAAAGCTAATTACAGTGGTTTGCTCAAACTTTAGAAATTAGTTTCTGTTCCTGCAGTGTCCAAATTACTCCATCTAAAGTTCTAGGCCTCATTGAGCATTTTGTCTGCAATTAAGCCAGAGATAATTTGATGGAAACATTTGATCACATCCCTCTGAATTTGCTTAGGTGAACAGATTTGAAATCAATCAAATAGAAACTCACCAATCCTCTTCTAATCTAATGCTGAGTTACTTAGACTATGGTTAATGTCTGAGGGAAATTAAACTTAATGGTGTTGGCTGGTAAATATGATCAATATCTGAAGTGGACTGTGTTCATTACCTTATACGCCATCAATGCTATATCAATATCCTATAAACCACACATAATATTGAATTAAAACAGCATGGGCACAGTATTTATTGTGTCACTGTGTAATTGTTAGAAAGTCACTGCACACTTCAAAATCTGAGCTAGAAAACATCAGGTACCACTTTATTTCATTATATCCTTGAAAATGTCTCGGCAGCAGAGAGAGTGAAATTAATTAAGAGGAGGTGTGATGTGACTTTTATAAGTTAAAATCTCAAAGTTGTTTGTTCTCCTCTTATAGCACAGCAAATTGAGAATTGTAAGAAAGTAATCATGGAGCTAGGCAGTGGTGGTCTGATGGTAAAGGTGCTGGATCACTGATCCTAAGGTTGGGGATTCAAGCCCCATTCGCAACGGGTTGGTGAGAGGTTCATGTAAAAGAACCATTTCTGACTTTCGTCAAGAGGAGCTGCATAGCCGTCAGCATGTTTCCGCCCTGCAATGGCCTGGCGAGCTCTCCAGGGTGTACTCTTTCCTCGCCTGGAGTTGGCTGAGATGGGTGCCAATCTTCCCACAACCCTAATTAGGATTAAGTGGTTACAGAAAATTAATGAAGCGATGAATAATCATGAAGCCATGGACTATGGAGCCTCCCATGGGGAGGACATAGAAAAAAAAGAAAGAGAAAAGTGTAAATACAACAGTTTAACAACACAAACAAACAAACAAAAAACTGCCGAAAGCTCGATATTGATATTCTTGCCTACGATCCATATGACTATAAGTGTGTTTTTAATTGATTTTCTGAAAATTAATAAACAACTGAGTAAAACTGGTTATTACACTATAGCAGCAAGTTCTAAAATAGTATTTTCTCACCAACCTCTCTTTATTTATTTATTTATGTTACACTCAATCACTCACTCATTTGTCACACTGCTTAATCCTATTAGGCTTGCAGGGATACTGGAAGCTCAGCTGACAGTAGGCTGGGTACACGCTGAACAGAACAATGTTGCAGATAAACAGTAAATACTTCGAATCCAAGAACATTTCCCATGTTAAAGTAACACTCTTAATTTCAA
>CM045732.1:63633495-63643495 GCA_024760905.1 Plotosus lineatus
AGTGCAAAGTAGCGATATATATATATATATATATATATATATATATATATATATATATATATATATATATATATATATATATATATATATATATATATATATATATATATATATATATATATATCAGTGGTCCCCAACCATTTTACCACCGTGGACCAGTCAACGCTTGACAATTGGGGGGGGAGGGGGCTTTTTATATTGTCAATATAATACCCCGCCCTTGCCCAGATTCGGCTGAGATGTGCTCCAGCCTCCCTAATCAGGATTAAGCAATACATTTTTAATCAAGCTCGAACTCTTCTTTAAAAAAAAAAAAAAAAAAAAAAAAAAACCACAGGTGATGGCGCACCAGCTGGGAGAATGAAGGCTCAGGCTCAGTCTCACCCAAAATCCCACTATTGTTTGAAACATGTCCAACTCGCCTCTGTTCATGTGTCGTCCCCTTGTGGGTTACATTTTAGCACTCAAATGACCGACATGCAACCGAGAGAATCCGGTTATTTTCAAAATAAAAGTTTTTTCAAAAATAAAAGATCGTTCAGACTCCAGTAATAAATAAAACAGAAAAAGTAATTATTCCTTGTGTGGCCCGGTACCAATTGATTCACGGACCGGTCCGCGGCCCGGGAGTTAGAGACCACTGATGTATACATATGTAAAACTAGGACTAAAGTGACCGTATACTGGTATTCTATTAGCTTTTTTTTTTTGCCATTGATATAATCATACATCAGCATATTCATCTTTTTTATCTTTTTTTTTTTTTTTTTTTTTTTGGATCATGGTGGCATAACTGCTAGCATGTGTGTCCCACCGCGAGAAGGTCCTGGATTAATTTCCGAAACTCAGGGAAAAGTGTACAAGACGGTGGTGAGGCCAGCAATGTTGTATGGTTTAGAGACAGTGGCCCTGGGGAAAAGACAGGAGTCAGAGTTGGAGGTAGCAGAGATGAAAATGTTGAGGTTCTCTTTGGAAGTAACGAGGATGGATAGGATCAGAAATGAGTACATCAGAGGGACAGCACATGTTAGATGTTTTGGAGACAAAGTCAGAGAGGCTAGATTGAGATGGTTTGGACATGTACAGAGGAGGGATAGTGAGTATATTGGTCGTAGGATGCTGAGGTTGGAACTACCAGGCAAAAGGCCCAGAGGAAGACCAAAGAGAAGATTTATGGATGCGGTGAAGGCGGACATGAAGGTCGTTGGAGTAAGAGTAGAAGATGCAGAGGACAGGGAGAGATGGAGGCAGATCATTTGCTGTGGCGACCCCTGAAGGGAACAGCCGAAAGGAAAAGAAGAAGAAGGTATATTTGTGTGTAGTTTGCGTGTTGTTCCTGTGCTTGAGTGGGTTTCCTTCCGGTACTATGATTTCCTCCTATAGTTTAAAGCCATGTGCATTAGGCTAACTGGCTGTTCCAAACTTCCTCTTGGTATGAGTGGTTGTGTGTTGGTCTTGCAATGGTTGGTTGCGGGTGTACCTCGTAATAGTCAAAGCGCCTCCAGATGGACTTGTAGACTGAAAAGTGTACATGCACAGTATTGTTTTAAAAACATGGTTTCTCCATTTATTTATTTATTTGTTTATTTTTTGCTTGTTTGTGAAGTATGTTTGTTGAGAAGTTTTTGCAGTATGTCTAGTCATGACTGTGCTATAAGTCGATTGGCTTTGGATAAACACTGACGGGTAGTTATGAGAGAATATCTAATGTAGTATAGCAGACCGGGAGGCACAGACTTCCTAAAGGGCATGCTCTTGCTGCGTTCAACCTAATCAGGTTTCAGCTGTCAAAAATGACTTATATCCTGAGCTGAAAGCAAACTCTCAATGATTTTGCACAACAGGGAGGTGTCCGAGTCCGGCGTGAACGTAGACTAATGCAGTTAAATACAGTTAATATAGAATGAGGACATAGAATCATTACAAGTAATTAATTTTCTAAAAACTTTAGGAAAAAGTTATTTGTATTGCACTGTATACATGTTTCGAGTATTTTAACCTTCACTGTCTAATACATATATTTTTCCTTCTGTGCCCCTGTGGGCGTCTTTATTCTTCTGTTTGTTTCAGAGACGGGCTCATCCTCTCTCACACCTCTCACTTTTTCAGTTCCCTTAGTACACACACACACACACACACACACACACACACACGCACACACACACGCACACACAGCATTACTGAGATGTCACAACAAAAAGATCAGAGAAAGGGGAGCAGACAACTTTTTTGCACTGTTTCTCGGATGTACAGTTGTGAGAATAAATTGTGTGAGTCACGCAGGCTGTTTGAAATCATGTGTCTGTCACAGTAGCTGACACCTCTTGTCAAGCTGCACAATAGTTTGATATGTGGTGCATGGAGAGAGTCACAGTATGTCAATGAAAGGTACAGTTTTTCATTCATTCATTTTCTGTATCGTTTAATCATTGTCAGGGTCCCAGGGAGGCTGGTGCCCATCTCGGCCGACTCTGGGCAAGGGCAGGGTACACCCTGGACAACTCGACAGGCCATCGCAGGGCTGACACACAACCATCTGTACGCACACTCGTATCCAGGGTTGATTTGGGACAGCCGATTATTCTACTGTGCATGTTTTTGGGCTATGGAAGGAAACCGGAGTACCCGGAGGAAACCCACACAAGCACGGGGTGAACGTGCAAACTCCACACAGACATATCCCAACTTTGAATCGAACCCAGGGCCTTCTTGTTGTGAGGCGGACGTGCTAAACACTACACCACAGTGCCGCCAGGTACAATTATATTATGAAAATTATTGAATATGAAATAAAGATTGATAGAATTCCCCATTAATGAAGACTGGATGTCTGTGCTGCCCGATGCAACATGGCTGGTAGTTGAAAAAGTAAAAGTCAACGTGCTATAAAGCCCCAACTGCACAGTAGTTCAAACTAATTTTATTATTTGTATCGCACTTTAACCGTAGAATTAGATACAAAGCGGTATTATGCAAATTTTAATGCAGATTTCTAACCCTATTGAAGAAAACGGATGTATCTGTGAACTGAAGAAAAAGTCCTGACATGGCACGAGGAAGACGCTTTGAAAGGATCCAGATAATAGCCTTGTAAATCTTCAGACTATACAGTTTTATTGAAGTTCACAGTCATAAAAAACAACGCCAAAGTCTTTTTTTGTCAGGTTCATCTATACTATATGCTGTATGTGTCTCTTTTTTTTTTTTCTTCAGGTTATAAATATATAAAACATTTATATGGAATTCATTCATCCATTCATTTTCTGAACTGCTTAATCCTAATTTTGGCACCCATCTCAGCCACCTTTGGGTGAAGGCAGAGTATACCCCCGTGAGCTCACTTGGCCATCACAGTACAGATATACACTTGCAGCAATGCAGCCTACTCTTACTACTAGTAATTTGTAATGTCTTTAAAAATATCAAATTGCAAATCTCATAAACTCATATTTTTTGTTCCCAGTATTGCATAAAAAAGCACAGCTTGCCGAGATACAGGTTTTTAATCTCATTGCTGCGTGCTCAGAACAAGCTGTACGACCCCTCGCTTCTTTAGTCTAGAGGATTTGGCGACCATGTTTTCCAAAAAGAACTTCAAATTTTGATTTATTTGGCTACAGAACAGTTTTCATTTTGATTTATTTGACTACAGAACAGTTTTCCTCTTTCCCACAGTTGCATGAAAGAGATTTAACCTGAATTTGTGGATGCTACGACAAACTGTACAACGATGATTTCTGGAGGTGTTCCTGAGCCCAGGCTATCAATGAACCATGCCTGTTTTTAATGCAATGCTGCCTAAAGGCCTGAGCCCTCCATCTTTAAGCCCTTTTCTTTTGATTGTTTTTTTTTTTTTTTCCAGCACCACGTAATTTTCCAGCATTTTGTTGACCCCATACTAACTATTTTTGAGATCTGACATCCAATTCAAATCAACTGAAATAAATGCATTCCAGTACAGCAGATGGGGTTCTCAAAGGCCAGAGATGTCTCTAACTGTCTCGGGTGAGGGGTGTGTAAAAGAAGCGTTGCTGATTTTTGTCAAGAGTTGGCTGCGTCGTCCTCAGCATGTTTCTGCTCTGTGATGGCCTTGCAAGCCATCCAGAGTGTGCACCCAGAGTTAGCTGCGATGGTAACCAGCCTCCCTGTGACCCGAATTACAATTACGCGGTTTAGAAAATGAATGAATATATTGACATTATACTTTGTCCCACTGATTTCATAAATGTTGGCTGCAATTTCATATGGAATACTGTCGTTTCATTTTAAGGAGGGACTTTACTATTATTTAAAAATTCTGGGAAAAAAAAAAAAAAAAAAACACAAAAAATTACTAGTGTAGCATCTTCAAGATGAAGACGGTTTATAAGCAATCTGTCTCTGTCAGTTTCTTTTTGCCTCATGGTAACCTTATCATCGAAACTAATGATTTCTGAGTAAGAGCAGCTGTGCCACATCAATACTCTATAGGCATGCTCAATTTTTTTCACTTCCCCGTCAATCTGTGTGGCATGACCACAGCGCCAAGCTGCCAAGTCAGGAGCTGGGGTGACGGATCCCACAGTCCTGAACGGTGATCCATGCCAGGTTGCAGTGTGTGAGCAAAATGAGCGATGCTTGCGCAGATAGGCGCCAGTGTTATGTAGTAAATAAATGTGTAAATCAGATCGTTCTGGTACCGGGATTGCTTTTTTGGTGATGGCCCCCTGGATACATACTTGCAAAAAGTGCATCATTTGATATGTGAATCATGTGAATTCTCCTGACAGCAAAATGTACTTCTGACAATATATATGACTGCATGCAGTTACTGTGGAAGAACCTGAACCTATGCACCTGAAATTGTTCATCTTCTGTGTCTTGCAGTCCATTTATTTCTAATCTCTCAGGTTTGATTGTCTGGTTTTGGTAATCACAAGCATTGCTTTACAATATGTCTCCAGTATTGGTTATTTCCTTGGCTTTATACCAACTGTAATCCAGTTGCGCACACACACACACACACACACACACACACACATGTATATAGCGCATCCACCTCACAGCAAGAAGGTCCTGGGTTCAAGTCCCAAGGTTGAGCCTTTCTATGTGCCATTTGTATGTTCTCCCTGTGATTGCACAGGTTCCTTCCAGGTCATCAGCGTTCCTCCCTGGTGGTTCAGGGTGTATCCTGCTTTTTGCCCAGTGTCTGCTAAGCTAGGCACCAGCCTCCCCATGATCCTAATAGAATAAATCGGCTCAACAAATGAGTGAGCGAGTGCAACATACACTCTGAGATATTCCACCATTTTCAGAATGACTACAAGTTACTTCTTGTGTGCAATACCATATTTTAGTATCAAATCCCATCACATCTGCATTCTTTTTTGGTCTCGATGGAGTTGAATCCATTCTATTTCAATCCATATAAAGCTTAGCATTGATTCAATGCAGCATCGGTGTGACTTCAAAATAGCACACACACAAAATGTCACTCATAATTGTGGATTATTGAAAAAAAAAAAAAGAAAAAAACCCACTGTGGACGTTCAGAAGGTGATGGTTGATGTGGATGGAATCAAGATTGATGATTTTTTTTTTTTTTTTTCTCGCCACTGGAATTTCAGAGTCATCAGAGCGATTTCCTGCTTTCCGATCCTGTTAGCTATTAAAGAATCATTTCAGCAAAAAAATGATTAAAATTGATTCTTTGAATTTAATAATGCAAGCATGTCCTGTGGTATTACAGGATGTTATCTAACACAGAGACTGCCCATCCATTTTCTTAGTGTAAAGAGATGATGTGAGGGTGGGTGTGGAGACTGCTTGTTATTCACAGGAAGATACAAATAGTAACAACCACAAATTGCTGTGACAGCTCCAAATCTCAGACAGATTTCCTTCTCTCACAGTGTTCCAGTAGTTAGACCCTGGAGAATAAAGAAGGGGTTGCTGAAATAAGCCAAGAGAGCTGGACTGCCAGATTTCTTGGATACAAAATAACATGAAGTATGACACAAGATGATAACATCAGATTCATTGGAAAAATCATTGTCATATTAGCTCCACCCCCATATGGAACACAAACAGACAAATAAGTAAAATAAAGACAATCATTTCCCAGCAAGTTTGTCAAAGAGAAAAATCCCCCCCGATGTTATCTATCTTTAGCAATTAACTCCTAAAATCAGGGGTCACTTATGGACATTTCACGTTAATATACAGGGATCCCTCACTTTCCACGTCTAATGGGGACCGAGACCAGTTTCTGCTGATTTCCACAAAGTCGGATCGACCCTCCCCCGACTGATGTATACGTACATGTATATGTGTATATAACTCAATAAATACATATTCAAAACTATAAATGCTTATAATAACAATTAAACATTCAAATATAATGCATAAGATGTAAATAAAATATAAATACACACACATACAGACGTGCATGCGCGCACACACTCAGATGTGCACTTCACATAAAAATGTAAGTAGTTTTGTTGTTGTTTCTTGTTTGTTTGGGTTTTTTTATTTTTTTTATTTTTTTTTGCACAATTGGGCTTGTTTTGTTGCATTTTCCTTAACTCGTTCTCCTATTTTTCCTTAATTTCCTTATTTTTTAAAATTTTCGATGAATTTTTTTGAAAAACTCACGATGCACTGAAGCCGTAGAAACTGAAGCGCAAAGTAGCGAGGAATTTATACTTTATTTACATCTTATGCATTTTTTTCTGAATGTTTAATTGTCATTATAAGCATTTATAGCATTGAATATGTTGAATTGATATCATATACACATACATCAGTCAGGGGGGGGTCGATCCTACTTCGCGGAAATCGGTAGTCACAGGGGGTTCCCGGTCCCCATTAATCGCAGAAAGTGAGGGACCCCTGTATACTTAAGTACTCCGAGATGCCATTACACAGCTCTTAGCCTATGCTTGTGCATGCCTTCGGACCTCACCTAATTATGTCACTATTAAAATACAAGAATCAAAAAATAAATAAACAATGCATTTTTCATAAGTTGAACCGCATTTTACATGTAAAACACATGATTCGTTCCAAGGCTCCCAATACTACCCCATAAACCCTTTAAAAATGATAAAAGTACACCTATTTTGTATGAAATATGTGTTAAAGGTAAAAGAAAATTATTTACTAATTTATTAATTATTTATTAAAATTACTTCTTTAAAGTCCGGGGGTTGCTGGTCTGAAGAACCCTCAACCCCCACCCTCCTTCACGAGGTCCTTAAATATGGTGGTTGCTTTTTCCGAAATATTCGCCTCCGTCACTGTATCTCCGCTTTTAAGGCCTCCTTCTGCTTCAATATCGTCCCGATTGTAGCGGGGTTTGGGCCATACGCCTTTGTGATTTCACTCAACCAAATCCCACTTTCATATTTTTTTTTATCATCTCCTGTTTTACTTTTATTGATAACGGAGCCTGCTGCTTCTTTTCAGTCTCACCGGGAATCACTTTCTTGGGGCTCATAGTTAATAACGAAAAATAACGCTGCAATAAGCACACTCAAAAAACTCACAAACCAACAGTACAACTCTCCTTCACGTGTGTGTCCAACAATGGGTCGAAGGCACACGAAAAGCATTATGGGTACAGTACTGCATTATGGAGATTCAGCTCCCTCCTAGCCAGCGAGATGTTGGGAGATGACCAATGGGAAAGCAACTCGCGCATTGTTGAAAGATTGAATGGCACTTTTGAATTTTTAAGATGGCGCTTTCATAACGTGAACTTGTTTCGTATCCAGAGACAAAAATGCATTTCGTAACCTGAATTGAGACTTTCGTAAAGTGAGGTACCACTGTGTATGTGTATGTATGTGTATATATATATATATATATATATATATATATATATATATATATATATAAAATCATACACCTCAGGTTTGTTACAGTGCGTCTCAATTGTACAATCCCCTCAACACTTCATCTTCAGTACTAATTCGGCAACATCCAGTTCACTTTCGAGAGCAAACCTACTATTTTTGAAATCTACAAAACATGTAATGACACAGGAGTGAAAAGGTTGAGAACTATAATCAGTGGTCTATCATTTTTTCAACAAAACTCATACTTCACACAGTTAATCATTTACCATGGATCATATATGATGAAAATTACAGCTCTTTGCTGTATTATTTGGTTCCCAATGTGCAAGAGAAAAGGGATGAACGTGCAGGCTATTATACTTAAATATGACTTATTTGCTCCCTCTATCTACAATGATTTATCAATATGAAATCTGTGGGTTTAACAGCCAGGCTCTGCAGTGTTATTGACCCAAAATATAATTGCTTTGTTTGTGCGAGCGATCTGACCCGTTTTATTTATTTATTTTTCTTC
Source organism: Plotosus lineatus (assembly GCA_024760905.1). Lineage (NCBI taxonomy): Eukaryota > Metazoa > Chordata > Actinopteri > Siluriformes > Plotosidae > Plotosus > Plotosus lineatus. Next base: position 63,641,848 of record CM045732.1, read on the forward strand.
TTCTTTCCTTTTCAGGCCTTTGTGCATGATCTACCATGGCCAAAGTATTCTGCAGCCTCCTACTTCTGGGAAGTACGGTGATGACAGCCACTGCATGTCCCAAGTACTGTGTTTGCCAGAACCTGTCTGAGTCTCTTGGAACTCTGTGTCCCTCGAAAGGCCTGCTTTTTGTCCCACCTGATATTGACCGTCGGACTGTCGAGCTGCGGCTGGGGGGGAACTACATTATCAGGATTACACAGCAGGATTTTGTTAACATGACAAGTCTTGTGGAATTGACACTGTCCCGGAACACCATAAGCTCCATCCAGCCTTTCTCTTTTGTGGATCTTGAGACTCTACGCTCACTCCACCTAGACAGCAACCGTTTAACTGAGCTCGGCCCAGATGCTCTGAGAGGTCTGGTCAATTTGCAGCACCTCATTCTCAATAACAACCAGCTTGGCCACGTCTCCAGAGAATCCTTTGATGACCTGTTGCTGACACTGGAAGATTTGGACCTGTCGTACAACAACCTGCAGGGTGTACCCTGGGAAGCCGTTCGCAAAATGCTCAACTTGCATCAGCTTAGCCTTGACCACAACCTTATCAGCCACATTTCTGAGGGCACTTTTACAGACTTGGACAAGTTGGCCAGGCTTGACCTTACATCAAACCGGCTCCAGAAACTTCCACCAGATCCCATATTTGCACGCTCTCAGACCAATGTGGTGCTCAGTACACCATATGCCCCTGTGTTGTCCCTTAGTTTCAGTGGAAACCCGCTTCATTGTAATTGCGAGATTTTGTGGTTACGGCGACTTGAGCGTGAGGATGACATGGAGACTTGTGCATCCCCTCCAAATCTAAAGGGACGATACTTTTGGTATGTGCGTGAGGAGGAGTTTGTCTGTGAGCCACCGTTGATTACACAACATACACACAAACTTCTAGTGCTTGAAGGCCAGACGGCTAGCCTGCGCTGCAAAGCAGTAGGTGACCCCATGCCTTACATACACTGGGTGGCTCCTGATGACCGACTTATCAGTAACTCATCACGTGCCACTATTTACGAGAATGGCACCCTGGACATCATGGTCACCGCATCCAAGGATTATGGCACTTTCACTTGCATTGCTTCAAATGCTGCAGGAGAATCTACAGCCTCAATTGAACTGTCCATCATTCAGCTGCCTCATCTCAGCAATGGCACGAACCGTACATCACAACCCAAATCCAGGCTATCTGACATTACCAGCTCCACAAAAAACAGCAAAGGGGAGACCAAACCACAGCCAGAACAGGTGGTGACTGTATCAGAGGTCACATCTATTTCAGCCCTGGTCAAGTGGACAGTAAGCAAAACAACTCCCAAGGTGAAAATGTACCAACTCCAGTACAACTGCTCAGATGATGAGGTTCTCATTTACAGGTAATCACTGAAAGTTGTCTTTGCCCTTTTATGACTTGTGAATACTAATGAGTTTGGGGGGGAAAAACTCTGTCTCCATCCATTCTCTTTTAGGCGGAAAACCTGCATATTGTGGATATAGTACATTCCTCTCATTGTACTACAGACAGGAATGTAAAGTCCCTTTAAATAATAATAAAAAGTATAAATCAAATACCAAGTAAAATCAGGAAAATGTCCTCATTAAGTTAAAGGATT
>CM045732.1:63648495-63688495 GCA_024760905.1 Plotosus lineatus
CTTGGAATGAATCACACGTTTTACTTGTAAAATGCGGTTCAATTTACGAAAAATCCAGGTTACGAAAAAGGCTCTGGAATGGATTAATTTCGTGAGGTGGGATACCACTGTATATATTAATACATTGAACAGCATAATGTACTAGTATATTAACTGGAATTAATATCTACTTTATATAATTGTATAACTCTTTAAGCATGTCTCTAGTAGGCCAATAAACAAGTTATTTTATTATTTAAATGTTACAAAATGCGTAAACGTGTAAATTTTTCATTTTCAAGAACATTTATTATTAATATTAAGTTAAACTATGACATGCTTTTGTCACTTCAAATCACAAGCTTCCCTTCAGCCTATAGTTTCATAACTGTAAATTAACAAACTCATTAAATTAAATTTAGCAATGCAGCCATGAGGCGGGGGGTGGGCACTAACCAGTGTCTCTCCCCCTTATGCCGGTCCCAAGCCCGGATAAATGCAGAGGGTTGCGACAGGAAGGGCATCCGGCGTAAAACTTCTGTCACATTTAAAAAATGCAAATGATCAATACAGAATTCATACCGGATCGGTCGAGGCCCGGGTTAACAACGACCGCCATCAGTGCTGTCAACCAACAGGGTGCTGATGGAAATTGGACTACTGTTGGTCGAAGACGTCGAAGAAGGAGAGGCGGGAGGCGTGTCCGTAGGCAGAGAGAGAAGAAGATTTATGGATGCGGTGAAGGCGGACATGAAGGTCGTTGGAGTAAGAGTAGAAGATGCAGAGGATAGGGTGAGATGGAGGCAGATCATTTGCTGTGGCGACCCCTGAAGGGAACAGCCGAAAGGAAAAGAAGAAGATTAAATTAAATTTAGCATTTGAAATTATATAAAAATATATAATGCTGGAAGTATATATCAAGACTGGTGTCTGCATATAATATACATCTACATGTATGTGGATAAGAGTCAATAGTAATTCTATCACAAAAGTTTGTGAATGAATCCATGTATTTAAACACATTATATTGTAGAATACAGAACAATAATAATAATAATAATAACAATAATAATAATACTTATTTTCCTATTTAACTGTTTCTTTAAAGACAAATGTTTATTTGTCAGAGTAGCTCACTCGCCTGTCGTTTCTTGATACAAAGTCCTTTACTGTATCATCCATACAAATACCATCAAGTTGTTTCTTATGGACGTGGCAAACAAGTGTGTTGTTCATTCTTTATTGTGTCATGGTGCTGCATAGATAGGTCTTTAACCTCCTGATAGAATTCCAATCTTTACCCAATCCAGAACCATGTACGATTATAAAGGTCTATGCTATAAATAGACACTTGTAGTTCCATCAGAATCAGCGAAAGTACACACTACTCGAGCAGATAATAACATACTACTCAATTAGTATCTGCTATTAGTTGTGACTTAGCTGTCAAAGCTTCTCCTAATTTTTTATTGAACTGTAAAACTGGAGGGGCTAAACAGACTATTGGCCTCCTAGATTTTAAAGTGGTGGGGCCAAGGCCCCCCACCGGGCCCCCCTGTTCCTACGCCTATGATGCAACTAAAAGCACTCGAAGAGCACAAATCGCCACTCAGCTGAAAAAAAAATTGCAGAAAGTACATGGCATCCACTTCTTGACTGGTTGGAATACCACATTTTTATTAATATAATCTAAATTGCCCCTCAGTGTTAGTGGGAATTGTTGTATCTGTTGGCCAATTGCTGGGAATAGCAAACAGTTAAGGGTTTTCCCTGCCTTGATCTAGCTGATATTGGCTCCATATGACCCGTAGAATTAAGGATACCCAGTTTGACAAAAAGAAAAGAATGAAATAATGAATGTATAAAAGAAGCACAATGCAACCAAAAGCACTGGAAGGACACAAACCTCCACCAAGCTAGCTAAAAAACAAACAAACAAACAAAAAAAAAAAAAACAGAAGGTATGCATCACCCACAGCTGGGCCTGCTGTCATACCACACTTAAAAAAAAAAAAAAATAAAAAAAATAATCATGTTTCATCATGTTAAAAAATGTGTATGTAGCAATACAGTGGCATAGTGGTTAACGCGTCTGCCTCACAGCAAGAAGGTCCTGGGTTCGGCTCCCAGCCTGGGCTTTTCTGTGTGCTGTGTGGAGTTTGCATGCTTGCATGGGTTTCCTCCAGGCACTCTGGTTTCCTCCCACAGTCCATAAACATGCGCAGAAGGTTAATTGCCTGTTTCAAATCACCCTTACGTGTGAGAATGAATATGAATGGTTGTGTGTACTGGCCCTGCGATATATTGCCAAGTTGTGCAGAGTGTACCCCCTTTGCTCAGAGTTGGCTGAGATGGACGCCGGCTTCTCCGTAACTCTAATTAGCATTAAGCGGTTCAGAAAATGAATGAATGAATAATATGTATGTACAGACTTTTTTATTTACTTCAAAAAAAAAAAAATATATATATATATATATATATATATATATATATACACACACACACACACACAACATGATCGTCTCAGAGGTCAGTCCATAAGCTTGTCGACAAAATGTGAGACTACAGTCACACTGTCTAGGTCAGACTGTCCCCCTGAAGACAGCTGTTTGAAGGATTGCTCTGGCGTTGGCTGTCACTGTGATTGAATTGCACTGGTCAGTGTCTGAAGGTGATGTTCAGGGATCGCCAGCGTTTAAAGTGTTATACCGAACGAGTTATGAGGGGAAACAGCTCACTGATGGCAACAACAGCAAAATTAACACATTGTTAATATCTACAAGTTGAACTATTACTTCCCTTTATTTCATGTTTTGGAGCAAATATAAGATTGATAATTTATATTTGTATGTATTTCTATTGTATTTATTAATTTCATGTTTGAACTCATTTTAATCTATTAGCAAATCATTTTAATTTTTAAAGCATTCAGGAAGAAAAATTAAAAAAAGGGAGAAAAATTAACTACCAGAAGTAAAAATAAACTAGAATGTATGTATGTATATATATATATATATATATATATATGAGAATTTATTCTATTCATTATATATATATATACACACATATATATATATATATATATATATATATATATATATATATATATATATATATATATATATATATATATATATATATCTATATATATAAAATGTGTGTGTGTGTGTGTGTGTGTGTATGTAATTATTTGGCGAAAGCAGGGTAGAGTAGTCCCTGAGACAAAACTACAGGGGGACTAATTAATTCTGTGACCTTCACTGAGCCTATGGAAAATTATGTTGGACTCGGTACTACATGGGAACATAAAAAGTGAACTAAATCAAGATTTTTACATTCATTCATTTTCTGAACCATTTAATCCCAAATAGGCTTGCAGGGAGGATGGTGCCCATCTCGGCCAACTCTGGGCAAGGGCAGAGTACACCCTGGATGGCTCGCCAAGCCATCGCAGGGCAAAAACATGCTAACGGCTATGCAGCTCCTCTTGACAAAAGTCAGCACTGGTTCTTTTACATGAACTTCTCGCCATAGACAGTGAGAGACATGGCTGGCCTTTGATAACCCAGTTAACTGCACTGGGAAGAACAGCAGTGACAACCATTAATAGTGGGGATAAACCCCCATCCTTGGGGTCGGTGATCCAGCACCCTACCACCAGGCCACCGCTGATTCAGAGTTTTACATATATATTACATATTTTAACTCTTACTTAGGCAGGTCACATGATCTATGTGTGCTCTGAGCAGAACTGAGCACTGTTGAGCTTCTCATTCATATTTTTAGGAGAAACCGCATGAAATCATTAAAACCCCCGATTTCTTTAGATTTTATAGTTTGTTTTTAATGGGCTATACAATGGTGCAGTGATTAGCACGTCCGCCTGACCATACGAAGGACGGGGTTCGATTCCCGGGCTCAGGCGTTTCTATGTAGACTTTGAAGGTTTTTTTTTCCTCCTGCAATCCAAAAACCAACACAGTAGGCTAATTGGCTATTTAAAATCACCCCTGTGTGTAGGTGTGAATGTCTGGCTGTGTGTATGTTGACCCTGCAATGCCCCGGAAAGCTCACCATGGTGTACTCTGCCTTCGCTCAGAGTTGGCAAAGATGGGCGCCAACCTCCCTTCAACCCTATTTCGGAAAAAGCGGCTTTGTAAATGAACGAATGGATTTTATCGGGATATGAACAAATGTTTCGGTTTATTTTAAAATATTTTTAAAGTGCTGGGGGATCAAGACTTTTTTTCACTGTATTGTCAGTTAGTGTCTAATAGTAATGTGGCGGCCATTGTCTTGTACAATTTACATAATGTACACAGAGATATCACTCAATACACCACACTCTAAACTAAACCATGAAGATGTCTAATAAAAGCAGAAACCTTAAAGTGATGCGTTAATGATTCAGCTTGCAGGAGTGTGAGTTATACGAGTAAACAATTTATTAGTCAGTCAATAAATATATAAATAAATATACAATGCCTTTATAATGCAGAAAACTTGGTGATCAATGCTTTTGTATTGTACAGCATCTTCACTGATAGATTGTGATTGTGGATGAATAATGGGCTTCCTTTATAATGGGAGTCGGGTGCAGTCAATGTGTCACACTGCATTTCTTCTGCTGATATGAGTGTAGTTCCCTGTTGAAGGGTGGATAAATCACACTCACTCGTCTAAGGGCCTGAACAATATACTGTATAAGTTATGAATATTTAAGTGCCGTGGACCATGTCGTTAAAGACTCACTTCCATGGAAGTTCCTGCGGGTAACTTAACATCTGCCAAAAATAAATAAATGCATAAAATTCAAAATAATAAATCAGAATAGAAGTGAAAATCAGTCTCACTCATTCATTTGCTTGATCCTAATAGGGGCACAGGGAGCCTATCCCAGCTGACTCTGGGCGAAGGTGGTTATACCGTGAACAGCTCACTGAGCCATGTGTGTGTTTGTGTGTGTTTGTGTGGGTGTGTGTGTGTGGGGGTGGAACAGCTGATGAGCTCATTGTGCATGTCTTGTACTTTTGGAGGAAACCTGACTATACAGAGGAAAGACATACAAGCACGTGAAGAACATGCAAACTCCACGGATGGACATGTTCTCAGCAAGCCGGGACTCGAACCCGGAACTGTCTTGCTGTGAGGCGCACATAATGATAACTATGCTACTGTGCTGCTTATAGTCAGTTTTGCTTTTTATTCATTCATTCATTTTCTGTAACTGCTCAATCCTAATTAGGGTCACGGCGAGTGGGGGCGGTGGCGTAGTGGTTAGGGTGCTGGGCTCATGATCAGGAGGTTGTGTGTTCAAATCACAGTTAGACCCCCACTGTGCTAAGACTCCTGGGCAAGGTATTCACTACAAGTGTGCCTCTGTTCAACCAGCAGTATGAATGGGTACCAGTAAAAATATACTGGGAAGGTAACCTGCGATGGACTAGCGTCCCATCCAGGAGGAGTTGAACTCCTGGTTGCTTCATGCTATAGCAACCATCATCATCATCATCATTTTCTGTAACCGCCTAATCCTAATTAGGGTCACGGGGAGGCTGGCGCCCATCCCAGCCTGGCTCGCCAGGCCATCGCAGGGCAGAAACACTCTGATGGCTATGCAGCTACTCTTGTCGAAAGTCAGCAATGGTTCTTTTTTACATGAACCTCTCACCATAGACAGTGAGAGACATGACCGGCCTTTGATAACCCAGTTATCTGCACTGGGGGGACAGTGACAACCTTGTGGAGAGTGGGACTTGAACCCTAACCTTAGGATCAGCGATCCAGCGCTCTATACCACTAGGCCACCACTGCTGCTATGGAAACTGGAAACCAGACATCGCAAATAAGCACCAGCCTGATGAACCACTGGGCTCGGGTGTTTAAAAAAATAAAAATAATTACTTAAAAAAGGGTCATGATAGGCTGGTGCCTATCCAAGCTGACTCTGTGCGATGGCAGAGTACATCCTGCCGGCCGGCCTTTGATAACCCATTTAGCTGCACTGGGGGGGACAGTGGCAACCTCTTGAGAGTGGGACTTGAACTTGAGTGGGGTGGGTGTTGCTTTTTATTATCGCTTTAAACCATAACTCCTGATTCACCTTGGTGATTGGGTACAATCTGGAAAATGGGGCACAGATGCATTTCTGTAATTGTTTTGTTCATGTACAGAGCCGTCAGGAGGGCACGGTTTCAAATCTTTTATGCTTTAACTATAAATCTGTTTATATTTCCCCAGCCAGAAATCTTCAAAAACCAACTGCATGACAATGTACAGTATCTGCCATAAGACTACAAAGCTGTTGGAACTGTTAAATCACCTTGATGATATTATTAGCCTGAAAATAACGAGCATTTTTTTTTTTTTTTGCTTACTTTATTGTGTTCCTTGATTGCGCTGCAATTATGTTTTATTCCCTTCATTATAAAAACTAACAACTTAAAAGAACATGAAAAAGTACAAAAAGATGCCACTGATTCTTCATCACAACTCGGTATATAACTGATACACAAGCTGAGTACATCAGAGGGACAGCACATGTTAGATGTTTTGGAGACAAAGTCAGAGAGGCTAGATTGAGATGGTTTGGACATGTACAGAGGAGAGATAGTGAGTATATTGGTAGTCGGATGCTGAGGTTGGAACTACCAGGCAGAAGGCCTAGAGGAAGACCAAAGAGAAGATTTATGGATGTGGTGAAGGAGGTAGTTGGAGTAAGAGTAGAAGATGCAAAGGATAGGGTGAGATGGAGACAGATGATTCGCTGTGGCGACCTCTGAAAGGAACAGCCAAAAGGAAAAGAAGAAGAAGAAGATACAAGATAAAGGCATGAATAGAACTGCCCATCAAATACCATCAAAATGTGCACCACCCAAGACAAAGTACCTGTACATCCAGCTCAACAGATAAAATTCTTTCCACCAAATTTTAAGAACTGCTTGTCATAAACATCATTGCAAAGCAATGCTTCTTTCAAATAGCATGCATTCATTCTCAGAAATAATAAAAAGAAAATAAAAAAGACCTTCATTTGTGACTCATATATGTAAAGGTGTGTGTGTAGGGGGGTGGGCTTAGCTTTGCAAATGCATGGTGCCCCATATAGCGGCCACCCAAGGTCAAGCCCAATCCAGGAAGGTTAAAGGCCTCTGGTACGCATCTTTCAATCTTTCCTTAAAGGGGAAGATGCACTGAGATAATTAAAACACTGTCGATGTGGACATGTTGAGGCATCCATGTTATCGAGCAATACACTTAACGCATCATTTTCATTCAATTAAAATTATTGTTTCAATTATTATTTCAAGACTGACTGCCTACAAAATATTAAGAATTCAAGATTTGCCATTCAGTGGTGGCCTGGTGGTAAGGTGCTTGATCACTGTTCCCAAGGTTGGGGCTTCAAACCTCACTGTCAACCCCCACTCCCACCCCACCCCCACCCAGTGCAGCTCATTGGGTTATCAAAGGCCGGCCATGTCTCTCACTGTCTATGGTGTGAGGTTCATGTAAAAGACCCATTGTTGACTTTTATCAAGAGTAGCTACAAAGCTGTGAACGTGTTTCTGCCCTGCCTAGTGAACTATCCAGGGTGTACCTTGCCCTCGCCCAGAGTTGGATAATGGGCACCAGCCTCCCCGAGACCCTAATCAGGATGAAGCGGTTCAGAAAATGAATGAATGAATTCAGATTTTGCCAGAAGGATTTTTCCCGGGCAGTGGTGGCCTGGTGGTAAAGGATGTTGGATCACTGATTCTAAGGTTGGGGGTTCAAGCCCCACTCTCAATGGATTGTCGTCACACCCCCACCACCCACACACACACACACACACACACACACAGTGCAGCTAACTGGGTTGTCAAAGGCCGACCATGTCTCTCACTGTCTATGCAGCCATGTTAGCCATTGCTAACTTTTGACAAGAGTAGTTGCATAGCCGTCAGCATGTTTCCACCCTGCGGTGGCCTGGCGAGCTGTCCAGGGTGTACTCTGCCCTCGCCTAGAGTTGGCTGTAATGGGCGCCAGCCTTTCCGCGATCCTAATTAGGATTAAGTGGTGACAGAAAATGATGATGATGATGATGATGATGAGATTGATTCTTAATTGGTTTACTAAAATGGTTTGCGTAAAATGTATGTTTTCATTAAGAAATTACATTACCTATAACATTAGCATCATATATGATACTTGAGTTATTTGTAGTATCCCCTCCCCCCACTTATTCTTTGTTTTGTCCTCTTTACCCTAAATCTGGTGCTAAAGCTTTGTCCTTTTTTAATCTTGTTTGAAGGATGATACCGTTCGCCAGCAGAACCTTTGTGGTGAACAACTTGATGCCAGGAATGCAGTACGACCTGTGCGTGCTTGCCATCTGGGATGACACAGCTACCACCCTCACCGCCACCAACGTCGTGGGCTGCGTTCAGTTTGTGACTCGTGACGACTACCCTCGATGCCAATCTCTTCACAGACAGTTCCTTGGGGGAACTATGATCCTGGTGATCGGCGGAGTGATCGTTGCGACTCTCCTGGTCTTCATTGTCATCCTCATGGTGCGCTACAAAGTGAGTAGCTCTTCCCAAGTTGCCAAGCTTGTATCAGTGAGCAACACTTACTCTCAAACCAATGGTGGAATGCAGGCAACACAGTACAGCACAAATGGGGCTCCTCCACCTCCAGCCCCCAAAGCCATAGTTGTGATGCATGATGAGGTTGTAAAGTTTAAGTGTGGCTCTTTGCAAAGCAGCCTCTCTTCCACTTCTTCAACAGACTCGATTGGCAGCGAGAAGGTGGGGCGTTATGACCCGTGTGCCGAGTCCAGCACTGGACCTCACAGATGGAAGCGAGCTCCAACTAAAACAAGGGCAAATCTAGACCACCTGCTTGGAGCTTTTGCCTCTCTGGACATAAAGGCTCCGGCCAGGGATCCAGGTAACCGTTCCTCCACAGGGGCCATCATGGCGGCCATGGACATTCTTTCAGACAAGGAGCCACTGCTGGGCCGTGGGGACTCCATGCTGGGCCGCTTGCTCAAGCTTCCGCTGGAGAGCAAGCCTAAACGCAGTCACTCCTTTGACATGGGTGATGTTGGTGCCTCACAGTGCCTTAGCTACCCACAGCGTATCAGCAACATCTGGACTAAAAGGAGCATGTCAGTGAACGGCATGCTGCTGCAGTGCGACGAGAGCGAAGGGGAAGGAGATAAAGGGACAATTGATAGCTCGGAGTGGGTCATGGAGAGTACAGTCTGATTAATGGCCAAGACCTCTGACTTGTCTTTTGTCAGAAAAGGCCAGATTTTTGGCATCAATACTGTTTGGATAAGAGCAAACGGGCTGACTTTTCAAAGGACGGACTCCCAGGACCAAATTGAATGGATATGTACTGCATGAATTCCCTTATTAATGATTTTGTCCTTTTCTCTATTTGAACAAAATACAGACTGCAGTTAACATTGTGAGCATATGAATGAGGGAAGCAGCAGCAGCAAGGGCTGGTCATCACTGAAGCCCAAACCTGAGGCTTTCACTGACTGCTTTTACGATTTCAAAATAAAAGTGTGTGAATTAATATCCAGTCAGTGAATGATGATTAAAAATCTCAGAGAGAGGAAAAAAAAAAAAAAAAAGATGTTTTGTCCCTCACCCTGTTTCTCAAAACTGAATGGATGTGCAAAATGACACAAAAGACTAAATGCACACATATGATGGGAAAACATTGGTATAAAAAACATGTAAAAAAAATAATAAAATGTGAATGTAATACAGTGCAGTATATATTTTTTTCATTTGTAGTAAATCACTTTTTTGTTTGAGCACATTCCATTTTGTTCTTTCTTTCTTTTTGAAAATGAATCAGATATACATATACATTTTAAGAGTAAAATTATTGAAACACTTTGGTCACGGTAACCACCGAATTATCATCACTGAGAGATGTAATAGAAAAATACATTTAAATATATTTTACACTTTTGTTCATCTTTAGGGTTACTGGAAAATAAAGGATTTGTATAACCAGTGGCTTGACCCCATGGCACAGATCTGATGACATTGAGACACAACACCTGGTTTATGGTAATATTTTCATTTAATCATTCTCTGTAATTCTTGAAAATTATATCTGGCATTATTTCTGTGGAATTTCTACACTTTTATATAAAAGACATAGAAACAAACAGTTTCTGCCTCTGGTGAAATATGAATGTGATAAGAAAAAGTTACCATTTCAAATCATATGTATTTTTTTCTGATATGAAAAACATTTATTTTTACATGTTTATAGATTTTATTGGTTCATTGCTTTTAATACGCACCATCATAATCATTTCATATTATTTAAGTGAAATAAATAAACAATAAATCATACATTCATTCCAGCTAATTTTTTAATAACTTTTTTTTTTAATGAAGTCAAGTAATTTTCTTCTTTTTCTTTTTGTTGTTGCTTTTGGTGGATTCCCCCCCGGGCTCTTTTTTTTGTAAAACTATGTATGAAAGCAAGATGTATAGCGATGCGTTTATTTTCCTGATCAGTGTCAGTAAGAAGGTTTTCAATGTCTGTATGTGACGTTACATAGACAGATTTTTCCCTGGGGTTGTAAAAATGAAGAAAACAGAAGTCTTTTGTGAAATATTTCTGTGATTAAAAGCTTTTCTTTCAAAAAAGTTATATATATATATATATATATATATATATATATATATATATATATATATATATATATATATATATATATATAAAACATGAATTCATAAAGTCATACATTGCACTTTATTTCTTTTCTTGTTCCGTGCAACAATTAAGTTAGTAATTTAGTCCACATAGTTGATGGCTCTGTTAGACTTGTTGGCTGTGTTAACCCTGTAAGACCCTGACTTTTCGCATCGTACCGATGCTGACCGTGAGACTGAGGATATCGGTGAGGCCTAACAGATAAGATTATGACTGAAATTTAAGCACGGTTAAATATTTCCAGCTCTCTGACCATTAAAGTAAAGTATTCGTTTCTCAGGCCTCAGTTTTAATTTGTTTACTGGATGATTTATTAAAATATTAAATACACGAACCCAACATCTTCGTCTGGGTGATTACACAGTCCAGGTATGATTACATTTATTTAGAATAATAAAAAAATATGTATTGATACCTGTTTACATTCATTCATGCATTCATTCATTTCATTCATATTCTGAAAGGTTTAATTCTAATTAGGATGGCGGGGAGGCTAGTGCCCATTTCAGCCGAGGGCAGAGTACACCCTGGAAAGCTCCCTGGGCCAATACGGGTGCTACATGTTTACATATTATTATTATTATTATTATTATTATTATTATTATAATATTTTAATATATATAATATATTAATAATAATAATCATCATCATCATAATAATAATACAGTCATCCCTCGCTACTTCGTGCTTCAGTTTCTGCGACTTAAGTGCATCACCGGTTTTTCAAAAAATATTCATCGAAAAGTTTAGAAAAAATAAGGAAATTAAGGAAAAATATGGAAAAGGTTAAGAAAAATGCAACAAAACAAAGGTCAATTATGCAAAAAAAAAAAAAAAAAAAATCCGGGATTTTTTGGTCCCGGAAGTCGACCAAAATCCGGAAAATAAATGCTAAAAGAGATTGAGAAAAAACAAGACCAAAAGAGAGGGGAAATGCACGGTTTTCGGAAGTCCAGAAGTTGTTGATACTATGTATCACCATGATAAAGCTAGACCTAGCAGCCCTGTGAACACCTTTAATGTTGAGGTCATGATCCACTTCCGTAAGGTTTTGAAAAGAAGGCAGAAACAAGCCACGTTAGAAATGTTCTTCAAGAAAAGAAAGGAACATCATGAAGAAGAATCATCCATGCCAAAGTGAGTAGCAAGAGAAAAAAGAAAAACATTTGGCTGATTCACCTGAAGCTGTTATGGAAGGGGATCCAACTCCTCTCTCCCTCTCTAACATTTACATATTCCAAGTGCTCACCGCCACAAAGGTAAACATTATCTTTATTGTTCTTATGTTTTAACTGTACTGTGGTTTTTATTTTAGTGTGTGATGATCTGTGTTGTGAGAGACTCTGGTTTTGGCGGCTCGAACTCTCTCCCTCTCTCTTAATGCATGCAGGCTCTGGACAGGGGCGTGGCTGTCACACGTGGGTGGAGCGCTAAGCACACTCACCTGATTCCACTCAGCAATCACCATGCTATAAAGACAAGCAGCGCGCTCCTCCCGGTGCTAGAAGTTTGTCCTTATTTGTGACCCCATTTCCCCATGATCTCTCGGGCTCTCTGAAATCACAAACTAAGGGAACTATAAACATATAAATATAAACTATAAACTATTCCCTGTGAACAATAAAGCTCTGGCTGGATGTTCCTGGTGTCACAGAAGGGCTAGAAGATTCTATGATGCCAGGAACATTCAGCCGAACCCAAAAATCCAGGAGCCGGAGTGTGATGAAAATGGAGGATCTTTATTGTTCACAGGGAAGGCACTAGAGTACGGGGAAATAGTAGTCACGGTTAGAGATGCGGAGAACCAAAAAATCATAAACTGAAGTGGGAACTGGTTGAGCACGGCGCTTAGAGCCAGAGAGATCAGGGGGAAACAAGGTCGCGAAGAAAGATAACGTTCTAGCACCGGGAGGAGCGCGCTGCTCGTCTTTATGTCCCGGTGATTGCTGAGTGGAATCAGGTGTGTGTGCTTAGCGCTCCACTCGTGTGACAGCCACACCCCTCTGCAGAAAGAGAGAAAGAGTTAGAGCTGCCAAAACCAGAGGCTCTCACAACACAGACCATAACATAGTGTACTGTATTCAATAATTTTTCACTTAATTTGTGACCTATGGTATGAGTTACGGTACCGTGAACTTCTGTTCAAAAGACGACAGAACAGATTAAGACCATTACATTATTTGTAATGGGAAAAGCGGATTTGGAATGCGACCAAATTGGAATTCGACCAGCCGTCGGGAACGAATTATGGTCAAGTACCGAGCTACCACTGTATTTATATTTTATTTACATCTTATGTATTATTTTTGAATGTTTGTTATTATAGGCATTTATAGCATTGAATATGTATTTATTGTTTTTATATTCACATATACATGTACGTATACGTCAGGTGTGTGTGTGTGGGGGGTCAATCCTACCTCGTGGAAATTGGCGGTCGCTCGGGGGGCTCTCCCTCCCCATTAACTGTGGAAAGTGAGGGATCCCAGGAACAATAATAATAATAATAATAATAATAATAAAATGTGAAGCCTGTTTAAATTCTTGGCATTTCATTAGCAAGAACTCTAGTTAAGTCACATCTTGTGTATTAAAAAGTCAGATATTTGAGAACAATATTCATGACACATTAATAAATAAATGAAATTTATGGAGTATATCACACCCTGATCACCATTTTAATGTTCAAGCTGGTATTAAACGTGATTATATTACATGCTGAAGTGCTGACAGTTTACACATTTACATACTGCATGTTTAATTGACTGCAATATTCAATGGGTCACGAATTGTGTTACTGCTGAACCATGGAATTGCATCTTGAACCTGCACCAAGCTGTGTTTATATGACCCTTATCTTTTTCAGGTAGGTCATTTTGTTTAGCATATCCGTACAATTAAAGAGTGTAATAGTCTAAATCGGATGCAGGTTTACTACCTGTGATTAGTGCTCATCAGGGCATAGCCAGGGTCCTTGGTACACGCTCACCTCAGCGCCGTCCTTATTAAATCAAGAAGACGTACGGTGGGGTTTCAGGCTACAAAATAAGCATGGAATTAGTCCCATGGTCTATGACACTTTCAGGATACTACAGCTCTACAAAAACCAGTGGTCTCATTTATCCATTTCCACGCATAATTCCGTGTGTTTATGGTGCATGACTCACATTTCTACGAGTAGAATGTAATTTATTTATGTTCATGAGGTTGGGCATACATTTAAAACCTTTGACAGAAAAGTCCTTTGTTGTGAGAATTTGAAGCTCATTTTATATGCAAGTTGTATGAAATTCACTTCTGTGACAGAAAAAAAATAATAATACTAGAAATCCATCATAGACCAATGACATGAAGCTTTTAACACCTTCAGATTAGTTTTTCATCTCATTGGCAATTCTTGACCCCAGGTCCAATTCCTACATCTGATGTGTGATGTGTTATAGCTTCCTACAGCTTTATTATAACAGACAGAAATTTCATAGATTTTGGGTCGTTAACCTGCTTAGTGATATGGTTCTCTTACAATAGTTCAATGATAGCCCAATACTGAGCCCACAATATTTTTACGACAGTGCTGAGATAAGTGAACATACATCATGTAATGTATGTATCGGGGTCATATGTCTACTGATTATTATAAGAATATCCGAGTGACGGGTCATCAAAATCGAATCCAGGTTAATACCACAGCCATCTGTGACCGAGAGTCCATGGGAGCTAACTGGCTGAGCTCTCACTGGAGGGAGGGCTGGTATACGCTCACTTGACTATCACTCACAGCGATTACCAGCCAATCACGAGGGTGTCTGTAGACTCATTTGTGCGAGAGCGCAGATACTGCTTTCCCTCCGAGTGTGTTAGACCGCAACCAAATACACATGTGCTGCAGTTCAAAAGGAGGCAGGTGGCTAGCACCGCATGCCATGGTGGGGGTGTGTGCATGCTTTCGCCCCTCCCTGGTTGGTGATGGTGGTGTGATTGGAAAGGCAATATGTGTTGGGGGGGGGGGGGGTGTTGGATCTGAGTAAAATTACGGAGAAAACAGGAAATCTTCCTCACAATAGATGTATACAACTATAAAGCTTTAAGCAACCATACATTAGTCCCTTCTTTCCTTGGCCTTCTAAATTCATCTGAAAAAAAAAATAATAGGTTGTTTGTGAAAGGACCTTTGGGCTCGTTATACTTAAATATGATGCATAAATCACATTTAGAGTGATTAGATAACACAGTGTTGCAAGAAAAAAAAAAGTTTTATAAAGCGGTACATTTGTATTTGCTTTCAGACTCCACTTTATTCTTTTTCTATCGTTTTTGCCAAGGTTAATTCCTCCTTTTTGGATTGGCTTCAGCTGAATTATGGGATGTTGTGGTGCAAGCCTCGTGTGGAGCCTTTGTGTATTGCCAAATAGCATGACATCAGAATAACCTTGACATCCAAAAGGAGCATATTATATACTGGGAGAATACTATATACTGGGTTTTTGTACCGTATACAAGTGTATGCAGGGATTAGTATTTAGATGCAGCGTGGGTATAAAACCATAACCCCTAGTGGTGGTAAATTGCAATCACATGTAAAGTTATTACAGCGATCCCTCACTTTCCATGGTTAATGGGGACCGAGACCACCCTGCGACCGCCAATTTCCGTGAAGTAGGATCGACCCCCCTGACTGATGTACATGTATATGTGTATATAATGTCAATAAATACATATTCAATGCTATACAGACGCTTTACATTTTTTCGTATTATGTTTTTTTTTCAAGTTTACGTTTTTTTGTAAAAAAAAAAATGGAAGTCATTTTGAGTTTAGCGTGCTCTCCGTAGTACGAGACGTTCTTACGTAGTACCTAGACGTAGTACGCTACTTACGCATGACGCTGTGTCCATTATTTACATGGCGCTGCGTCATTCATTGTTTACAAACGACAGACTGAATGTGCCCTGCTTCTTCCCAGTTCACCGCGTGTTACACTTGTGTTACGATGTTGTCTCTGTGATCTTTGTGTTTACACTGCTTTTTGTATTTGTAACCCTAAGCAAATATAGTTGGTCAGAAGCGTAAGCCTACTCATGATGGTGATAATCAGAATCAGTGGTAAATAAGTGAATTTGATTAAAATTTATTTATTTGAAATTAGTTTGCTTGAATTTAATTTATTTGAAATTAATGTTGATATTATTTTACAATGTTATGTTTATAATAATTGATTTAGGGGTGTTTTATGAGATACATCAATAGCATTTATGAACGTATAGTACAGTATGAACGGTCATATGTCACTGGAACATACAGTAACAACTTACTTTTTTTTTTTTTTCAAGTTACGTTTGGCCGTTCGAAACGTAACTAAAACGTAAGTCGAGGAACCTCTGTAAATGCTTATAATAACAAAACATTCAAAAATAATGCATAAGATGCAAATAATATATACAGTAAATACACACCTACAGATGCATATACATGTATATATACGTCAGTCTAATGAATTTTCCAAAACAAAAAGTAAGTAAGAGCTGCACACCACAACCCCTCCACCCCCCCTCTATATGCAGTGGGTTGTACCCATCACCAATCACCCCGGTAAAGGCAATCTGTTCACCTGATATGGTAATTTGGAGGAATTTCTTTATGTTAATCGAGGTAGTTGTGCACAAGCAGAGCAATTTAAGCATATGGGATTTATGAATGTCCTTATAGCGATATGGCGTCAAGTCGTACATCTGCATGTGTAATAAATGCCAATTTTTCAGTGCATCCTGACACTTTTTATGCACAATATTGGAATCTGTTCTGTGCACACTTTGATGAATGAGTATGTTCTTGCTAAAAAAAAATAAAAAATAAACTAATAACGCCCCCCCCCCCCCTCCTCTGCACTTAGTTTACAGAATGAAGGGGAAATGATATGTTAATGGCAGAATGAAATTTCTCAAACATTTGTGTATTTGTGCTTCATTATTATTACAGCTCAATATTACCATCGAGTAACGGCATGCTAATTGCACACCTGATAAATTAATCTGCTAAAATGTATGTTTTCTTTCCATATGTGGGCTATTAGTGCATAATTCTGACATATTATAATTACAGTACTAATAGAACACTAATATCTCAGAGATGCTCATAAAGATGCTTCTTAATATTCATGGAAGGTTAGAGGCGGGCTGTCAAAAATTCAGCCTGGGATGTATTTCAGCCCTTGACCTGGATTTATATTACAAATTAAAATCATTCTCTGGACTCTAATTGGGTCAAAAAAAATCTGTAAAATTACACTCTGTGATTTCTGTCAAAATATGCCGCAGGGATCAACATTTTATAAATCATTAGCTTGGTATTAAACTAGCTTGAGCAAGTTGATGCCTTTTATGTTTTGCAATGTTTTATTTAAATGACAGAGAAGCAAATATTCCATGTCCCAAGAGTCAGAGTCAGAAGCTGAGAATCGGTCCGACAGAACCCATGCCTTTGATAACCACCCAATTCACACTGCACCCGACCCCTATAACCCCTCCCAGATGTGGTGGGTCCATGGGAGGGGCGACCTATGTCTCCTCTTCGGGCTGGGTCTGGCCGAGCTCCATGACCACCAAGCACTCGCCTTCAAGCCCCTCCCCAGGCCTGGTGCTGGAGGAGAGAGGGCAGGGCAAGGTAAACTGTTGCCTTGAGTTCTTCCTCATAGAGCGCTTTGTCTGGACCTTCACTTAGGACCTGTTTGCCTTGGGTGACCCTATCGGGAGCATAATGCTCCCGACAACTTAGCTCCTAGGATCGTTAGGACATGCAAACCCCCACCATGATAAAGGTGGAAATTCAAGTAGGGGTGTAGTGTGGTGTTTTGAGCATGTCCATCCGGAAAGATTCCCCAGAGTCGACCTAGAACATGCTAGAGGGATAATGTCTCTCAGCTGATCTGGGAACACCTCGGTATCCCCCGAAAGAGTCGGAGGAAGTGACTGGGGAAAGAGATCTCATTGCTTCGGCTGCTTCCTCCCTCCGCGACTCAACCCTGGATTAACCAGATGAAGATGATGAAGAAGAAGCAAACATTTACCATCCCTCACTCTGAAAGCTCAGCCTCGGATTACTATGTGAAAACGACCTGCTGGATGATAGGGGCGCACACACCCTGCCACTTTTGGAGCATAACTTGTTTTTATTTGGATTTATGCTTGTACAAAGCCTACAAATAGCCTTTCAGATCTGCAATCTCAAACCAAACACTCCGCTTCACATCAGCTACCAACCCAGAATCCTACTTCAGCCCAGACTACTAATGCCTCTACATCTCAACCTCAATCATTAATGGCCCCGTCACATTTCTTTGCTTATTTTACAAGGTTTCTGCAAACTGTCATAATTCTAAAGTGGAGCCCATGCATTGCATGTTTGATCGTTGTTATGAAGCATGTAAATCTGTTTTATTGATTTACGCTCCGATAGTTTTTCTCTGGTAATAAACCTGTCATCTTCCTTGAATAATACCGCCACTAAACAGCAAACATGCACTAGGAGGAATTATCAACAAAGGGATGTGTAGTACCTCTTACTTAATCTTCAACTCTGAAGGTAGCTGTAATTTCATCGCCTTATGTAATGTTGTTTTTATTTGCTCCATGCCTTCATGTGACAGTGTTTTACTTCTCTACTTCCCTATAAGTGGATTATTTGTGATGATAAATTGTCTTAAACTTAAAGATCAAGATTCAAGCCTCCCCGCCCACATCTTTCTCATACATTACATCATTATTGATCTGATACCTCAAGGGAATATGCTTCAATTCATTAAATTCCTAAATCATTAACAACGTATTATCGAACAATTACAGTGATCCCTCACTACCTCGTGCTTCAGTTCCTGTGGCTTCAGTGCATCTGGGGTTTTTCAAAAATATTTATCAAAATATAAAATAAATAAGGAAATTAAGGAAAAATAGCTTGAACATCAAGGAAAATACTGCAAAACAAGGCCAAGTATGCAAAAAAAAAAAAAAAAAAAAAAAAAACAAAAAAAAAAAAAAAAAAAACAACCCAAACCCCCCCAACAAAACTACTTACATTTTTATGTGAGATGTGCATCTGTGTGTGTGTGTGTGTGTGTGTGTGTGTGTGTGTGTGTGTGTGTGTGTATGTTTGTGTTGGCCCTGCAATGGTTCGGAAGGTGTTCAGGGTGTACCCCACTTTTGCCAAGGGTCTGCTGAGATGGTTGCCTTTATGCAACAAAGCGGTTCAACCAATAAATTAATGAATTTTTGATTACATAAAATAGATTTTTTTATTCAGAATTTTTGTTCTTGTTCATGCTAGTTAATGTGGAAATAAGTAAATAAGATATGAAGGCCCAACATATATTTTCCATAATACTACGTGCACATAATTTTACTCACTCACTCATTTGCTGACCCATTTAATCCTCCTATTATAAACTCCATCTCAAGCAAGACCATCATAGGACAACACACACCCAACACACACTGAAGGTAATTTCTAACAGCCAGGTAGACTAGCGTGCATGTTCTTGGACCGAGGGTCGAAACCAGGTACCCGGAGGCACCCCACCAAACATGGGGAGAACACGCAAACTCCACACATAAACCTTATCGCAGAGTCTTCTTCTCGGTTCTTCTTGCTGTGAGGCACCACCGTGCTACTCGCATAGTCTCAGAATTATTTACTTTTACCGTCTTGGCATAAACATTTTACAAATTATCATGCGCTGAAGTTTCCCAGAAATCAGTATTTGAGGAAGACTTTCATGCTGCTCGGCGCTGTACGGATAGACTAGTAATGAACCTTAGCTGGAAGGTAAAAAAGAAATCGAATCATTAGTTGTTTTTCAAGCATCAGCAACAAATCTGTGAAAATGTTATCAGTTAAAGATCTAAAATTATAACCGTCCCATGAATTTAACAAGAGGAAAAGTGTAGTGAGGCAAAATGTATAAACAAGCTCTGAATTGCCCAGTTTAAAATACTGATGAAGATCAATTTGACCTCAACACCTCAACATCAACCTCAACATCTTCTGTGAGAGAGAGAGAAAAAAAAAAATCTGTTCAGATTGCAGAAGTATTTCTGAAATTTCCCAGTTTGATTATTGCAGACATTCTGTCAGATGATATGTAATATTTATGAGCTGTCTGTAGGACTGACACTGAACATAAAAATCATGCAGGTCTCTTCCATGTATCCCTAGGTACATACATACCAGCGAAAAGTGGTAGAAAAATTAAAATATGAAGTTTTATTAAAGTTAGGCTACATGCCACACACACAGTGCTGGTTTGGTGACCGTAGGATTCCAAATGCGTGTAAGAAATGAAAGAGTCTAGAGATGCAATAGAAAAGTGACCAATGCGAATGGATTTTTGTGAGAACTTAGAAAGTCACATTCATTCATTTTCTAGACCGTTTAATCCTAATTAGGTTCATGGGGAGGCTGGCACCCATCTCAGCGGACTCTGGGTGAAAGCAGAGTAAACCCTGAACAGCTCGCCATTCCATCACAGGGTAGAAATACACTGACGGCTATTCAGCTCCTCTTGACAGAAGTCAGCATTGGTTCTTATACGTGAACCTCACACCATAGACCAGGGGTCTCCGATCTTATCCACAAAGGGCCGGTGTGGATGCAGGTTTCCACTTCAACCAAACAGTAGCCACACCTTCCACCTGATCCTACCAATCACTGACCATGAAAATAAAATAAAATAAACTACATTGGACTTCTGAAGTGGGGCCATCTTGGTGAGATCACATTACTCTTTAAGACTTAAAGCAAGGTGATCTCACCAAGATGGCCCCACTTCAGAATTGAAACATTAATGTCCAATCTTTTTTTTTTCTTTTCTTTTGCTGATCAGTCTTCTTTTCCTTTTGGCTTTTCCCTTCAGGGGTCGCCACAGCGAATCATCTGCCTCCATCTCACCCTATCCTTTGCATCTTCTTCTCTTACACCAACGACCTTCATGTCCTCCTTTACCACATCCATGAATCGTCTCTTTGGTCTTCCTCTAGGCCTTTTGCCTGGTAGTTCCAGCCTCAGCATCCTATTACCAATATACTCACTATCCCTCCTCTGTACATGTCCAAACCATCTCAATCTAGCCTCTCTGACTTTGTCTCCAAAACGTCTTACATGTGCTGTCCCTCTGACGTGCTCATTCCTAATCCTATCCATCCTCGTTACTCCCAAAGAGAACCTCAACATTTTCATCTCTGCTACCTCCAACTCTGCCTCCTGTCTTTTCCCCAGGGCCACTGTTTCTAACCCATACAGCATCGTTGGCCTCAACACCGTCTTGTACACTTTTCCTTTCATTTTTGCCGATACCCTCCTATCACACATCACACCGGACACTTTTCTCCAACCATTCCAACCTGCCTGCACACGCTTCTTGACCTCTTTTCCACACTCACCATTGCTCTGGATTGTTGAGCCTAAGTACTTAAAATTCTTTTGCTGATCAGTGATTGGTTTAAACAGGTGGAAGGTGTGGCTATAGTTTGGTTGACGTGAAAACCTGCACCCACAACGGCCATTTCTGGATAAGATTGGAGAACCTTGCCATAAACAGTGAGGGACATGGCCTGCCATTGATAAGCCAGTTAGCTGCACTGGCGGGACAGTGACAACCTGTTGAAAGTGGGGCTTGAACCCCCAACCGTTGTATTGGTAATCCAGCACCTTTACCACCAGGCCACCACTGCCCAGCACAGACTCACTGTTTATGGTATGAGATTCATGTAAAAGAACCATTGCTGACTTTCGTAAAGAGTAGCTGCATAGCCGTCAGCGTGCTTCTGCGCCACAATGGCCTGGCGAGCGGTCTAGAGTGTATACCAGAGTGTACCCCTCCCCCCCGCCAAATTAGGATTAAGTGGTTACAGAAAATTAATGGATGGATGAATGAACTATGTATATTGTGTGGAAGTTGTGAGAAGGTTGTGCAACAATTTTTGCAATTGATTTGCAGGTATATTGGTTTTGCAGATGTTTGGCGAATAAAAGCAAGTCACGTTTTGTTTGCCTGATGTTCGCAAACCATGTGCTTTTTATTCAAATGTTATTAGCCTGAAAAAATATGAATGATCACAAAATATACGGAATATGGTGGATACTAGCAGGTCTCAAATTTTCCGCGTGAAAGTTTCCAACTTCCTTTTTAACAAAAAACGAATCATTTGAGAGAAAAACAACAACCTTGCGACCTTCTCGCGGCATGTGCGGACTGCTTGAGAAGAGTTTGAGACTATTCCCTGTCAGAGCCTTTCTTGGTGACATTCACAGATATTTCAAACATGTTTGAATTTCTTTTTCAACGAGTTCACGAACCAGGCGACCAAAATGCGAGGCCACGAATGACGCTTGACAAATTATAAGAATATGAGAAGGAAAATCAACAGCTGAAAATTACCATTGGCATCAGTTCCTTTTTTAATGGACCGCTAGTGTGATCATCTCCAGAGCACGTGTGACCGACAACAAAAAGTCCTGAGTTCAGGTCCCGAATTCAGGAGGTTCTGTGTGGAATTTGCATGTTCTCCTCATGTTTGTGTGGGTTTACTTCAGCTTCTCTGTTTTAACCCCACAATATAAAGACATGCACAATATGCTAATTCTTTTCTTTTCGGCTATTCCCTTCAGGGGTCGCCACAGCAAATCATCAGCCTCCATCTCACCCTATCCTCTGCATCTTCTTCTATTACGCCAACAACCTTCATGTCTTCTTTCACCACATCCATGAATCGTCTCTTTGTTCTTCCTCTAGGCCTTCTGCCTGGTAGTTCCAACCTCAGCATCCTACTACCAATATACTCACTATCCCTCCTCTATACATGTCCAAACCATCTCAATCTAGTCACTCTGACTTTGTCTTCAAAACCTCTTACATGGGCTGTCCCTCTGATGTAGTTATTTTTGACACCACTATCTTCGCCTTACGCTGTGTCTCCCTGTACGCTATGCTAATTGGCTCTTTTAAATAGACCCTAGGTGTGAGACTGAATGTGAGTGGTTTTGTATGTGTGTGTGTGTGTGTGTGTGTGTGTGTGTGTGTGTGTGTGTGTTCTGCGATGATCCCGTGAGCTTTTCAGGGTGTATCCTACCTTCGACCAGTGTCAGCAGAGATGGGCTCAGTCTCCCCATGGCCCGAATAGAATTAAGTGGTTTGGCTAACGAGTGAATATTACAAAGTGCTGACAGCAGGGTTTCCTTCCATGAATGTTCAATGTGTGTTTGTACAGAAAAACAAGCATAATACTGAACATATGAAGATGGTAATAACTAGTGTTTATTCATAACAGCAACACACACACACACACACACACACACACACACACACACACACACACACACACACACACACACAAAATAGTAATAATTCCAAAATTGCTTGAGCGTTCCAACAACATTTCTGTAAATTAGCCACTACAGAAATGATAACGTGTAAGAACAAGTTAATTAATACAAACCGCTGATTTGCCCTGCAGCCACCACTGATGCATGCTCATTCACATTCTGGCTTATGCCTACTTTGAATAACAATATTAATACCCCCTCTGCGACGCAGCATCAGGCACATTTCTTTTTTATACACTAAATCAAGCGGCTGACCTGTTTAGCATATGGTTCATTTTTGTCTCAGCCTACACAATATGTCAGCAGAATATAGAGTATTGTATTTCAGTTTGCTTTAAGCATTTTCTCTCTGCATATCCAGCCTTGTAAATAATTATCTAAAAAATATATGAAAGCTATTCCTAGTCAAGCCACGGATTTCTCTCTTTCTACTGTAAGATACCATTTTCCCAGCATGTCTTCCATTCACTGAGATTAGCTTGATACAGCTCTAGAATTACCCAATCAGGGTTCAGGATTGTAAGGTCCCCAAAGCCCAAAACTGGCGATTCCCTGTAGGAATAACAGCTGTACTATTTCCACTTTTCTCCCAGATAGCCAACCTCAAACTATCATAGAGAGTAAATGAGCTGTCTGAGGAATAACCTACCATAACACATCCCCATAGGTGTGGATTGGGATATGAGCTCAACAATACACAACTGGTTAGGTTGTGGGCAAGTGGGCAGGTCTTTTGGACTTTTGATGGGGTTAAGCGTCCCAGTCACCATGAGTCTCCACTGTCATGTGTGCATACCACAAGACAGTCGGTAAGAGCAGAGCAGGGATCCCCAACCCCCGGTCTGCGGACCGGTTCTGGTCCGTGGACCATTTCATACCAGTCCGCAAACAAAATCTTTCATGGTGCAAATTATAGTATTTTTTTATTAGAGCTTTCGGATCTTATTTTGAAAAGAAAAAAATTGTCATTGCCACAGAAGCACTGAAAGCCCTTCTTCCGTTTCCAACCAAATATCTTTGTAGTCTTGTTTTGGTGGCGAAAACTCTGCTACACAGTGTAGACGCTAACCGGGCCGCGGAAACATTTTCATACGTAAAACTGGTCCCTGGTGCAAAAAATGTTGGAGACCACTTGGTAAGAGTAGGACCTGTCTATCTGTGCATATGAGGTCTCGATCTGGCTGATTGTGTGGAAGAAACTAAAAAATTGGTTCAGCAGACAAGAAGGCAGACCCAGCAATGCGTCGGAGAGTGCAACCAAGTCACATTGAGACACACAGGACACTACTGGATATCCACTCCACCCTGACCTACTGCCAGCCGTCTCGACTATGTCGTGCCACTGGACTCAGATAGACCGGGACGAGAGAGTGAGGCTGATGATCTGCACAACTCTCCCTCACTTAAATCCAACTCAAGTGCAAGTCATGACTTCACCCATGCTGCAGATCATGGATCGGTTCCAGGACATTTGCTCACAGGACAAATGCTCACAAGACAAATGATCACAACCTTAATAAAAAAAACAGACATTTGCTCACAACATAAAAAAATTTGTTCAATTTTAACCCGAAGCCTAACCCTAATCTTAAACCCTAACCCTAAACCCTAACCCTAACCCTAACCTTCTTCAACCTTCTTCTAACCTTTCTTTCGGCTGTTCCCTTCAGGGGTCGCCACAGCAAATGATCTGCCTCCATCTCTCCCTATCCTCTGCAATTTCTACTCTTAGTCCAACGACCTTCATGTCCACCTTCACCACATCCATAAATCTTCTCTTTTAACCCTAACCCTTTAGCCTAAAACCTAAACCCTAACCCTAAACCCTAACCCTAACCCTTTACCCTAAACCCCAAACCGAAAACCTAACCTTAACCCTAACCCTAACCCTTTACCCTAAACCCTAAATCTAAACCCTAATCCTAAACCCTAACCTTAACCCTAAACCCTAACCCTAAACCCTAAACCCTAACCCAGGGGTGCTCAATCCTGCTCCTGGAGATCTACCTTCCAGAAGGCATTCTCTCCAACCTTAATCATGCCCACCGAACCATCCAATCATGTAATCAAGGAACTTTGAAATGTCTTCAGACCTGACTGGATCTTACATGTCACATGGGCCACACTAGGGTTGGAGATAAAGTTATCTGGAAGGTAGATCTCCAGGAGCAGGACTGAGCACCCCTGGGTTAAACAGTTTGTGTGCTGAACCAGGTCTAGTTCTTCCAGGCTCTTTGGGACAATGTCAAAGGTCAAACAAAGAAACCAATCAGCGTATGCCACTGATACAACATAGGAAGCCACCATGTAGAAATTCAGGATGATCTGTTCAGCAGTTCTTGAGAAACAGCCCATATGAAATGAAAACAGAGACTGGAAAGGGATCAAATATGTAGACGCAAACAATAACACATCCCCAGAAACCTGATGGCTGAGGGGTAAAAATGAATTTTGTGATTTTTCCTGATAAATTGAATGAAGAGGATACCTCTAAAAATTAATCATAAAAAATTGGGTGCTTTATTGCATCCACATCAAAAATATGTTTAATTAATTAAATGAGTGTATCCGTATCAAACCAAATCGAACGATGTGCACCAGTGTCTATGATCATATCTGAAGGAGCTCGAGTGTGGGTGGGTTGGTGGCGTTACATGGGGCATCACGCATTTGCAATAAATGCACAATGCGGAGTTTTTGCAGGACCAATAACAGCCGACAAAGCTACTTTCACTCTGATAAACTGTGGTTTTACTGCTTGTGCAAAATATAAGCAAGTGCTCGCCTTTAATTCTGGTTTGATATCCTGATAAAGATCCACGGTTTTAATTATCTTTGTTTTTAAAGTTTTATAAGCAACATATGAAGAAGCACTGGAGCACTGGCATTCATGCTGCATTCACCATGGTAACCATGCAAGGGAACAAAAACATTTTTCCCTTCCATATGAAAATATGTGATGAGCAAAAATACTGACCTTTCTTGTTAAAGAGAAACAGGCAGAGCAGGGCGTGTTTTCATTCCCTTGAATGTTAAAACTCTTATTCAGACTTGTGCTGCCTTTTCCCTTGTTAATTCCTGAATGATAGGCATAACAAAAGGAAATAGCTCTCTCTCTCTCTCTCTCTCTCTCTCTTTGTGTGTGTGTGTGTGTGTGTGTGTGTATATCCCTACCAAAAATGTTAGATAGTTTTTTTTTTAACTTCTATAGAACATTAGGGCCTTGTTGAATAGAAGGTCTCATTAAATATGTGTTTATAAAAATGTATTTTCTTTGCCTCATGTTCACAGGGGTAGTGGTGGCATGGTGGTAAAGGTGCTGGATCACAGATTCTAAGGTTGGCGGTTCGAGTCCCACTTTCCACAAGGTTGTCACTGTCCTCCCAGTACAGATAACTGGGTTATCAAAGGCTGGCCATGTCGCTCACTGTCTATGGTGAGAGGCATGTAAATGAACCATTGCTGACTTTCGACAAGAGTAGCTGCATAGCTGTTCGCGTGTTGATGGCCTGGCAGGCTGTCCAGGGTGTACCTTGTCCGGAGTCGGCTGGGATGGGCACCAGCCTCCCTGTGACCCCAATTAGGATTAAGTGGTTATAGAAAACGGATGGATGTTGACAGTATTTGTAGGAACCATATATTTTTAAGGAAAAACAATGAGTTTATATATATATATATATATATATATATATATATATATATATATATATAAATTACACTAAAGAACATCACACTAAAACACGTTGTTGGACCTCTAGGCTACTTTTATGGGCCGATTTAGTGTACCATTTACTTCCCTGGTCTGGTGTTTCGGGCATGTAAGGTAAGGTAAAGTCTGTTGGGCTTTTTACACCCGAGCCTAGTGGCTCATCAGACTGGTACTTATCCCTGGATTCTGTCACGTGAAGCGACTAGGAGTACAACTCCTCCTGGATGGGACGCTAGTCCAGTGCAGATTACCTTCACAGTATATTTTTACCGGTACCCATTTACACTGCTGGGTGAACATAGGCACACTTGTGGTTAAGATCTTCTCCTTTCGGCTTTTCCTTTCAGGGGTCACCACAGCGAATCATCTGCCTCCACCTCATTCTATCCTTTGCATCTTCTTCTCTTACACCAACTACCTTCACGTCCTCCTTCACCACATCCATGAATCATCTCTTTGGTCTTCCTCTAGGCCTTCTGCCTGGTAGTTCCAACCTCAGCATCCTACTATGTATGTATATCTATCTATCTATCTATATATATATATACTATATGTAAAAAAAGCCTGCTTTAAAGAAGTCGTGTTTCACAGGAATGTGTGTGTGTGTGCACGTGTGTGTGTGCACGTGAACGCACGCGTGTGTGTGGTGGTGGTACTGGTGGTGGAGGCACAGATGAAAATCTCCTGTAAAACACACATCAAGATGTGAAGGTCTGTATGATACAGGGTTTCTTTGATGGTTCTCTGAATTAAAATGTTTTTATTCAAAGAGACTATCTGGCTGATGAAGTCCATGAAGATTAATTTGGTGACTTGTGAGCTTTCTGCCCTGCATCATTGCAAGCTTGTCGACTTTGATCTCCATACTACAAGTCATTTCACACCTCGAAAGCCCCTCATATCCTCGTTTTCGTTGCTACATGTGAGAAAAGAAGCTTCTCGATAATGGTGCCTCTTTTGACCTCTGTAATCCTTCCCTTTCAACTTGTATGCACCGACACATCTGCTTTGAACCCTCCTCGTGCAGTTTACACTCGGCTCATCTGTACAACAATCCTGGATGTAACAGGAAATTAATTCGGAAGCCTAGTTTGACAAAATGGCATGTTTGGTATTTCAGAAACTTATTAACAAATAATATCATCAAGAAGTGACATTACTGGTAACAGTGTCGTGAACGCCCAAGGCTCAATGATGTGTGTGGAGCGAAGGGTGGTACATTGTTTCTGAGCCCACAGAGGAGTTACTGGAGCATAAATTGGACAAACTTGTTGACGGTGACTAAGACAGAAAGCAGTCAGAACACACACTGTATTGCTGCATGCTGAATCTGGGTCCACCTAGCTGCAGACAAGTCAAGTGGTCATAATGTTATGGCTAATCAGTTTATTCATTAATTTGCTCATTCATTTGTTCAACTGCTTAACCCTACTAGCCCAGACTACATTCGACGAAGGCAGGGTCCATCCTGAATAGCTCACCAGCTTATTGTGTGGAGCCAGTGGCGTGGGGTTATATTTTATGGGGCCGGTGGCATAGTGGTTAGGGTGCTGCGCTCATGAGCAGGAGGTTGTGTGTTCAAATCCCAGTTAGACCCCCCCCCCCCACTGTGCTCAGATTCCCTGGGCAAGGTCTCAACCACAAGTGTGCCTCTGTGCACCCAGCAGTACAAATGGGTACCAGTAAAAATATACTGGGAAGGCAACCTGTGATCGACTAGCGTCCCATCCAGGAGGAGTTGAACTCCTGGTAGCTTCATGCTACAGAAACTGGGGATAAGTAAATAAATAACTGGCCTGATGATCCATTAAGCTTGGGTGTAAAATTCCCAACAGAATACAGTGGTACCTCACCTTACGATAGTCCCCGCAAACAAAAAATGCAGGTTACGAAAAACATTTTCCAAAATTTTTTGTCTCTGTAAACGAAACAAGTTCTCCTTAATAAACGAGCCAAATGCGCCATTCAAACATTCAAACAATGCATGAGCTGCTTTCCCATTGACTGTCTTCCAACATCCCGCCCCGTTGGCATCCCATTAGCTAGGAGGGATGACGCAGCTCCCTCCCAAGGGCTATTATGGAGCTGCATCTCTCATAATGCTTTTTGTGTAAAGGACAGAGTTACTGTTGTTTCATGGTTTTTTGAGTGTGCTCATTGCTTTATTTTTTAACTCCGGCTTTTAACCTTCCATAAACATTTGTAAGATTATAACTCTGCTAAGAAGACATGGTCAACACATGTGCACACACACACACACACACACACACACACACACACACACACACACACACACACACACACACACATGCACGCACGCACGTGTGATTGCCGGTGTGAGTGAAAAGAGGAAGCGGGCTCGTGGTGTGCAGTTGAGTGATATCGCAAAGGAATATGGCCAAACCCATCTAGCATCGGTAGGATATTGAAGCAGGAGGAGGTCTTAAAAGGTATGCTTTTATAATTTTTAAAAGGATTTAGGGGGTAGCATTGGGGGCCTTGGAATTAATCACGCGTTTTACATGTAAAATGCGGTTCAATTTACAAAAAATCCAGGTTAAGAAAAAGGCTCTGGAAAAGATTAATTTTGTAAAGTGAGGTACGACTACCTACCGTATCGCAGGTCAAAAGCACACAACCATCCTCATTCACACTTAATTTCAGTTTGAAACAGCAATGTAACTCATGTCTTTGAACCATGGGAGAAAACATGAGTACCCTGAGGAAACCCGCACAGGAAGAATATTTATTTCACTCGGAAATGCTGTTGGTGGACCCAAGACTTGAAACCAGGACCTTCTTGCTGTGAAGTAGACATGCTAGCCTTACACCGCCATGTTGCCTGGTATAGATTTAAAGCTCCAAAAAAAAAAAAAAAACAGGTACCAAGTTACGACAAAGGTGGACAATACATGTTTTTATCAAGCAGTTGTACCCGACAACAGGATTATTTAAAATACAGTAACATTAAACAACAAAAATTGCTTTTCTGAATTTATTCATTTTTTAAAGCCTCTAAATCCTTATTAGGGTTGCATGGAGGCTGTCACCCATCTTAGCCAACTCTGGGTCAAGGCAAAGAACACTGTGAACAGCTTGGCAGACTGTTGCAGGGCCGATTCATGAGGAAACTCACACAAGCACAGGAAGAACATGAAACTCCATACAGAGACGTTCAAGCCCGGGAACTGAACCCAGACCTTCTGGCTGTGAGGTGGATGTGCTAATCACTTCACCAACATTCCTCTCGAAATCCTAGATATTTAACCATCAATCTAAATGAACATATTCTATTTAATTCTATCCTGCTCCACATAGATTTTTAGCAGTTTTTGCGTATTTTCTGGGAGTAAAACAGTACTGTTCTTTAATGCACTGCCTCTTTTATGCTTCTCAGTACGTGAGCCTATAAATAGTACATGCTGTAGTGAAATCCACCATAGATGGGACAGGCTGTCTCTGCACTCCAGAGTTTCATGTAACCTCCTGCTGCACAGGTGCAAGATGCTTCACCACTGCTGAGATTTGAAGCACTAAAAAAAAAAAATATTATGACCTGCCTATGCCATCATTTGATTGCCAGAGGGGGCTTCCAAAGTCAGCTTCAGTAAAAAGCTGCGACTTGTGTTGGTCGATATATTGAACAGCTGGTAATCCCCCAACATGGGTCATCATCAGGGTAGTATTCAACCTGATCTCTCTCTCTCTCTCTCTCTCGCTCTCTCTCTCTCTCTCTCTCTCTCTCTCTCTCTCTCTTCCCCTGCCTCTCTCACCCTCTCTTAATCTCCTTCTCTAGTTTCATGTTTGGGTCTCTTGAGTAAAGAGAGATAATCGATAGCCATGGCTCAGTACCCCAACTCCTATTAACTCTTGTTTTCTGTAAGGCTTTATAAAGAATCTGTAGGGAAATTCTACCCCTTTCAGTTCTTTATTTTGCAAGTAGACCATCCAAGTTACTGATGGAATACATTCCCCACTAAGGGAGCCTACACACCTGTACTTCGACTTGTGCTGAATAGCATTCAGATGGTTCGTTCATTCATTTATTTTCTGAACCGCTTACTCCTAATTATGGTTGCTGGAAGGCTGGTGCCCATCTCAGCCGACTATGGGGGATCTTCTGGGTTCGCAGAGTACACCCTGGATAGCTTTCCTGGCCATCGCAGGGCAGAAACAAGCCGACCATAATACCATAATGTAGCCTACTCTTAACAAAAGAGTGTGAATCGTATGTGTGTGTGTGTGTGTGTGTGTGTGTGTGTGTGTGTGTGTGTGTGTGTGTTTGTGTGTGTGTTTGTGTGTGTGTGTACGTATGTGTTGACCATGTCTTCTTAGCAGAGTTATAATCTTACAAATCTTTATGGAAGGTTAAAAGCCTGAGTCAAGAAATAAAGCATGAAACAACAGTAACTCTGTCCTTCACACGAAAAGCATTATGGTAGATGCAGCTCTATAATAGCCATGGTAGGGAGCTACGTCATCCCTCCGAGCCAATGGGAGGCCAGCGGGGAGGGATGTACGGAGATAGCCAATTAGAGGGAGCTGCGTCATCCCTCCTAGCCAATGGGAGGCCAGCAGGGCAAGATGTTGGGAGATAGGCAATGGGAGGTAGCTGCGTCATCCCTCCTAGCCAATGGGAGGCCAGCAGGGCAGGATGTTTGAACATCATTGATGGGAGAGCAGCTAGTGTATTGTTTGAATGCTTGAATAGCGCATTTGAATTTTTACGATGGCGCTTTCGTAACGTGAACTTGTTTCGTATCCAGAGACAAAAATTGTGTGTGTGTGTGTGTGTGTGTGTGTCATGAAATGCATCTTCCTGTGCTTGTGTGGGTTTTATCAGGGACTTTAGTTTCCTCCCACAGTCCATAGACATGCACAGTAGGCTAACTGCATGCTCATTATTACCACTAGTTAATGATGTGAGTGTCAATGGTGGTCTGGCAAGCTGTTCAAGGTGTATCCTACCTTGATAGGCACCATCCTCCCCGCAATCCTAGTAGTAAGATTAAGTTGTTCATCAAATGATTGAGTGAGTGGTGGTCTAGTGGATAGGGTGCAGGATTGCTGATCCTAAGGTTGGGGGTTCGAGTCCCCACAAGGTTGTCACTGTCCCCCCAGTGCAGCTAACTGGGTTATCAACGACAGGCCATGTCTCTCACTGTCTATGGTGAGAGGCATGTAAAAGAACCATTGCTGACTTTCGTAAAAGAGTAGGCTGCAAAGCCGTCAGCGTGTTTCTACGACCTGGAGAGGGATGGGCTCCGCCAGGCCAAATCAGCCCAAGTCTCGCTATGAAGCCCAACGACATCCTCGGATGTTAAGGGGTAAGTGAAGTGATAACCCTTTCACGTTATACACAGTGGATTTGGACAT
The DNA here is from genome assembly GCA_024760905.1 of Plotosus lineatus. Lineage (NCBI taxonomy): Eukaryota > Metazoa > Chordata > Actinopteri > Siluriformes > Plotosidae > Plotosus > Plotosus lineatus. The sequence continues at coordinate 63,680,666 of CM045732.1, forward strand.
TCAATGCACTTGCCCCATGTGCTTCAAAGTGTGTGGTTAGATCATAAAAAACGTACACTCTATGCTATCATGTAAGCATCACAAATGCAAAATCTTTTCTAAACCTTCAGAAGTTTTGCATTCATACAGTACATTTTTCTGTAACCGCTTTATCCTAATTCGGGTCACGGGAAGGCTGGCACCCATCCCAGCCAACTCCGGGCGAGGGCAGAGTACACCCTGGACAGCTTGCCAGGCCATCACAGGACGAAACACACTGAAGGCTTTGCAGCTCCTCTTTACAAAAGTCAGCAGTGATTCTTTTACATGAACCTCACACCATATCCAGTGAGAGACATGGCCGGCCATTGATAACCCAGTTAGCTGCACTGGGGGGACAGTGACAAGCTTGTGGAGAGTGGGACTTGAACCTCCAACCTTTGGATCAGCGACCCAGCACCCTATACCACTAGACCACCATTGCCCATAACATTCATATAGTAACTTTTCACAACATGTCCTCATAACTTGGGCCTCCCTTTCTACACTTCTGCTGAATTACGCAATTAGACATTTGCTGAATTTACTCTGCATATTATAAATGCAATGGTATTTAAAGACTCTTTACATGACTTGTCGACATTATTTTTGATAGTCCCCAAATGTTTGCCTGACATTTAGCATGAAACGGTACCATCGGTCCAAATCTGGAAATCAACAAATGTCACAAAGAGAATGTTTGTTTGCAAAGTAAAAAGGTAAGGTAAAGACTGTTGGGCTTTTTACATCCGAGCCTACTGGCTCATCAGGCCGGCGCTGCGCTGATCCCCGGTTTCCATAGCGTGAAGCTACCAGGAGTTCAACTCCACCTGGATGGGATGCTAGTCCATCGCAGGTTACCTTCCCAGTATACTTTTACTGGTACCCATTTATACTGCTGGGTGAACACAGGCACACTTGTGGTTGAGACCTTGCCCAGGGGTCTTAGCACAGTGGGGGTCTAATTGGGATTCAAACACACAATCTCCAGATCATGAGCCCAGCACCCTAACCACTACACTACTGGCCAGGTTCAAAGCCTGAGCCAAAAAATAAAGTTGCAATGAGCACACTTGAAAAACTCCATGAAACTGCTCAAGGGAGCAGCGTCATCCCTCCTAGCCATGCTGCTCAAGGGAGCGTCATCCCTCCTAGCCAATGGGAGGCTAGCGGGGCGGGATGTTGGGAGATGGCCAATGGGAGGGAGCTGCTTCATCCCTCCTAGCCAATGGGAGGCCAGTAGGGCTGGATGTTGGGAGATGCATTGTTTGAATGTTTGAATGGCGTGTCTCGTAAGGAGAGCTTGTTTTGTATGCAGAGACAAAAAAATTTGGAAAATGTTTTTCGTAACCTGGATTTTTCGTTTGCTGGGACTATCGTAAAGTGAGGTACCACTGTACAGTATATCCATATTAAAAGCTTAAGGAAGTCCAGGAGGACCAGGGCAGGCATAGGAATTTCTGAAAGATCCCACAAAATTGGTAATGGAAAAAGTGAAGAAAAAGAGGACGATTAAGTGAAACCGTCAGTTTTGCAGATATGCATGACAACTTAACATCTATCTCAGAATAAGACCTCAAAATTTAAAGCACTGATATGCGTCATAACCCTCTGAAATAACCCAGGAACAATTTTACGACAGTTTCTTTAACAGTTCCTGTTGAAGGGATCCTTGCCCTCCATACTGTTCCCCCTTTGGGTCTCACTGTATATGCCTCATTTCCTGCGTATCCCCAGCTCTCTTCTTATTGTTCAGAAGTGCCTTCAGGCTGGTTGTAATCCATGGTTTATTGTTTAGAAAGCAGATGACTAGCCTTCTGGGGATTATGTTCTCAATGCATGAGTGAATGTAGTCTGTGTTGCAGATGGTCATACTATTAATGTCTTCTCACAGTATTTGTCTAATTCTCAATTTTACAAACAGCCACATAGAATCTCAACAGCTTCTTGAGACTGTTTTCTCACTTCTTTTTTTGTCAGCTAGTTGCTGGCAGCCAGCTGCTGGGTAATAGAGAGTGAGGAGGTTAGAATATCCACAGTTGTGTACAGAAATTCAGTTTGCAAAAAGTACAAAATTGTGTTCTATATTCACCCTACGGAAAAAAAAAATCCTAAAATTGATGATCTTTTTTTGTTTGTTTTTTTAATGGCATGAATCCATAATCCATATGGTATTTAAAAGTACAACAAGGCTCAATATTATCTATTTTATTCGCCACGAGTCATATATTCTTTGTAATGTTTGAAGTAAGAGGTCGCAACAGGGCAAGACCAGAGAGCATTGGCATGCAATTGCAGATAAAACAGTTCATGTAAGGCATTAAAGTGTGTTATGTCCACTCACTAAGCGGGTTCAAAATAAGTGGGCAGAGTTCAAGTTCAAAGGCACATGATAGTATCAGGCAAATCCCAGAGCAAAAACAGCAATGGGCAAAATAACATGAATGGTCAAACAGAGTATATGGAGTCAAGAAAATAGCGATTGTAAAAATTAGACAATGGTGAAGAACAGAAAACTGGAAAATATCACAGATAATCCCAATCAGAAAGTCTCAAGGCTGATGTAGAGTCAGATACAATAACCTTAAATGCAAGGGCAAAGCAGGTCAGAATACATTCATTCATTTTCTGTAACCACTTGATTCTAACTAGAGTCACAGGGAGGCTGACATCCATCCCAGCCAAATCCAGGAAAAGGCAGGGTACACCCTGGACAGCTCACCAGGCCATCACAGGGCAAAAACAAGCTGACAGCTATACTCTTGCCGAAAGTCAGCAATGGTTCTTTTCCAAGCCTCCCACTTTAGACACTGAGAGAGGGCAGTGGTGGACTGGTGGTAAAAAGTGCTGGGTCGCTGATCCTAAGGTTAGGGGTTCGAGCACCCACTCTCCACAAGGTTGTCAGTGTCCCCGCAGTGCAGCTAACTGGGTTATCGAAGGCCGGCCATGTCTCTCGCTGTCTATGGTGTGTGGCTGTAAAAGAACCATTGCTGACTTTCGACAAGAGTAGCTGCATAGCCGTCAGCATGTGATGGGATTTCCGCCCCTTCATAAAGGGTTGTGTCAGGAAGAGCATCCGACGTAAAAACCTATGCCAAATCGAATATGCGAATCATTAACATGAGTTCCATGAAGATGGATGCAGATGATTCGCTGTAGCGACCCCTGAAAGGGAACAGCCGAAAGGAAAAGAAGACACCAATAGACGGTGAGAGATATGGCCGGCCTTCGATAACCCAGTTAGCTGCACTGGGGGTACAGTGGCAACCTGTTGAGAGTGGGGCTTGGACCCCCAACCTTAGGATCAGTGATCCAGCACCTTTACCATCAGGCCATTACTGTCTATAAGACAATAGAATAAAATGATAAAGAAACAGACAGCTTGGTGTGACAGTGTTAATATTTGACGAAATGCAAGTGTTTTTAAAGCAGGAACATTGTGATCTCACACATGGAGGTTGAATGTTTGAGTAATCATGTGACATGAGTGTTACCAGTCAGCTGACTGGGGTAATTGCAAGGGCTGCTGGAAACTGTCATGTGTTGTGGATCTGCTGCTGAAATACTCTGGGTGAGTGACAGGAGAAATTACCTGAACCACTATTTATTTTATTTATTTATTGTTATATTATCATTTGTTCTTTGTTTCGTTAATTGGTGGCTTGTCTGAGTTTAAAAAAAAAAAAAAAACATGTTTTATCTGCAGTTCAAAACAGTGCAAGGTTTGTCACCTGTCCGTGTTCCTTTGCTCATTAAAATTTAATTACGGACATGCATATTATTTAAAAATAATAATCTTATTAACCCTAAAAACAGAATAGATTTAGTTTGTGTTTAATTTCCTCCTTATCATCTTTTAACATATTCGTAAAGTAAGTTTAATTGCTAATCAAATGACGTTCATGCTTTTTTTAAGCTACATTATAAAAACCAATTGCCACAACCAAACAGTCTATATTAATTTTCCAAAAATTTAAAAACACACTCATCAAAAATACACTCAGTTGTCTTCCTCAATTTAGAAACCCCCAAAAAAAAAAAAAAAAAAAAAAAAAAAAAAAAAACTATGAGTTTATCTCAGTGTCTAAGTTTGTCAAGAGGGTAATTTGTAAACAGTAAATGTAGCTCGGTGGAGGCCGGTGGTGCAGTGGATAGGGTGCTCCCGTCATGATCAGGAGGTTGTGAGTTCAAATCCCAGTGAGAACCCCACTGTCCTCAGACCCCTGGGCAAGGGTTTTAACCACAAGTGTGCCTGTGTTCACCCAGCAGTATACATGGGTACCAGTAAAATATACTGGGAAGGTAACCTGCGATGGACTAGCATCCCATCCAGGACGAGTTGAACTCCTGGTCGCTTCACGCTATGGAAACCGCGAATAAGCACCGGTCCGATGAGCCACTCGGTTCGGGTGTAAAAAAACCCAAAGGACTTAAATGTAGCTTAATTAGTACTAAGTAGTCTTTTGTTCGAGAGACAGTTGAACTGATCCATGGTTTGAAGGAAGTAAAGGTGATGATGTGTATGCTCCTGAAATGTGCTGCTTGTGAGTATCTACACAATTAGGGAACTGTTGTGATTTGGAAATGTTGATTATTATATAATGACAGTTAAATTAGTGTTTATAGGAGGAAATTATTAGAATTATAATCTGTCAGTGGTTTATACTGAACTGTGTATACTGTATTTTTGTATTCAATGTTGTTTTAAATCATGAAAATCTCACTTAAGTAAGATGCTGGGAAACACCACACACACACACATACACACACACACACACACACACACACACACACACACGTGTCTGTGTGTATAAAAAACAGCACCCATTCTGCCCTGTGATAGTCTGGCTGTTCAGGATGTACATCGCCTTTTCCCAGTGTCAGCTGAGATAGCCTCAGCCTCCCTGCAGCCCTTGTAGAAGAAATGGTTCAGCAAATGGGTGAGTAAGTGAGCACCAATCTTAGGCATGAAGCCTTTGATGGATGTCCTATTACGTGAGACTAAAATCTGCCACTCCAACAAGATGCGTGTTTTGTCGTACAGTGAACCCTCACTTTTCATGGTTAATGGAGATCAAGACATTCCGCGAATGCGGAATTTCCACAACGTAGGATCAACCCCCCTGACTGACGTCTCCGTACATGTATCTTCTTCTTTTCCTTTCGGTTTTTTCTCTTTCTCGGGAGTCGCCACAGTGAATCATCTGACTCGCACATTTGATTTGTTTTTGTTTTTTACGTCGGATGCCCTTCCTGCCATAACCCTTTAGCTAGGGACAGAATCACGCTGACGGCTTTGCAGCTACTCTTTACGAAAGTCAGCAATGGACCTTTTACATGCCTCTCACCATAGAAAGTGAGAGACATAGCCCATAGACATAACCCAGTTAGCTATACTAGGGGAACAGTGAAAACCCTGTTGGGACTCGAACCCCCAACCTTAGGATCAGTGATCCTGCGCCCTATCCACGAGACTACCACTGCCCCGTATATGTACATGTATATGTGTATATAATATCAGTACATATACATATTCAACACTATAAATGCTAATAATAACAATTAAACATTCCAAAATAATGCATAAGATGTAAATATAAATACGCACACATACAGATGCACAAACGGATACAAACGTGAGCGCACACACACTCGGATGCGCACCTCATAGAAAAATGGAAGCAGTTTTATTGGGGGATTTTGGATTGTTTTTTTGTTTATTTGAGGTTTTTGCATAATTGGCCTTGTTTTGCAGAATTTTCCTGAACTTTTTCCCTATTTTTCCTTAATTTCCTTCTTTTTTTTTATTTTTCAATGAATATTTTTGAAAAACCCGTGATACACTGAAGCCGCAGGAACTGAAGCGCGAAGTAGCGAGGGATCACTGTATACTGAATTAATCCCACAAGTAATTGTTATCTCCGTGTTTAACCCAAACTCAACACACACACACACACACACACACACACACACACACACGCACGTATAAACAGTGAGCATGCACACTTGGAGTAGTAAGCTGCCACACCGTGGGGTACCGGAGAGCAGTTGGGGGTAGGTGCCTTGCTCAAGGGCACTTCAGCAATGAAGGTGGAGAAAGAGAAAATGCACCCCCTCCATCACACTGATGGTTTCCTGATGGTTCGGGTATGAAACCAGCAACCCTTCCATTCTAAAACCACTTCAGTAGCCATTAGGTTACGGCTGCCCCGCCCCCCCCCCCTTTTTTTTTTTTCAAAGAAAAAAGAATCGATACATATATATATATATATATATATATATATATATATACACACATATAAACCCATACATATAAAAATCAAAGTCAAACTGAAGCACACAATGAAAGAATTTTTTTAAACCCTGCAGCTTGTTTACATGTATAAAGCATAGTTGTCGCGTGTAAACAGACTCTGGTACGATGGTGGCCACTTTGGCAGCTTCTGAATACAGGCGATATATCGAGTAGCACCGGTTTACGACACCGATTCTATTAGCCATGCTATCATAGTGTCTGTAAGTGCGCGGCTGCATCTTGAAAACTGAGCAGAATTTAGCTCAGATTGCTTTCAGAAAAATTAAAGTTGTTTAATTAAAAATGTTTAAATGCTTGTGGATCTGACAACACCTCTAATGAAAGTGAATGATAAACCTATTGAAACCTGACACAATGAGAAATTAAATTAAACTGCATTAATAAATGCAGTCACACAAAAAATCTATAACTGTAGTCTTGGATTAAATTCCTAATGTACAGGATGTGCAAAAATTCCTGAGTTATATGAGCCATGGATATCTGTCTCATTTTATAAGTGTCATGTCCCAATACCCCAATTTACAAGATGTGACATGACCTGGCACTCTTAATGTCATTCAAAGGACTAAGTGTAATTAATGCTGATATGAATCATATCCTAACTGACTACATCAATTTATCACTGATCCCAGACCAAATCTGTTTCTGCAATTATAAATTACCCAGCGGACACAGGTATAATATTTATGCAGAGTTAGCAGTTTTTCATGTCGAACAAGCAGTTCTTATAAAGCAGCTGTGTGTGTGTGTGTGTGTGTGTGTGTGTGTGTGTGTGTGTGTGTGTGTGTGTGTGTGTGTCAGATAACAGAACCCTTGGACTCAATTTTATTTGCTTGTACTGTTTCTTGACATCGGGAAGTCCGGTGTGTTTAATCATTTCTAGCCTTATCCTTTTTGTGCACATTACTGAAATACAGGGATCCCTCACTTTCCGCGGTTAATTGGAACTGAAACCCCCCACGAACACCGATTTCTGCGAAGTAGGATCGACCCCCCCTGACTGACGTATACATACATGTATATGTGTATATAATATCAATTAATACATCTTCAATGCTATAAATGCTTATAATAATAATTAAATATTCAAAAATAATGCATAAGATGGAAATCAAATATAAATACACACACACATGCAGACATGCGTGCGCACACAGATGCGTACCTCACATAAAAATGTAAGTATAGACTCTCCTCGACTTACATTCATCCGTTTTTTTTCGATTTAAAAAAAAAAAAAGTCAAATTTTGAGTTTAGACATACCTCTGTAGTACGCTGACGTTATGACGCTGTGTCCATTGTTTACAAACAACAGACTGAACGTGCCCCTCCTTCTTCCCAGTTCAGTTAGAAAAATATCCGTTATATAGCGTGTTACCCTTGTGTTATGACGACATCTCTGTGATCTTTGTGTTTACACTGTTTTGCGGACTTTTGTAATCTTAAGCAAATATGGTTTGTCAGAAGCGTAAGCCAGTAGGCGAGTAAGCATGGG
>CM045732.1:63693495-63713495 GCA_024760905.1 Plotosus lineatus
TTTTTTTTTTTTTAACAAAGTTGAATCATGCATAGGGGAAATTCGTTTATTGACAAGAATTGTTTGTCGCCATCTACTCCACTCGTTTACGTGTTTTGAATTCAACAAATCTGAACCTATGAGGTAAAACCAATTAATCTTTCTGGTAGTAGTCAGAAGGTTTGTAAATCATTGCGCTCTGGAGAATGTTCAATTTAGACACTTAATTAGGCTTGCAGGTTTATCCAGCGATCACATTTATATCGACTTCCCAATTAATGCCATTCTAAATGCAATTATCATACACAGTCCATATTATTGATTGTTGTGTGTTAGTGTTGTGCCCTTAAACAAGGGGTGTGTGTGTGGGGGGGGGGTAGTATAGGGAGGATTAAGAAAACATCGCACAGGTCTCTTGCCTTCACTCATCTGTATTCAGTGATGAAGAGGCGTGGGATCCCCTTACCGGATCGTCGAGGCATTATCAACAGATCACCGAACAACTAACCATTTCAGACAACAATCTGTATTACTTCCATTCATTAATTTTCTGAACCACTTAATCCTAATAAGGGTCGCGGGGAGGCTAGCACCCATCTCGGCTGACTCTGGGTGAAGGCAGAGTACAGTCTGGACATCTCACCAGGGCAGCAACATGCTGACAGCTATGCGGCCTACTCTTGATGAAAGTCAGAAATGGTTCTTTTACATGCCTCACAGACCATAGACAGTGAGAGACATGGTCGGCCTTTGATAACCCAATGGGGGATGGGGGGGAGGCAGTGACAATCCGTTGAGAGTGGGGCTCGAACCACCAACCTTAAGATCAGTGATCCAGCACCTTACCACCAGGCCACCACTGGATAAACTAGTAATGTCTGTCTTGCACTACTTATCACATGCTTTCCCTCAATACAAAACAAAATGTCCCCAACCGTTGAGCTCTAGTGCAAATAAAGGGTAAACCATCAACCATTAGGTGGATCATTTCAGACTATTTCAACCAGCGTCCTTTCTTTCGCTCCTTATTTTGGTTATCCATAGCCTATTGTCCATTTCATTCACATTTGTTTGATGTTGTGATGGAGTCTTCAGTGGCAAGTGGTCACATGGGAGGAGAAGATCATGGTGTAAAATCTTCGATTTCTATTTTTCCACTCTCGGGTCTGAGTTCGTAAACAGCAATATCTTTGCTCACTTGGTGCACAACTGTGTGAATACTATCCTCTAGTGATGTCATTGACTATCGGAATATCGCCGATAATTATGTTGATCTATAATCGATACCAATAAAAGGGATATCGATACTTCTAACGTTATATAAAATGCATCTTATATTAAATTTCATACAAAGCTGTTTTAATCTAAATACCACTAGAGCAAGCGGTATATTTTAATAAATAAAATAATGTACGAAAACACGTTATATAGATTCAGTCGAAAACCAGCTTAGTGTAATGCCGAGTGTTAGTCCAAGCTTCCTGTGTTCATGACAGCGTCTGTAGTAAATGCTATTTTCAATGACACCCCTAGTAAATGGTACGTCCCGCCTCTCTGTATGGTAAATGGTATGTCCCTGCTTCTAGTGTGCTGTCATGTTCTCAACAGCAGGGAAGACTTTGAACAAGAAGAGACACTAATCACCGGATAATGCAGATATGTGCATCCTCTTGCATCATATTTATGAATTGTAAAAATGCATATCTCTTAAACTTTTCAATTGACAAGTGTTTGTAGAATAGAAACAACTTGCTTGAAATTAACTAGTAAACAAGTGTTTATAGATTTGTGAAATACAAAAAGGTGTTAATTAAAATCTTCTCGTTGGAAAACTACTTTGCTGTCTTTTATTTCAGATTTGGCTTTAGTAATTGGTCACTGTATTATAAAATATTCAATGCATTATACAAACTACTGTAATATATCTTAGTCTGTTCTATTTCATGCATTTATGGAACAGTACAGCAATATTCTAATGTATCGATACATCAGATTTTTTTATTTATTTTTTTAATCAATATATCGATACCAATAATAGGTTTTCAATGACACCCCTACTATCTTCCTAGTGGTTCCTCAGTTTGTCTGGACCACCACGAGGTATCGTGTTGCTGATTAAGACACGATCACCTGGCTGCAAGACTGAACTGTTCTCACCTTACAGTCGTCATATTGTCTCTCACATGAAAGCTCTGTGTGTTTTCTCATGTGATCTCATACACTTCTTCCATGTCTTTCTTCCACTTCTCCATGTAGTTATGATGATTAAAGTCACCTGGTTCTGAGGTCACATTGAACAACATGTCAACTGGTAGTCTTGGTGTGTGTCCATACAACAAGTAAAAATTTAGAAAACCAGGCACTTCACTGCGGGCACAGTTAGATGCGTAAATCAATTTGTTTAGTGAGTCTTTACAGCTAGTCTTTTGTCTCTCTGTGAGAGTTTTTAATATCTGTAGTAATGTCTGGTGGTGGGGAGTAGTTCTCAACCCAGCAACACCCACAGTACTTTTTCAGTTGTGTGAACAGTTGATTTTCAAATTTACCACCCTGATCATGGTGTATTCTTGTTGGGAAGCCCAATCTCGGTGTATAGTTGTTAAAGATTTTGTCCACATCTGTTTTACCTAATTTGAAAGTTGTGCCAAAGGCCTAGGTGAATCGTGTCAAGTACCGAAATTTCTGTACTATCAGAGGCACATGTAAGATGTTTTGGAGACAAAGTCAGAGAGGCTAGATTGAGATGGTTTGGGCATCTACAGAGGCGTGATAGTGAGTATATTGGTAGTAGGATGCTGAGTTTGGAATTTCCAGGCATAAGGCCTAGAGGAAGACCAAAGAGGAGATTTATGGACGTGGTGAAGGAGGACATGAAGGTAGTTGGCATAAGAGAAGAAGATGCAGATGATTTGCTGTAGTGGCCCCTGAAAGGGAACAGCCAAAAGGAAAAGAAGCAGCTGCTACTTTTTTCACATGCTTTGAACCCTGCGGCTTAAACAACAATGCGGCTAATCTATAGATTATTTACGGGATAACAGCCTCCAGGGGGTGCTCTAACAGGAAGCACAAGAACAAGACAGATAGATACATGTGGCTTATAAAGAGTTGTGGTCTATACATGTACAACTTCTTTTTTTTTTTAAGTTTGGTTGGTGCGGCTTATATTTGGGTGCGCTCAATATTCCGGAATTAACGATAATCAATAATTACAAGAATATTTGTCAAATTGCAAGAAATCAATGTAGACAAGGTCAAAACTTGTTTAGTGGTGACAATGTTTTGTTAATGGAGTCCTTGCATTCTTGTGTTTGGTGACATAATCCTCTATCTCTTCCTGCATATTGGGCCAGTAAAACCAGTCCTGTATTAGAGACGTTGTCCTGTCTACACCTTGGTGACCCATTTCATCATGGAGTTCTTCCAACACTGTTGTTTTATGTTTTTCTAGAAGCACCAGTTGTTGTTTTTTTTTTGTTTGCAGTTTTTTTCTGTACCACAGTCCACTCTCATTGATCTCCAGCTTATCCTATTCTGTGAGGAGATCTGTGAACTGTGTTGATAGAGATCTGGACTTCTTGGTCTTTTGTCTGTCAGCTTGTACTGAATCACTGGTCCAAGAGTGGCGTTATTCCTTTGATCATATTTGATATGTCCCATTGTTAATGGAATGAGGGATTGTTTCTGTAACTAGTGCAGCACATGTTATTGAGACACTCATAGACCAAGACACACTGGGTTCATCCTTAGTCTCCACTGCTTTTGAAGCTGGTCCAGTCACATCATATGACATTTCCTCTGAACCCACTTCCATAAATGTTTCCACATCCAAAAAAATTCTGGACAGACTGTCTGTATCAATATTTTCCGTTCCTTGATTGTGAAATCTGCCACTTGTGCCACCCACCGACACCCTGTTGCATTTAGTTTGGCTATGGATAGTACAGTACATAGGTAAGAGGATTATTGTCACTGTAGACAGTGAAGAATGGTGCATGGTGTAAACTATCATGAAAATTCAATGAGGGCAATGATAATAACCTGTACCTTTGCGCACCTCGGGAAGAGTGGAACAGAACAACACTTGAACACTGTCTGTCTTGGTTGTGACATTTGATATGATATGCAACTTGTGATGTTTAAGGAGAGAGAAAAAAAGCTCAATTTTAGAGTGTTTTCCGTTTCTGATTCTAATGTTAGCTCAGTCAGGAATGAAGTTTTTTTCTCTCTCTCTTCATCCTCTTCAATCATGAATAATATGTAGTGGGAAGGAAATCAATAATAATACATATCCTGTCAGTCCTGCAAGTGCGTACATGACTCTGAGTGATTGTCATATAAAGTAGAGAAGACAGATTGTCTGTTTGAATTAGAGGTGTGTCGGTATACCGATATAATGCTATAGTAAGATATAAGAATGTGTGCCCTGGTTGTGCACAAGGTTGGTTAATTATAATTATTACTTAAAATTGTGAAAATATTATTAATTACATCAGGAGTTGTAATACATTATATATATGGATTGTCCGGGCCAAATAGCTTTGTATTCTTCCGTGTGTATTCCTCCACGCGCCGAGAACATCTTGTGTAGTGCTTCTCCATTATTTTTTGTGATGCCCCCTATAGAAAAATGAAAAAAAAAAAAAAACATTTCACCCCCTCCCCCCAACTGCACTTCATATCATTTACTCTGTGCTTTTTCCTTACACCATAGGGAACACAGTGAGAGTGCCACTGCCACTCAGTGTAGTTGCGCATTCTCTACAGTAGGTGGCCCCCACCCCCCACCCCCTAGTTAAGAAACACTGGCCTTGTCTGGGCTCACCACGAGCCTTTCCTCGCTGGCATTCGTAGCGTGCACATGCACAAAAATATCCTCCTCCTTGTTCTGTTACGAACCACTTCATGCCTGCGCATGTGACATCTTCGCGTCAATGTGACATCTTTGCTGCAGTCGATGATTGGAAGGGTTCTTTGACTTATTTTTTAATCTTGTTTTATTATTTATTATTAATGTGATTTATTATTATTATTATTATTATTATTATTATTATTATTATTATTATTATTATTATTAGCATTAAATATTTATTGCTTTTACATTTATATATTTAATATATTAGTTTAAATATACGTGTTTGTGTCCGGTTATGAGTTTGGGAGGGGGTGTAAATATACTTATTTATCAAGTGTGAGGTCAGTACAGGGAAATTTCAGACAAGCCTTTAATGCAGTGGTTCTTAACCTTGTTGGCGGTACTGAACCCCACCAGTTTCATATGCTTATTCACCGAACCCTTCTTTCGTGAAAAAATAAAATGATTTTTTTTTTTTTTTCAAATTCAAGACATAGGTATATGTTTTTATTGGGGCACCAAAATGAACCGTGCATTAACATCACTCTATTGGTTTTGTTCTTTGAACACAATGCATGAACTCCCCCCATCACAACTACTTACATTTTTATGTGAGGTGCGCATCTGAGTGCGTGCGCGCGCGTGTGTCTGTATATGTGTGTATTTGTTTTATTTACATCTTATGCATTATTTTTTGAATGTTTAATCATTATTATAAGCATTTATAGAATTTAATATGTATTTATTGATATTATATGTACATATACATGTACGTATACGTCAGTCAGCACAGGGTTGATCCTACTTTGCAAATCATGCAGATAGGACGCCGACTAATATCCCGTTGCGTTATATATGTGAATCCATGTTGTACATATTTGTCCGACCACTTTCTTTTTTTACTCAACATAGTATGGATTAAAACATTAAGAAAGAAATCACACGACGTACCATCACAAGTCACAATTCGACTACTGTGCACACCAAATTTCCTGCAGCACAGATTGGCCAAGCAATGTAGCGTGATCACCTGCAGCCAGTGATGGCCAAGTGGGGTGTCATGAATATGAGTCAAGTGTGTGTCTTGACCTCTGCCGAACCCCTGAGACTGACTCACCGAACCCAGGTTAGGAACCACTGCTTTAATGTATTGACCAAGCAACTAAAATGAAGCTTTTGTCCAGCATTGAGTCGTTTATCATCTTCATTCTTTATGTGTAGCTTTAGAGCCCATTTCTTTTGGGACTGACAACCAATCACAGGCAGAAACGTCTAAAAGTGGCCTGATTGGAACCAAAAAAGAGATTCTGGCACAGATGAGACTGAAGGGTAGAAACCTAATCAATATTGGTCAAAACAGTTTGTGAGCAAAGTCTATTTGTATGCATGGCCTCATTAAAGTGGACTTGATTGCATCTGGACTGGAACTTCTTGTCTCACAACAAGAGCTGCAATCAATAAATAAATACTTAACCTAGAAAAACTGAGGTAGAAATCTTGATATTAACTAATAGAGCTATTTTATTAGCCCAGATTGGAATTTAATAATATTGCTGTCTGTGAAATTATATTTAAAAATACATTATTTTTTATGTTTTTTTTAATTATTATTTTTATTTATTTATTTGGCACATTTGCAAGTACTTGACATATCAAAAACTAAAGCACATTTTAAAGTAACTGTTGTTCTAAAAGTCTTAATTCTGCCTGAAAAAAAAAAAAAAAAACTGCCTCTATGAGCTAGAGAAGTGTCATTTATCACAAAGCTATAAGTACGTTTGATGAAAAAGCTTTTGATAAATTTTGATTCGAAGCTTCTCTGATATACATCATATAAAATTTATCAAAAGTTTTTTTGATCAAGCTTTTTTATAGCCCTGTTGACATTTTATCATTAGTTTTATAATTTTTTCATTCACATATATTTAATTTTTTTTTTTTTTCAATTTTTTTTACATTTTTTTTTTTACATGTATTTATTTGTATCACAGTTGTCCTGAAGAGGGCACAAAAAGTAGGGTACAAGTGGTGGTAGGGTAATGGATCACTGATCCTAATGTTGTGGGTTCAAGCCCCGCTCTCAACGGGTTGTCACCCCCCCCCCCCCTGTCGAGGGTATACTCTGCCCTCGCCTAAAGTCTGCTGTGATGGATGCCAGCCTCCCCACAACCCTACTTAGGTTTAAGCGATTCGGAGCATGAAATCATTATTAAATATGTACTGTACCAACTGCATATACAGTAGGCCCTTGTTATCCACGGGGGGTTTGGTTCGGTCCCTCCCATGAATGAAGATAATCCGTGAGTTCTTTAACTGGAAGTAAAACCCCATGTATCATATTACATGCGCGAATGATCAACCGAAAATAAAATACTATGCATCTATTACTTGTGCTAAAATATGCTTCTTAAACACATTCTATAGACAGTCTTACTCATTAATACAGTATTAATGTAGTAATGATTAAGAAAAACTTAATTTTGTACTGTGATATTTATTGATAATAAAATATAACATTATACAGCATATATGTATATGTTAGTATACATGTTTGTTAGCGGCACAGCCACCAAAATCAAAGTCCCCCCAAAAGACAGACCATAATAAAAGGACATAAAAGAACATGAAATGTAATAAATTGGATAAAGAAAACAAAATGATAAACATGCTACACCACAGTACACAAAATCACACACATTCTAAACATTAACTTAGGTACTGTGCTGGAATAATAATTGGAAAAGACTTTAATACTAGAGTGTTTTCCAACAGTTGAGATGATTATTTCTCTTCAGGCACTTCAGAGGACACTGTCGTTTCTTCAGGAGAAAGTCTTATTTCTTCAGAAGAGACATCCAACGTCATTACCTTTTCTAGGGCTTAGTCGATGGACTGATAGGGGGGCAGTGGTGGTCTAGTGGTATAGGGCGCTGGATCGCTGATCCAAAGGTTGGGGGTTCGAGTCCCACTCTCCACAAGGTTGTCGCTGTCCCCCCCAGTGCGGCTAACTGGGTTATCAAAGGCGGGCCATGTCTGTCACTGTCTATGGTGAGAGGCATGTAAAAGAACCATTGCTGACTTTCGTAAAGTGTAGGCTGCAAAGTCGTCAGCGTGTTTCTGCCCCTTGCTAAAGGATTGTGACTGGAAGGGCATCCGACGTAAAAAAAAAAAAAACCTCTGCCAAATCAAAAACATGCGAATCAGATGATTCGCTGTGGCGACTCCCGAGTAAAAAGGGAAAAAGCCGAAAGAAAGACAGTCTCAGATGGACTGATTTTATTAACATGATTGCTAGTAATTGTAGGAGGATATTTTGGTTGTTTGTTTGTTTGCTTGTTTTAGCAAATGGGTCAAAATAACGATAGATTTTGAATCTAACCCCAACCCCCATAGCTTTTAATTAGTAATCCAGCATCTTGTTCCAATGTTCAGTGTGAAACGGCCAAAATAATCTAATCTTACACTCACTTCAGTGAATAAACTCTTTATGCAATAGTCACATAAATCATCCAATAATTAAATGCTCAGGTGAATCATACAATTACATGGTACAGTGAAATCATATAATTTGTCTTCTACAGGTATAAGCATTAAAAATTTAAATATGTATTTCATTAGTGATAACTACTTTGGACAGTTCACCATTTTAGCATTACAAATTTCTTTAAATAGATCACTGAATTAAACATGGTCACTGAATTACAATCTCTGTATTCATTTTCATATTGATGGTGTTAATGATTAATATTTAATTCGAGAATGTGAAAGGGGAGTCCAAACATTTGCATAAGATTTTCGAGGACCGAATGAATATGACCTTATGACATATCAGACCGGCAGGCCACAGGCCTTTCTCAGTTCATGGCCACCCCAAGTTTCCTTCACTTCAATGGGCAAGGTACTTTTGGTGAGCTCTGCCCATCCCTGCCCATGTAATGCCCCTTATCAGGCATCAGACCAGTGTACTATTTATGTTTTAAAGCTGTATGATGGTGTGATATTTCTTATTATTCTTACACTTTCAATGACTGTATTGCATATAGAAATAAATAGTATTGAATAAGTGATATGAATGAATGTCTGTCTTCCTTTCGGCTTTTTCTCTTTTACTCGGGAGTCGCCACAGCGAATCATCTGATTCGCACGTTTGATTTAGCAGAGGTTTTTTACGTCGGATGCCCTTCCTGTCACAACCCTTTTTAGCAAGGGACAGAAACACGCTGACGACTTTGTAGCCTACTTTTTACGAAAGTCAGCAATGGTTCTTTTACATGCCTCTCACCATAGACAGTGAGAGACATGGCCCGCCTTTGATAACCCAGTTAGCTGCACTGGGGGGGGGGGGGGCAGTGACAACCTTGTGGAGAGTGAGACTCGAACCCTCAACCTTTGAATCAGCGATCCAGCGCCTTGTTCCACTAGACCACCACTGCCCTGATATGAATGAATGTAAGATGTCTTTATTCTGCTCATAGTAGGACAGGAGAGGTCCGTGTTGAATGACCTATGTTCAATTATAGAAAGAAACCCAAGTGAGCACAGGGCTGCTGTTGCTGCCTTCTTTCTTCCATTCTGATTTTTTTTTTTTTTTTTTTTTTTTTACTTTGGCCTCACCAAAAGTGGGTCACATTGCTGGCAGTGATCAAATAAAATTGCCCTGGACAAATGAATTCAGCTGATGAATTTCTTCATGCTCAAAGAAAAGACATTTCTGCAGCTCTTAAAAACTAATATAAGAAACAATACTTGTAATGAAAGTTAATCAGTTTGGCCGTGATTTCACGTGTACATTTTTTGTCCACCGTGTCCATGTTTAAAAATAAAAAGAGACTAATCAGGCACTATATACAATTGAAATTTGTATGGCTTAACACTACACTAGATAATAAATGCAACCCTTATACTTGGTACAAAGGTGCTCTTTTTATTTCTTACAATTTAAGTCTATTGTTTTGTAGCATCTCAATACATAAAGTCATGTAGATCAAGGATTCCGGTTAATGTTCACTTCAAACATTAGAATAAAATGTATTCTCAGTGCCTTTAACCAGGGAATGATTATATATAAATGCTTTAGGATTTTCATGCACGAGTCTCAAAACAATCACATACTTTCAGTGATCATAGGGGGGAAAGCCTCGTCAAAACTAAAGCTGCAATCACAAATTTCTCTGACTGTTTCTGTAGCAACGAATAGATAGACTCCTGTTGCAGTAACCCTTGTGGGCCAATATGTTGCATAATGTTGCATCGTGCCAATATTAGGGCCTAAGTTGCAAATGTTTTTGTGACACGGGAAGGTGTACACGTTCAAGTTATTTTCTTGTTTTAAGGACTAAAAAGCAAGCATAAAATTCTATGTCAAAATTACAGAAATAAACAGCAAACATCCTTGAAATTCTCCAGCAAGCAAATGAAGCAGGAAGATGGTGCTATCTGGGTCTGATCGCAAATGCTTGCTCTGACACATCATAGGTTCGGGACACTTAAGACACTGAGAAAGGTAGATGTTTCACTCTGCATTCAGTTTTAACACACACACACACACACACACACACACACACACACACACACACACACACACAGTAACAAATAGCCTGTGCTGGCTTCTCTCGTTCTTCGACTGCCGGCCTCCTGCAAACACACAGACAATTACATAAATAGTTGACAGCAATTAGACACAGATGCAACTCATCAACATATTTCATGCTTGTTCTCCCTGATTCATTTCCATCTACATTGCATATTGCTATGCAAACTTTAAATGAAGTCATAAAGCACACACAAAAAAAAAGAATAAATAAAAAAAATACATTTTTGCTGATGTTCATAGTGTGTTATCACTTGGTACAGTGACTGAAAGCAGGCAGCATTATTATGTTAAAAGTAGTGGAAAGTCATGTAATCACACTGTGTTTCTGGCAGCAACAGAAAATACATAACCATGTATTCTATTCTTTCATATACATGATCAAACTCTTGCTTGATGCATGTGAGCAGAAGTGTGTATGATCTCTGATTGTGCCTAGTTTAATTTTATTCAGAAATTCAGTCGTTTATATAGGTGTGAGCAGTTAATATATGTATACTGTTATTATTACCATTAACTCATATGATCAGAGGGATTCATGTCCTATTCTTGAGATTTCACACTCTCACGAGAAAGAAACTGCAGCCTTTTCAAAGTACCTAATAGAAACTATCAGATTGGTTTGGGCAGGTTGCAACGTTTAATGTGTAAATAAAAAATAAAAATAAAAACATGCACATCTTTATGTGTAACAAGGGAATTTCGAAAGCTTGACTTTTGTTTCATTTCATTGTTATGATGACAAAATGTTCATGAATTTAATATCTTTTCATACTCCATTACTCATGTTACCCAATCTAGAATTATACAATCCACCTCATACTCTCAGAATATTTGTTCATCCAGTTTTGGCTCCTTTTTTTCCCTGACCTCAGTCACCAATATCATGGCATACCCAGCCTGAGGCATACAAGCTGTTGCTCCAATTTGGTTTCTTCTCCTGCCATCATTTAACTAAGAAGTCACTCTTCTAATTCTGAGCCGTATACGCCTCTGGTCTGTATTCTTTAATTGACTGGTGGGTATGACCTTTAAAGTCCGGGGGTTGCTGGTCCGAAGAACCCTCACCCCCTTCCCTCCTTCACGAGGTTCTTAAATATGGCGGTTGCTTTTTCCGAAAGAATCACCTCCGTCACTGTATCTCCGTTTTTAAGGCCTCCTTCTGCTTCAATATCGTCTCGATTGTAGAGGGGTTTCAGCCATACTCCTTTGCGATTTCACTCACCCGAATCCCACTTTCATATTTTTTTTTATCATCTCCTGCTTTTCTTTTATTGATAACAGTGCCCGCTTCTTCTTTTCAGTCTCACAGGGGAATCACTTTCTTGGGGCTCATGATTAATAACGAAAAATAACGTGGCAATGAAAACACTCATGAAACTCATGAACCAACAGTACAACTTTCCTTCATGTGTGCGTTGAACAATGGGTTGAAGGCACACGAAAAGCATTTTGGGTACAGTACTGTATTATGGAGATTCAGCTCCCTCCTAGCCAATGGGGGGCCAGCGGGGCGGGGTGTTGGGAGACAACCAATGGGAAAGCAACTTGTGCATTGTTTGAATGTTTGAATGGGCTGTTTGAATTTTTGAGATGGCGCTTTCGTAACATGATTTTGTTTCGTATCCAGAGACAAAAATTTTATGAAAATGCGTTTCGTAACCTGCATTTTTCATTTGGTGAGACTTTCGTAAAGTGAGGTACCACTGTATAAGACTTTGAGGTCTATTCAGTGAGTAAGTAAGCAGTCAGAAAGTTAAAAATCCATGCTGTGAATAAGGAGTTGTGCTGGTCTGCCATATCATTATTGCCTTCCCATACTAACTCCCTCTGGTACCTGTCCTATTACAATGGCAATAGGATACGGTGTATTTGTTATTGATGGTGTATCCACCTCTGCAGATCGCCCTGTTCATGCTGCTCTATTACCTCATGGTTGGTGGGTTATCCACTTGATTTATAAAGCTGCAGCTACATAAAAATTCTATTAACAGTGATGAGAAGTCATTCTTTTTGAAAGTTTGTTATTTATTTATTACTTAAATTGCTGATCAGGCAGTCTGGGGGAAAAAATGGATCCATTGAAGGTCATTTAATGTAATTGAAAATTCATAGATTATAGCAAGCATAAACAGTACCCCCCCCCTCTTTTTTTTTTTTTTTTTTTGCTGTCCCTTAAAACTCAGACAATAAAAAAATACATTTTGTAGCACAAGCATTCATTGCTGTGATTGCACTTCCATGTGAAGGCTACAGAAAAGAAGCAGTGAATAAATAAGTTTCTCTTGGTAATCAAACTGAATCTTTGTGAAAACAAATAAAACAATGCGTACAACATCACAACATCGATTCAAAAGGTTATAATTAAGTTAGTTTCCAAATCAACATGCAGACAGGCAGACAGGTGGACGGATGAACAGGCAAACAGACGGACAGAAAGACAGACAGACAAATAGTAAATGCTGGACTGTTTAGTGGATATGGACAGAATGCGGAAGAGAAATACAAACTTTTAAGAAAAATAGGCAAAAAATAAATGAAGAACCTAATTTCATCATTCTACTCCCTACCCCGTTCATATTTTGAACAAATCAGCAATTTTTGGTACAATGCAGTCTTTTGGATATTTTAATTTTATATTTCATTCATTAATTCATCCATCCAGCGTCGCGGGGAGGCTGGAGCCCATTTCAGCTGACTGCGGACGAGGATGGGGTATATCCTGGACTGCTTGCCAGGCCATTGCAGGACAAACACTCACTCAACCGTTCAAAACTAGGGGATATTTGGACCAGCCAATAGTCTACTGTGCATGTTTTTGGACTGTGGGAGGAGACCGGAGTACCTGGAGGAAACCTACGCAAGCACGGGGAGAACATGCAAACTCCACACAACAAATGCCCGAGCTGGGAATCAAACCCAGGACTTCTTGCTGTGGGGCAGGTGTGCTAACCGTTTACATCACTGTGGCGCCCTCATTTGATACGTATTGGGCAAAATCTTTAACAGAGCAAACTGACAGCAATCAACTTCCGTGTATTTGTTGAATGCCTAAAAAAAATCAGAGATACATGGACGCAGATATCTATGTGATTGGCTTGTGGCGTAGATATTATGCACAGATCCACCGTCTTTGCTGATAGGAGGTGTGAGAGCTGTAGAATATTTAGCGCTATAAATTGCTCGGAAGGTAGTTTAAACTGTCACAGAGTTCCATGTAAAAGAAAATGAAGAAACATACATTCTTAATAGGTGTACTTTGTATCCATGGGTAGGCAGGGTTAAGCTCTGGTTGCCTTTCAAAAGTAAAAAAAAAATCAATACAGGATTTATTTTAGGCATCCACATAATCTTATCTGTGCTTATTGATGGTTCAAGCGCAGTTTTGTTCTGTAGTGGTTTCATGCTGTGCATACATGGCCGAATCTCACCAGTTGGTGTGTTACAGACTCAACTGCAGGTATTACAGATGTTAGTGGAGTGGATCATTAACTTCATCTTTAGTTTCAAAAATAAATAAATAACTCACCATCAGCCAGCAGTGGGTTTTAATGTAGTGCTATGCAGCTTTGGTGCTTGGACTCCAAATAGAAAAATGTGTTAATGTTTTTTGTTTTTGTTTTTTTTCTTCTCATGTGCAGTTCTCCTTTTCCTGTTGAAACTGCATTTATCTGGAAAAAATAAATAAATAAACTGATTCATGGGAATTCAGTAATAAGTTAGAATATTATACCTTAGCAAAAATCACACACATGGTACCACCCACTTGCATGTAAACAGAGACAAAATGCAAAAAAAAAAATCTCCCAACAACCCAAAAACTCAAACAAATAAACAAACACTGGCCTCCCATACATTGTGTGGGTTGCTTGCTTCAATACCAGCGCTTTATAAAAATATGTAGTTTTGAAAAGGTCAAGGTGGATTGGTACATGGATAATCGAGCACCACAGTCCCATAGTGATCTTTCACACTTTCAAATACTAGAATGTTGTTTCAGATCATTCCACCTCTCATTCACAGGAAGCGCTCATCTGGGGGAGTGCTGGTGTGGAAGAGAGGTGAGTAGAAGGTGCAAACCTGAAGGGTTGGGCCCATTGGATCCACTGATAAGTTCCACTGTTCTTGAGAAACCTCATAAATTGGCGAATTTTTCTTGATATGGTCAACACCCCCCTCCGAACACTTTTTTTCCACTTCACATTTTTTAAGGAATCAACCTCTCTCGATTGGTTGGCACCTGACAACCCCAAAAATATGGGACGACTTTGGTAATGATTCTAAAATGGGTGCCATAGATAGATGTGTGTGTGTGTGCGTGTGTTAAAAATTTTAAAAATACATGCACTGCTTGTATTCGTTACCCTGCTATGGTAAACACTGTAGCCTATAAAGCACTACAGCATGAGTCTGTATCAAACAAAAAACAGGCTTAGTTTAACTAATGGGTGACATTAAATATGACTGAGGGAACCAAAAAAAAATATATATATATACTATTTCAGCAGATAATGGGGAAAAAACAGTTTCATCCAATCTTTTTTCTTTTTTGTTTCTTTCCAAATCTCATTTACATTTAAAACTGTGAAGAAAGAAAGAAAAAAAAACAAATAATGTCTGATTGTGACTTTGATAGAACAAAGACAAGGACATGAGAGTGAGAGAGAGAAGTTTATAAATGCAAAAGAAAAAAAAAAAGACATTTAAACGACAATCAAGCGGCTTATGAGAATCTCTTTGCCGTGTTTATTGAGCGTGTCAGATCACACAGGAGGTTCCATTGTGATGTCAGTGATAAACAGTGATGTCACACCTTGGTGCTGTTATAAATACTCAAACCTAATCCACCTACATTCTTCCATTACATTCCGAGAACAGTTTATCTGAATGGACTGAATGTCTGTTGTTCCTCACACTGGATTTACACTGATGCGCGATGTCTGCCTTCCCCGCCGCCATTCACTGCACGATTTATAGGCGTGGTGCCTGGAGCACAATTTGGGGATTAAACAGGAAGCAGAATACATCCAAGAGATGAAACTTTAAGGAACTGTGTTGCCAAGTTCATCAATATCCAATTATCCGAAACACCTGTCAAAGCACCTGTTAAAAAATAAAGCTTATTCCAGCCAACTCTTAGCCTTTCCCAGGGCCAGCACCGTCGCACAACCGTCCACACTCATACTCACACCTAGAATCAATCAAGAATAGCCAATTAGCCGTAAGCTCACGTCTTTGAACTTTGGCAGGATACCAGGGGCCCTGGTGGAAACTCGCATGTGCAGACAGTTTGATCCCATGACACACCCCGCTCCCCCCAGCGCTCATCATGATTCTTTGAAATCATGAAAATCTCCAAAATTGCGACGCCATTATAAACCCAGGGTTACACTGCGAGACCCATATTAACCATTTCACAGGGATTTGCACTGATACTATACAGTGGACACTCTGTATTATAATGAGTGGTTTGCACTCAGCAAGAAGATCCTCGATTGTTCTTCCCATGAATGTGTGGATTTCCTCCCACAGTTCAAAGATGTGTTTTAGGCCCTGTGATGGTCTGGCAAGCTGAGAACGGTTAGGAGCTGGCTGGGATGAGGTTCTTTTTGGGACCCCTTTTTAATGGGAAAAACACAGTCAGGGGAGAAATGAATGATGGGTGGGAGATTAATTGTTCATATAAGGAGGCTTCCTGTGAGAATGTATTTATTTAATAATTTTCAAAGGCATCCCCAATCAGCATGGCCTTTTCCCTTCAGGTAATTCCACATTCTCATTCCTCTTTGAGCATCACCTTTAGATGAAAGTACATGCAGCGCAAAAATTCCCATTCTCTCTAGCGGTGTTATGATTATTTTTTAATAACTCGCATACACACAGTTTGTCTTCATAAAGGCCCCAACCTCACTTTTCCCTCCTCTGATCCCATCTAATATGTGCCTTATATATTTTTTTCATTTATGTATTTCATTATTTTTTGGGAGGGGCCTTGCTTGACATTTTTTTCTTGGCTAATACAGGGATCGCTCACTTTCCGCGGTTAATGGAGACCAAGACACTCCCCCTCCCCCCTCGACCACCGATTTCCACGAAGTAGACCCCCCCCCCCCCCGACTGACGTGTATGTGCATGTATGTGTATATAATATCAATAAATACATATTCAACGCTATAAATGCTTATAATAACAATTAAATATTCAAAAATAATGCATAAAATGTAAATAAAATATAAATACACACATGTGCACCTCACATAAAAATCTAAGTAGTTTTGTTGTTGGGTGTTGGGTTGTTTTTTGCATAATTGTCCTTGTATTGTGGCATTTTCTTTAACTTTTTTCCTATTTTCTCTTAATTTCCTTATTTTTTATTTTTCGATGAATATCTTTGAAAAACCCACGATCCACTGAAGCCGCAGAAACTGAAACTCGAAGTAGCGAGGGATCACTACTTACACATTTCCGGATGTAGCTATGTATCTCTTAAGGCTCGTTTCCGATATTGTAAACAACCGCTCTCGAACCAAGAACCATGCAAAGCCTATTTTCTTTCTGTAGATTCTGCCATTTTTATACATGATAAACATCCCAGCTGAGGTGTTTGTGTGAAGTTCACGTGTTCTCTCTGTGCTTTTATGGGTTTCCTTCAGGTACTCTGGTTTCCTCTCACAGTCCAGAAACATGCACAGTAAGTTAATTGGCAGTTCCAAAAATCACCCCTAGGTGTGAGTGTGTTTGAATGGTTGTGTGAGTGTTCACCCTGCAATGGCCCATGTACCCTGCCTTTGCCCGAAATTGGCTGAGATGGGTGCCAGCCTTCCCATGATTAAGCGGTCAGGGAATGAATGAATAAACAACTCTCCCGCTCTCTCTGTATAAAGACGCAGTGGTACCTCACCTTCCAATAGTCCAAGCAAACGAAAAATTCAAGTTACGGAAAACATTTTCCAATTTTTTTTTTCTCTGTATACGCAACAAGTTCTTACAAAACGAGCCAAACGCACCATTCAAACATTTAAAAAACCGCACCATTCAAACATTTCAACAATGCACGAGCTGCTTTCCCATTGACTATCTTCCAACATCCTGCCCCACTGGCCTCCCATTGGCTCGGAGGGATGACTCAGCTCCCGCTCATTGGCTATTATGGAGCTGCAGCTCCCATAATGCTTTTTGTGTAAAGGACAGAGTTACTGTTGTTCCATGAGTTTTTTGACTCGGTAAAATTATAACTCTGCTAAGAAGACATGGTCCACACACACACACACACACACACACACACACACGTGTGTGTGTGATTTTGGTGCGAGTGAAAAGAAGAAGCGGGCTCATGGCATGCGGGTGAGTGATATCGCAAAGGAATATGGCCAAACCCGTCTACCATCGGTACGATATTGAAGCAGAAGGACGTCTTAAAAGGTATAATACTTTTATAAATTTTAAAGGGTTTAGGGGGTAGTATTGGGAGCCTTGGAACAAATCACACGTTTTACATGTAAAATGCGGTTCAATTTACGAAAAATCCAGGTTAAGAAAAGGCTCTGGGAAGGATTAATTTCATAAGGTGAGGTATCACTATGTGTATGTATGTGTGTTCACACACAAACACACACACACACACACACACACACACACACACACACACACATATATATATATATATATATATATATATATATATATATATATATATATATGTGTACAGTAAAACCTCCGCTGACGAACGCTTAAGCTCACAAACGTTTCGCCTCAAGAACATTAAATTTGCGAGCATATTGTCTCTGTTGACGAACTAGTTTTCGGCGGACGAATCAAACCACGCGGTCGAACAGCGCCACGGTGGCGGCCACGAGAAGCTGACGCACGCTCACGGCGTCACAGTTCGTCACACCCCTTTCTTTGAGTGCGGAAGTGGTTTGTGTTTGATAGACATTTTGGATCATATTGAGTGTACTTTTGCTATTATGGGACCGAAAAAGACCCCACCACAGGCGGAGATCATTGAAAAACACGAACGAGGTGTGCGTTTGTGTGACTCAGCGTCCCAGTACCAGTACGCTAAGTCTACCATTGCTCCCATCCTTAAGAACAAGGAAGCTATTAAGGGTGCGTGTGTGGCTAAGGGTGTTTCCAAACAGTAGGCGTTTCCAAACACTCCTTCCAAACAGTAAGTCCCTCCCTCCTCCCACTCCATTCCATCAAGCCATCAACTACCATCACAAAGGTAAATAAAACGACTTTATTATACAGTACAGTTTATTTCTTTAATTACAATAGCACATTTATTATACATAAAATAAGGTATATTTTTGTGTAGTTTTAAGGCTTATTTAGTAGAAAATTATGTTTTATGGGGACCTGGGAACAGATTATTCTCATTTTAATGGTTTCTTATGGGAAATAAATGTTCGGAAGACGAACTTTTCGCCTCACACACACTTTCTGGGAACCAATTATGTTCGTGAGCAGAAGTATCACTATATATATATATATATATATATATATATATATATATATATATATATATATATATATATATATAAAATATATTTTTTACTTTTTTTTTTAATTCACTTTATTTTAAATCCTAGAACATAGAGTATTTTGACATTCTTGTCTTTCGTTTCCTTATTTAATGCGACGATTTAATGTAGGGATTGGTCCAACATTAGAAATTAGAAATGATGTCATCACTTCATGTCACACAGAATATAAAAAGGGAAGCTGCTGATGAAAATGATGTCATAACCATTTGCGTTGGAAGAGAAAAAATTCAGCTTTATGCTGGTTTTGTACTTTGATTCTGAGCTGCCACACATTACGGATTGTACCTTTGCAGATCTGGCAGAAAATCCCATCATGGGTGGCAGCTCATTCACAAAAAAAAATAAATAAATAAATAAAACATTTAAATTTTACCAAGGTTGAGTTGCGGTACATCCCTGAAAGATTTGACATCTCAATTGACTATTCACAGATCTCACCATCCATCATTTGGGGTAGTTCTGAACAATGAAGTTTCCTTCACACCTCACATTGCTAACTCAATGTGATCAGTGTACCAAAAGGTTCTGGATAATTATCCACAGTCGCTCCTCAGGTGCTTGTACTCCTTTCTCAGGTAAGTTGTCATCTTGAGGATTCACGTGTGCAAATCATGCCCTTTGGCCACTCCCAGAATACAGTCGTAGGACATGTTCATCCAACCACTCCCACATTTGTTCACTGCTGTTTCCACCACTGACTTTCTGTCGCTGCCTACATCAGATTGTAAACACTCAGGCTTGACCACAAGTCAAAACATTCACGTTCCAGTGCTTGAAAATATTGAGGTATTTTCTTCTCACTTTGCCCCCAGTTTCCCCCAGTAATGTCTTGATTGGACCGACCACCAGGACGATATCCATTCAGTATCTTCTCTGTTCAAGCACCAATGTGGTGGAATAAATACCTGGAACTTTTTGTACAGCTGAGTTCCTGCCTGTGTTTAAATGAAGACTAACCCTCTACACCCCATAACACCCATTAATGGCCTGCTTGGATTTTATTGTAACAGCCACGGCCAGCTGCGACTTT
>CM045732.1:63718495-63723495 GCA_024760905.1 Plotosus lineatus
GTCAAGGTTCAACATTTCATCCCATACTTTCCAAAGCATCGTCCCCAAGTTTCAACTAACCTGTACATTTTATCCAGTATGCATATTGTACTGTATTAATTACATTGTTTGCATTTTATTTTGTGTAAACTAGTACTATGCACCAACACACACTATCAAACCTGCTTTCACAACCTGTCTGAAATTCGAAGGTCAAGTACTGAGTTCATCTGGTTGATACTCTTCAGGATTACGTGAATTGCAATGATTCCTTTATTTTACAGGGGTTTAAATTACCCAATCATTTTCAATTTCATCTAATAGAGGTGCACTTTTTCCCCCTCACTGTCTCCATGGAAACACAGAGAGACGTCTCCTGCTTGGACCTCTGAGATTCTTATGTTTCTCTAATTGAAAATCTCAATCAAACTATTTTTTCTTCCTCACCATCAGAAGATACCTGGGAATCAGTTTTGTGGCTGAAAAGGGATATGCATGAAGAACAGCAAGCAATATATAATTGGGATTTGAAAAAAAAAAAAAAAAAAATCTAAATTCTCACAGTTTATAGCGAAAATCTCAAAACTGCATAATTCCGGTAAATTAATTGTAAAACATTCTCAAATGTATTATTTCTTACATTAATCTGTCACATTTCATAATTGCAGGCAAATACATTTTAACTTGTGTATAATAATAATAATAATAATAATAATAATAATAATAGGTTGGGGTGGGGGTTCAAGCCCCTCTCAACAAGTTGTCACTACCCCCCCCCCCCCCCCAGTGCAGCTCACTGGGTTATCAAAGGCTGGCCATGTTTCTCACTGTCTACGGTGAAGAGGTTAATGTAAAAGAACCAATGCTGGCTTTCGACAAGAGTACCTGAATAGCTGTCACCTTGTTTCTGCCCTGCAATGGCCTCGCGAGCTGTCCAGGGTATGTACTCTGCCCTTGCCCAGAGTTGGCTAAGCTGGATGCCAGCCTCCCCATTACCCTAATTGAGTGGTTCAGAAAATTAATGAATAGATCTTGTAATGCAACAGTAATGATAAAGGTGCAGGCTGACCTCAGAGCTATGAATATAGGGAACGTGAAGAAAGACCTGACAACCTGCCTTGTAAAAACCATTGGGGATGGGGGGTGGGGGTGTCACAAACAAAAAACCCTTCTACAGTCAAAAATTTAGCAAAAAGTAAAAGTCGGATTTGTCCGAATGAAGGGTAAGTGACACATTAATGTTTCTACCTTAAATTTGACCTTTGCTAAGAAGTTATATAAATTATGCCACAAAGAAAACAAAGATACATAAACCAGTACAGTTGAGTCAAATGGAGTATAAAATGAAAGCCATAACTCAGCCCCTAAGAACCAGAGCGAGCCATCCCACATACTTTTGATGGACCATTCTGGCTCTCAAAGTCATTTTACTTTTACCCAGAACCAGAGGTGAATCCTCTCAGCCATAATCCGCTATGTGCTTAAGATATCGAGATGATTCACCTCTGGTTCTGCGTAAAAGTAAAATGACTTTGAGAGCCAGAATGGTCCATAAAAAATATGTGGGATGGCTGCTCTGGTTCTTAGGGGTTGAATTAAAATATGTTCAAGATTATCCATTATTTCAAAGCATTTTATTATTGTATGTTACTGGGTGGTGCAGTGGTGTAGTGGTTAGCACATCTGCTTTACAGTGAGTGGGTCCTGGGTTTGTACCCCAGTTTCAGTAAGGATGTTTCTGTGTAGGGTTCAAAAGTATGTTCCCCAGATGTGAATGGTTTTCTCTGAGTGTGTGAGTGTGTGAGTGTGTGTGTTGGCCCTGTAATGGACTAGCAGACTAGCAGTACCCAGAGTCGGCTGAGTAAAGTAAGGAATGACATCTCTTCTGGCTTTGCATCACAGGAATGAGCAACATTCTATCCAAATGTCTCCAAAGAGATAGAACTTGTTTCCATACCACACCATTGCTGCAATCTCTCCACTGGCTTCCTGTAGCTGCTCGCATTCGATTTAAAGCATTAATGCTTGTTTACAAAACTCAAAAATAGACATGCACTTTCCTACCACAAAGCATTTATCACAGCTCGCACTGCACCACATTCACTCAGATCCTCTAGCACTGTGAGACCGATCTCTCCCGCTACCAAGGGACAAGGAGAAAATGCAATGAAACGTTTCTCTGTTCTGGCTCCAAGGTGATGGAATGAACTTCCTCTGGATATCCGAACAGCTGAGTCACTGAGTATCTTCAAACCACGGCTGAAAACTTACCTTTTTCAGCAGTACTTAGATTAAGCACTACGCTGTATACAAACGCGCGCACACACACACACACACACACACACACACACAAAAAGCCCACACAACACCTACCATCTGAATTTGACTGACTGTATACTTAGTCTGAAGAATATATTCACTGATAGAGACTTTAAAGCATGTCTGTAAAATGCTCTGGATAAGAGCTTCTGCTAAATGCTGTAAATGTAAATGCAAGCAACATGCTCTATGAACCAAGAAATGGAGTGACGTGCTATTTGAAGCCAGAAAATAGAGTAACATTCCCTATGGACCATGAAAGCAAGGCAATGTTCTATACAGAACCTGTAGATATATGAGTCGGTGACAGTGGCAGACTGGAGCTTACACAATCATCATCTCCGATGCCTTCGGGTTCAACACAGATGAAAACACACAGAGTGCAAAAACACAAGCTCAGCACATGTCAGGCCAATGTGTTTTTGCTTTTTTTTTTTTTGGAAACACGATCATATCACTATAATGTATGATGTCTCCTTCCTACTAAACCAGAGCTAACAGAGTCATGTAACAGCCCCAGAAATGGTGACAGCGATTCCCACAGTGAAATGTCAACAGCTAGTGCACAGAGAGTGTTTCGAAAGAATATTGATTGGGAACCAGCATTTGAAAACACTCGCTCTGGTTGTATTTGATTCAAAATATGTTAACTATTGGGGTCAGACTAATGGTTAGCAAAGTGGCTTTCGGACTGAAAGGTCACTGGTTCAATTCCCAAGCCAGCAGGAAAAATGTATGGCACTGAGGGAGTGAGCAGCACCTTCCCTTTCTCGACATAAATGGCTGAAGGTAGAACATGAAAGTGGTTTACCTTATGGCTTAATGCTGTACAGGGATCCCTCACTTTCCACGATTAATGGGGACCGAGACCCCACCCCGCGACCGCCGATTTCCATGAAGGACGGGCTACGTCAGTCAGGGGGTATGTATTTATTGATATTATATACATGTTCAATGGTATAAATGATTATAATAACAATTAAACATTCAAAAATAATGCATAAGATGTAAATAATGCATAAGATATATTGTAAATATACACACATATAGACGTGTGTGCACACAGACGAGCACCTCATACAAAAATGTCAGTAGTTTTGTTGGGGGGTTTTGGGTTGTTGTTTTTTTTTTTTTTTTTTGCATAATTGACCTTGTTTTGTGGCATATTTCTTGACTTTTCCCCTATTTTTCCTGTATTTTCTATTTTTATTTTTCGATGAATATTTTTGAAAAACCCACGATACACTGAAGCTGCAGAAACTGAAACATGAAGTAGCTCACTGTATATCCAAAAAAGAGAGAGAAAAAAAAAAAAGAATCTTCTTGGGTGAATAAAACTTCTACACTTCATATTCTATGAACAAAAGAATGTTTAAAGCAAACTGTAACCTTTTTCTTTCAGTTTTCTGAAACCTCTGCATTCAGCCCATTACCCACTTTTTTTTATGAATAATTTTTCTACATTATGGGTGATGAGTGAAGTTAGGCAGTGGATTTAGCGTTATTTATTCACCTATTTATTGATTTTCTTATTTATTTATATATTTTGTTTTTAACATTTTAAGACGTCCTTGCTGTGAAGTGGACGTTTCAACCACTACGTCACCATGTTACCTACACTGAATTTAAACAATAGGACAACACAGTGATGTCATGGTAACGCTTTTTTGCCTCAGGAGTGCTGTGTTTGATTACTAGGCTCAGCAAGGACATTTGTGTTTGGAGTCTGCATGTTTCCCCCCCCTGTACTTGTGTTCCCTCTGGGTACACTTACCCCCTCCCCAGTCCAAAGACACACACATTAGTCTAATTAGCTGTTACTAATTTCCCCTTGGTGTGAGTGTATGTTGGCCCTACAATGGACTGGCAAGCTGTTCAGGATGTACCTCACCTCCTCACAGAGTCAGCTGAAATGGGCTCCAGCCTTACCCCTTTCCACGTTTCCAGGAAATAATGAATGAAGTGTGTATTAAATTGTTATATAAAGTATATTATATTCATTCATGCATTCATTTATTTTCTGAACCACTTAATCCTTATAAGGACTCGTGGGGAAACGAGTACATCAGAGGGACAGCCCATGTAAGATGTTTTGGAGACAAAGTCAGAGAGGCTAGATTGAGATGGTTTGGACATGTACAGAGGAGGGATAGTGAGTATATTGGCAGTAGGATGCTGAGGTTGGAACTACCAGGCAGAAGGCCTAGAGGAAGACCGAAGAAGAGATTTATGGATGTGGTGAAGGAAGACATGAAGGTTGTTGGAGTCAGAAAAGAAGATGCAGAGGACAGGGTGAGGTGGAGGCGGATGATTTGCTGTGGCGACCCCTGAAGGGAGCAGCCGAAAGTAAAAGAAGAAGGACTCGTGGGGAGGCTGGCACCCATCTCAGCCGACTCTGGGCGAGGGTGAGGTACACCATGAATAGCTCGCCAGGCCATCACAGGGCCAGTATATTACATAATACTATATAACGTCACATGCAGCTCTTAAATATCATTGTGATAGAGGTCAGCTTACTTTAATAGTATACACTTAGTGGTACATTGTTTTGTCTTTAATTTCCTAAACCTATGCACTATAATCATTTATAGCACAATTAAGGTTTGTCACATTAAATACAGGAAAATTAATATATTAAAGGAAACAAAAGCTGCAGTGTTGTTGTTGTTTTTTTTTTTTTTTTTTTCAGAAAAAGTGCAGCT